>JAGSMS010000015.1:1200000-1800000 GCA_029286595.1 Bhutanitis thaidina | reverse complement strand
CGTTTCATAGCTGCTTCTTCATAGCCTTTCAACTTCTACTATAAGTGTTTTACATGATCCATCCCATGCAGAAATGCCATTTAATAGAATATGTTTGCCCAAATATTCATAAACAGTTTTCAAAATGTAGATTTGTTTTCTTATTTTTTAGGTTAAATTTTTATTTAAAATCTTTTGGCCTAAGTGAAATTATATATTTTTAATACTTGGTCAGGTGCAATTTGAATAGGTCAGGTTACAAGAATGTGCAGTAATTTTTAAGTTATTGATGAAATGAGAGTTATGGGTCGAAATAATTACATATTTAGTTTCAGCAGCATTCTACAAAGAGCAAGCATGTGGCAGACCAAAGTTAAAGCCATTGTATGAAAATTTGAAAAAATCTTTCCAAGTGAAGCTGTGAAATATGATATCATCATCATACATAAGCATATTTTACATAAAAAATAAATAAAAAAATACAATATTATTTTGCAGTTCTGTGCTTAACTGATCAAGTTTGTTTAAATAGCAAATAAAGAGACTGAGATAGCTCCCAGTAATCTGTGATTAATATGGCTATCATCACTATTAGTTTCATCTACTTTGACTTTCTGTGATGTATTTTGTAAATATTTGTAGCTTTAAACTCCTGATCCCCATTTTTTCAATTTTCTCAATAAGTTTAGAATACAAAAACAGTGTCAAAAACCTTTTGCGGGTCATTGAAGATATTTTTTATTATTGTCAATTTTATGGGCAATAAATTCTATAAATGCATGTGCATCAGTAGTCAATTAATTGAATGCAATAGGAATTAAATACTTTGAGGTAATACTATGCCAACCTGCGTCACAATTGGTTTTAAGGTTAATAATGTGGTGTTCAAATTAATTTTCACTGGTTTTAAGAAGCACGACGGTGCTATTTGAAAGCTCTAATGGTTCATCGAATTTACTGCTCTAAATTCATTAGCTTTAGTTTTCAGAAGCACAGAAGGTAAGTATTATGGTTAATTTAGATTATTTAAATTTTTAATTACATTTCAAATTTTCTTGTATTCATTTCTTGCGAATATTAGTTTATTGTTTTCATACTCTCTTTTAGTTTCATCATATCATAACAGAAATTCCAATGACACTTATATAATTTAGAGTAATTAGTTGGGAGGATCTTTATTTGTATTATAATGCATCCTATCTTTAATGACTTTTTTTACCTTTTCTCTATTCGATCAGATTCAATTAAATGCTTTCGGGCTTCAATAGCAGATTGTATCTGTTTCTGTTCCAACCAAGATCCATTGGGGCTCACATCTTTCAAGCCCAATTCGGGTAAAGTAGCCTGGTGTTTAGTTATTCCTTTAGCCACTAGTTCATACCCACTGAAACAAGATAAATATAAAATAATTTTGATGTGTGCAAAATGCATTATTGATAAGACTAATAATAATAACTTATATATTATGTATATATACATATTTATATATATTACCCAACCAGACGAGTATATATCTAAATAACTTAGATTATTATTCATTTTATAGTATTATATATATATATTATTATTATTATGATGTCTTATTTATTTTTTAGTATTTTATGTATGTATATATATAGATATATATATATATATCACCCAAACCGACGAGTATATATGTACCCCCCCAATAACCCCAATAACTTATACTCAGTTATTCACATGAACCACATGAAAATAACTTGTACTCACCTCAAACTACGATATTTATTCATTATGTCAATATATGAAATATTTAAAATTAAAACTTTAATATAATATAATTCAATAACATTTTATTAGTAGATTACACTAAGATCTGTCAATAATGTTAACCAGGCCTCCCATGACAGACAGTAAACAGAGGAGTGTGAGGGATATTATAATCTGAGGATTTACTATTAGTACAACATACCGAATTACCAAACCGAACTGTCATAAGGATTTCCGATCTCGAGTCCCTTTCATAAAGTATCGATATTAGTAAACCCGATGTTCGATTTCATAAATCGATTCTTTAAAAAACATTTAACAATTTTATGGGTTAATAAACTTGCAGGCCTTCTGCTCGCGTGTCTTTTCCGCCGAAATAGTTAAGAACGCCGGCCAACATTTATCAAGATGTATTTAGTCAGTCTGGCAATAAATGAGGCAAGTAAGTGATATGCACCTGAAACTTCTGTTGTTGTTCGCTGACTACCATTCTCCCCGCTTTTCCTACACTGGTTACATTTCTTCACTTCTCTTTCCCTCTTACGTTTGCCATGCAGTGTGACATTCGCAGGCTGCAAGTTAACGTTTACTGTAACTTTTTTATATAACTAGAAAATGGTAAAAATAAGGGGAATAGATCTAGTGCTACTTCCGTAGATTGATATTCGGTGACACAACAATCGACAAAACGTTTTCGAGCGTTAGCAACAATATTTAAATTATTTTAACTAAAGCCTTATTTCGAATTCGTTTAACTAAAGTCTTATTTCAAATTCACACACTTAGTTACAAACTTTTCATTAACCCTATTAAAGAGAACTGCTCGATATAGAAAACGCCAGACAATATCGGCAATTATTTCTTAAGTACTCACCGTGCACTAATGGTCTTATATTTGGATTTGGAAAATTCGGAAGGATTTTCCGTCCTCATGTTGTCACCAGAACCTCGTGTGTTTATTTTTTTTATTTTATTTTATTTATTAAGGATTGTTGGTAACAAGGTTAACACATAACAAATTTTTTTTATATAAAAAATGCGGTGTACTCAGCAGAGAGGCATGTTAAGGCTTATTGGTGACCAAGATCTGGTTGCCAATCTTCGGAGCCTGAGTACAGGCAAAGACGCTAAGAACACAGGCGCAGGATGAACTTCTCGGTTTTTTATAGGATTCGTTTTGTACATTTTTGATGTTTTGATCATATGGCTTAATAACCATTTCGGACATATAGATGCACGTTTCTCTATTATTATGTGGTTCATTCGAACAAGGTGTTATGCTCCTTAATTTTGATTTCTTCATAGACCGATCCTCATCTTTGCGATTTGAATCGATACATAAAATCGATTCATCATTCATCGATTCATGATTATTCAGTCAAAGATCGGAAATCTATAGCAGTTTTCTCTTTGGAAACATATTGCGTTTTCGCGCAAGCGTATAATTATGCAGAATTTGAATGCGCATTACGTTCACAAATATGGCGGCAAAATTATTGTTTCTTTTTTCTATAGTAATAAAAAAAGCTTCCCCGACCTACTAACTTTAAATCACTATTGTCTTACGTCTACTTTCCTTTTGTACATGTATTGTCCGAATTTATAAACTATAACAATATTAAATTATAATTTTTGTACTTTTGTGGTGTTTGTTAAAATATAGTAGTTTAGTTAGTTAGTATATAGTAGTGTATATATAACAATAGTCTATGTTCATTGTTAAAGGTAGACATTTCAACAAGTGTCTAGTCAATAATTTAAAAACCGTCATTTGACGTTTGTGTTACTCCCATGACCGATTTGACATTGGCAGAATTAGTAATAACGAGATTGCCAATGAAATAAAAAAGCACGTATGCTCATTGTGTATATATGCGATAGAACTTTTTTATATTTTAATTGGTACGAAATTAAAAAAATATTGAACGATAATCTATTTTAATTGTTTTCCGCTATTGAGTGTATAACCTAGTTACTTTATGTAAAAAAAAAAACAAATTTTACTAGGTATTGGCGATTTATATGTTAAACTTTTGTAACACGCCGCCATGTTCTTAAGTTTATGCGCATACAAATTACGCATGATATTGCGCATGCGTTAAAAATGTTTCCATGAAAACTGCCATTGTTGTTCAAGTCTTATTGTCTACTTAGCCATATGTATGCAAGCGCCAAATAAGTTTGCAAATAAAAAGTACATTGGTATTCAAAGACTTAGTACTTACACTAAGTTAAAATTAAAAAATGTTTCTCTACCGTATACCCTATACTGGGATGGTTAGAGATCTAGATATTTTAGTCATTTCATCCAACGATGAAAATGTTACACTTTCAGATTTTATATAGGGTATGTTTTAGTGAATAATAATAATAATAATGCAGTAGTGAAACTTTGTATGTTCATCGTTCAAACACCCTTATAGAACTGTACGGATCTGAACGAAATTTGGCATAAATTTATATTAGGTATGCCCTGGAATAGAACATTGTATTTTTTTTTATCCCAAAAATTTTTATTGGGACTAAACGTCGTTAATATTTGCCCTCATCTTTAAAGACGACTTCGATATTAACGATACTTGTTGGTATATTCGATATAATAAACCAACAAGTATCGTTATAATATCGTTATAAAACTAAGGTTTTCAATCGGGGGACATTCTCCGCCAGTCAACCCAGGATACGAAAGAAATACATGTTGAATTATAAATTAGAAACATAAATTAAATATTAATATCAAATACATTAACATCTAGTATTATATGACTGTAGTTGTTTCGTTAACTGTTGCGATGTGTAATGTTAATAATTTGGTATTTAGTTTGGGCAAGATATGAGGAAAACAGCCCCTGCCACATATTTAGAAAATATTTATGAATGAAATGAATGAATGAAATATACATTATTGTACACTATTACACTTAACAAACAAAGATTATTTAAAAAAATAATAATAAAAGAGTAAAAAGACCTTATCGCTAAGAAGCGATTTCTTCCAGCCAACCCAAATAGATAAAGGAAATATGAACACAAGCATCAGGTTTGGGTGTACACTGAAGTGAACATATAATACATACGCATTATATGCATATACAGTGAATACATAAACATACATAAAAGAGACGTAATATATACACACATAACCCACATATTTATAAATAAATACATAAATCCACAATATATAAACACGTACATACTATTGACGAGATACACGTCAACGACGTTAAGGAACAGGAAACTGAGATTAAGGAGGCATAAAGTGTTTTTTGAACACGCTTGAAAATAGGTAAGGATTGTGCTCGCTTAATATGAAGTAGAAGGGAGTTCCAAAGCCGAACAGCTTTAATAGAAAAGGATTTGGAGTAAAAAGATGCTATAAGAAGGATTTCTGAGTATTAAATTGTCATCAGAGCGAAGAGAACGATCTGGATGAAAATCGCAGAATTCAGAAACATGGTCACGTTTAGGAATGCCAAATATGAAGCGTATACACAGATTTTGAATGCGTGCAAGTTTATTTACATGCTCCATACTTCAGTCTAAGTAACATGCATCGGCATAATAAAGAATTGATAAAAAAGTTTCTCAATCTCCAGAGAGAATTAACAGCCGCAAACATCTTCCTGCTCACTTCACTAACCTGAAGAAACCAAGAAAGAAACTTAACAAATACAACACCTAGATTTTTAACTGTGTCACTATATTGTAATTGAACGCCGTCAAAAACAATACAGGGAAGAGATGTCCAATCGATTCGTGAAACAAGTCTTTGACTTCCCGTAATAATGGTTTGTGTTTTAGAAGGATTTATCTTTAGCCCATAAGAATTGCTCCACTGCACAATTGTATCTAAATCTTTATTTAGTGATTCGATTGTTGTGGTTAAATCCTGTAATTTTGATTGAGCGTAATCTGTTCAAGATTCATCATCAGCCTAGAGGTGATGGAGAGATGATAAATGCTGAGTGATGGAACTTATAAAGATTGAGAAAAGAAGAGGAGACAACACTTCACCTTGCGGTACTCCTTCGTTTGCCGGCGCCCATGCAAGTAACTGTGAAACCAGTCAACGCTACGATCGTTGGAGGATATGTTAAGATAAGTTAGAATTGGTAAAAGCAACTCGTAGTCGACTTTTTTTAAAAGCATTACTGAATTCCAGTAAAGACTGTTACACACTGTTTATCCATATCATCAGTTATTTTGGCTAAAACAGTTGTCGTACTATGACAGGAACGGAAACCGGATGGAAATGGATTTAAAAGGTTGCATTTGGATAGCCGCGGCAAAACCATTCTCCGAAGATGCGGTAGGAAGCTAGTTATTTATAAGGAATATTTTATAGGTCACTATAGACGAGTGGTTAGGGGAACTGCCTTCGAATCGGAAAACCTGCCCAGACCTGGACAACAAAATGGCGTCTGATTCACCACCTATTACATTAGTTAAATAAACCCCGGTAAAGCGGGTTGAACCGACCAAAACTATCTATCTATACCTATGTCTCCTCATTATTGGGTAAACTGTGGTGATAGCTTATTTTATATTTATTTAACAAAGAAATAAAATAAGAAGTAAAGAGGTTTATTATGGGGTAGTAAAGGAAAGAGGTTTACCTCATTACTTCTTTTCTTATGGGGTAGAAGGTATCAATAATTTGTGCGCTTATTGCTGAAAAATTTATTTAATTTTCTTAACTGTCATAGGTGTTCTTATCTTTCTCTTTATTATTTCGTCATATCGAAATTTATCACGTTGTTGTGTGTGTTAAAAATTTTCCCTGTAAATAAATCAAAAAATACTCAGTTTCACTGTTTTAACATCAACGGTGTTACACCGGCGCGACTTGAATAAGCTCAGAGCATTACGAATGCGTTGACACATCGAGGCGCGAACCAGAAACACTAACAGGAAGCGGAAATTTTTAATCTACTTGTGTGATGTCGGTAAGCATAACAACCATAACTAACATATGATTATGAAGAAGAAACAGGCGAAAGAAACTCCATAGATACCGGATCCAGTGTTTGTTATTTTTTTTTTCAATAATTTATTGAAAATTAAAAAAGATAAATATCACGTGAGCGAATTCAGTAGTAGTATTCGCTAGTAAAATAATAATGTAATATTAGGGGTTTAGGGTTAAAGTATGAACTTGACGTCTTCTTCGTTCCCAACGTTTCGAGAGATTGACAGCACCCGGGGTCATGAGGGGGGACTGATGTGTTAGATGTCCTGATGTCATAGTTAACTTTGGCTTCAGCTTTTAATTTGGTAATATGTAAATAATTTTTACACAGAAAGTGCTTACAGTATCTTGAGATCGTGCAGTGGTATGCATGGTTTTAGATATAACTGGTTGGGATCCTGAAAGAAATACCGGCTGTAGCATCCAGCTATCTTCTCTATTGAAATTAGGAAGTTGAATTATTTATATTTCTATAGCCACACGAAACTTCCTTCGCAGTAATCGGTGTTCAGGATTCGCAGTATTCGGTTTGCGAGGATTCGCAGAATTTGGTTTCAATCAAATCTGATGAAATGATAAACTAGATAGAATATGATCACAGACTGCAGACTACCTCGAGAGTTCGATGTTTCACATCAGTCATGTGTTCTTTCACGTGGGTCATTACATACCTTTTAGTTTGCCCGATATAAGAGAGACCACATTCACAATCAAGCTTGTATATTTCTGCATCTTGTAGAGGGATATAGCCCTGGACAGAAAGTAAACATTGACTTATCTTTTTCGCTGGTGTAGGCGACGCAATTATACTTTAGGTCGGGTTAATTTTAAATTAAACTTTTTATGATTTATATTATTCTATAATCTATATTGTACATAGCATGGAAAATGTTTAACGGACGCGCGTAGTTTTTTGAAATTTTGAATGGTATAGAGGACGAAAGAACAAAATTTTTTTGTTATGCGGCAACATACGCGGTCTGCTACCGAATTGTTTAAGTTTTCTGCTATACTGTATTGCAATGGTTATTTGTGCATTTTGTAAAATTTTATTGCGATATCACCGCAGTCGCTACATTTGGCTTGTAAAACTTTTTAATGGAACAGGAAACTTGGCCGGTTTCTCTCGGTTACTATGACGCAGACACGGGACCTGAAGCTTGTTGTCGTGAAGCACTTACTTTTCATACTGAAGCTCGGCGGCCAAGTCTCCTTTACATGGCCCTTGGATTAATAGGAAAAGTATGGATATTTATGTATAAAAGTATGGATATGAAGGTCTTTCTTCACAGTCTACCATGAATATATCGGCGACAATGGGAAATACAGAGAAGAACATTAGTTCCACATTTCGGTTGCATGTTGTTCTCTGATAGCTTCCTAGTTACAATTGAGATGCATTATTTAAGAGGTAGGGCATGTGAATAGCAACTGACTATAGTTTCATTGTCAGTCAGATATAGATGTTTTATCTCACTGACAAAATGGTATGAATCAATTGTTTGTTCTCTAGTGTGTCATCTGAGCGGCAAGAGATGTGTGTCTTATCACGACCAAGTGAACTCGTTTCAACTCGGACCCTACTACCTGGGAGCGAAAATTAAGCCTTACCTGAACTTGGACTATTCATTGAGTCTTCCAAAGTTGGCCATTCAATGCCGCTCCTCATCTAGTTTGGGTTTGGATTTGTATTCTTTTATAGGGAATATATAGTTGGTCTCGTCAGCAAGCTACCAGGGTTCATCACGTTGCACGTGGTTGACATTAGGAGAATATCTGGTATTTTCTCACACGCGAATAAGTTTAATTTATAATCTGCTGCATTTCAGGTCATGTTTTTGACTTCTTTATACACTAACTCCTTTGCTACAATTGCAGTATAACGTCTCAGGGACCGTGATCGGCTGAAAACAGCGCTGTGGAATTTTGTTCCGATACAGCACAAGATGAGCTTTTTCTGTTTGCCTTAGTTATTTTGATTTTATAACATCAAATTGTATGATCTAACTTGGTAGAGCCAAGCGGCTACTTTTGCTGCTGCTCGAATGGGCCGGCTAGACGGGGTTAGTACCACGGTCTCGCAGAATACCGGCGTGAAGTAGAGGCATCTTGTGCTTCTGCGTTTCATTCGGTGAGTGTGGTATCTGGACGTCCCCTCCCCATCCCCTTCTTCATCCATCGCGCCTCTAGTGTTGCAGATGTAAGATGGCGACGGTAATCACTTACCATCAGGTGAACCGCTTGCTCGTGCCACCTTTCCCATAAAAAGAAACTTGAAGTGATGTAACAATACAATTCTATTGTTATGACCCGTAATCGTAAAGGGTTATATTTTCAATTATTTGTGTAGGCAATAAATTGTTATAATATTCTTAATTACATGACATCCTTCACATCCATGACACTAATACCACCTAGATGGTTGGCATTCCACCACAATTCGGTTTTCTCGAAGTTTTCTGCCAGACACTTCGACTTTGTGGAATCAGCTGTCGTCAACGGTATTTCCGATTCCTTCCGTAAAGGCCGGCAGCACATCTGTACCTCCCCAGGTGTTACGGATGTTCGTGGGTGTCGGTGATCACTTACCATTAGGAGAGCCGCATTCTTGTTTACCCCCTTCTTCAATAAAAAAAAAAATTCTTACAATAATATACTTTATTCAATGTTAGTAAGAATACTACGATGTAAGCGTGTTAACTAAAGTTGACTAGTTGAGAATGCTGCAAGGCATTAATAGGTCGTTGGCTCATTGTAACCTTAGTAGTCGAGTATAAAAATCATTTATAAGTTTAAGAGTAAATAAACCTTTAAATCAGCGCTTGTAAAATACATGAATTTACTTGTTATGAATTAACTTCGTGACATGACATTCGTAATAAGTTCCGTTATGCTTTTTAACGCCACAACACCAAAGGAAAAGTAAAATGACATAAGCGATGTAGTCGTGCAGTGATAATTACAGTGCTTTACTGTTGACGTTTTAATTCAGTCGGATAATATTTACAAGTTGTAGCGTAAGCTAAGTTGTAGACTCGTAGCTCGTAGTATCTATTCACGGTAGCGTAGCATGCCCGACGGGTATCGATTAGTCCACCGGAATTAGCCGAAGACTCCCGAACACTCCCGGACAACCCCGACGCAAAACTCGCCGGTGGCGTCCATGCTTTACGGAAGTAATGAAATGTTCAGAAAGATATGAACTGGAAAAATTGTCGCTTTCTACGTTTTTCGAGGACTAAAATTTTAAACCTCAAAAATTCGTCCTATCTATTCACATTCATATGGTTAATATCATTAAAGTCATTGTAGGTTCCAACTGTTTTATCTTTACGATTATAAATAAAAAAAAAAGTTCAATATAAAACTTGAATTCTTATAGTGAATGAAACCTATAATTAGAACTTGAAATCTTACTACTCAACACCTATATTGGTCCAAATGCATTACATTATCTAGACAACTGGATTCTTTTAAAGGACCCCACGTTTTAAAATGGAAAGCGTCATTAAACTCAAGTTAATTGGCCGTGTGTACGTTAAGAGAGCACTCGAGGATGTCGCAGTAAGCTCCACGCGCTGCGACTGCAGTCGACGAGGTCTGGAGGCGATTTAACGTATTGTAATACGAGTTTATGCGACGCGCCGCCCCCTCGCCAGAGAAACCGCCTCACCAACTCTATAGCTTAGCGACGACACGCCGATAGTCGTTCGTCCACGCACGCTAAAGCCGGCCGGCATCGATTTAAAACGTTTCAAACTCTTCAAATTTCAAATTCCTAATTGAAAACAGAGCGTTCACAATTAAGTCGGTCATAGAAAGTATACGAAAAAGGGTTGTACATCCCGGAGACATACGATACTATTTATATTCATTGTATATTTTGACGTAAGCTTTCGTTGCTAACTTCAAGTCGCGTAGATAATGGGGTGATGGGTAGTGTTATCGGTCGCTTTTCACTGTAAACCATGTTCGAATAGTACTCATATTATAATTTTGTACTGAGGATATTCCAATAACATTTAAGAATTAAGCTGCGTTGTGCTATTTTTGTGCTTATAATGCCCAAAGCGGCACTATTTCGATGCGAATTCTTTAAAGAATTTACTAATTTTATTTATTTTTTTACTTAAAGTTGGTAAATAATATTATTTTAGATTTTCTGATTAGTGAAGTGATTTTTTTAGTTTCAAAACTTTGGATAATTTCCAGTTTGCAGCAGGCTATATCAGGTAAGTGAAATAAATGAAGTTAAATATATTTATTTTAATTAAGGCTAACAAAATATTCTTCATCATTAAAATTTATTTATATTATTTTGTTATTTATTAAAATATTAAGAGAGAACATTTGGCTAATGTGATATGTATTTAGCTACTTTATCACTATTTAGAATATCTAGTAATATGCTTCTGATTATTAATATTGAAATAAAAATTTTAAGTATTATTTTACATATTTTTCAGTCTTTGCCTTTTACTATTAAATTTTGTAAACAAATTAATTTTAGGTATTTTTTCAGCGCCATCTTTTGTACAAATCTGTAATTGAAAATTAGTTCCCGCGCTAGCCGCTTGTTGCAGCGCCTAAGTGTCAGCCGGTGACACGCTACGCGACACGCCTGCTGCAGTCACGCGGCGTTGACGCGCGTCGCAACATGGTTGCGTGGGTGTAGATCGCTTCGTGATAAACAATTTTATGTTTTCTTCTTTATCAACTCTGTTCAAAGTGAAACGATTTAACTGTTATCACTTATTAACAACTTATCTTCACTAATCGAATGTTTATATGCGTGATTAGTGGAATATATGAAAATTTGTGCTTGTGTATGTGTTTTGTTATTGCCGAGCGTCTGGAGCCTGGGGGAAGGATTTTGGCGGTGTAGTGAAGGTCTAAGTCTGGCATGAGGAAAATAAACGGTAAGAATGCACTTAGAAAGTGTTCAACGGTGTAACGTGTAAAATAACAATAATAATTTTAAGATTAGTTCATAATTCGTTAAAAACATTGTAAGTAGTGAGTTTGTAGAAAATGAATGGAAAGAGAATGATTAACAAAGATATACCTATTTACCATTTAAAAACAAACATGATCGCAATTTCGGAGAACAAGATTAACCTTACGTAGAGCCATCTGGCATAGATATGGTATCTGGCGTATTTAATAAAAGGAGGGGAGTCTTACCTCTGTAATAATAAAAACAACGGTCACATACGCACCCATAAAATGCGGACTGCGGAGTCATGCACAATGCACTTTTGCAAGGGGAACAGTAATATAGTAAGCTGCATACATAGTTATGTTGCAATTTTACTTCGTTATTATCCGTTTATCTGTTTTCTTTGGTAAATTTTTGAATCTGTTAATTTTCTTGGATTGATCCAGTATTTTAAAAGAAAAAAAACTTCTCTTTATTCAAAATAAAAATAGTGGTACATCTTATAACATACGGCATAATGGAATCGTCAATTTTATTCACGTCTCTAAACATAATTTCGAATTTTTTTGGCTTTAAATGTAGTACAAAAATGTGCGACTAATCTTGAAGTATTGTTACGAAACGAGAAGGTTACGGTGGGGTCGTCGACTGACGTCGAAGGTGACGACAAAATACAATTCCGATTGCAAAAAATGATAACAGCCTTATAAGGTGAAGCAATAAAAGCAAGGATATTAAAGTGAATTGTGCAATATTGAATTTCATTCAGAGTATTATGTTTACTTTACTTGTTAAATTACCTGATAAAAAGGGTATTGGAAAGCCACAGTTGGACTCGAAGTTGTTAAATTTATCAGTAATGATGGAAACTTATATTTTGAGTTAATAAACTTTAGAGACAGGGTAAAACATCTGTTAACCTTCAACACCAATCCGGCTTCTCTAATCCTTAATAACGTATTTATTACTTATTACTAGATCCATTAATCAATATTTATTGTATATTTATTGTTCTATGCAAAATCAATAGCTGAACTTCCATCCCACCTGGAGTAAAAATTTTAAAAAGTAGCTTCGTAGCTTATTAAAATTTTTCTTGAAAACAGTCACGACTTCGGATGGAAAATTGGCACTGACAAGTTATTCCAGGTCCTTTGCTGTACGCACAAGAAATAATGTATACTTTAAAACACAAAGCGTTACACTTCGTAAAAGCATAACGCTGCCAATCTGCGCCTGTATTCGAAGACCTAGATCTGGAATATGAATAGTCTGTTGGCACGTAGAGACTGGGTCTATTCTGTGATATATACATCTATGCATGTGATATTTTGCAGTGCTCGCCCAAATATGTCTACAGTATTGTACGCACAATTGAACCTGAGCTTTGTCTATACAAAACTAAGGTCCTGTTGTGTGTAAGCAGTGACGGTGACGGTCACGGCCGTTTGGCCTGAGTCGTATCACATACAAATTTGTAATCTCTGCTCTCCTAAGGATAACAGACTTGAGTGCCTATGCACTGCACTGTAGATCACACATGTATATCTATATATATGAAAAACATATGGGTATGTTTTTCAACGTCGATTTTGACCAACACCAGTTTTGAGTTAATGATAATGTAAAATTACATGCTCTGGTGTTACATACGCTATCCAAACAACTGGGTGTCCAGTAATCCAGCGCTTTCGGCGGGAATTATCATAAAGAGATATTTCTAAGGGAAAGAAATAAGTAATATTTTCATATACTTTTCTTGTAGTTTTCCTGCGTTTCCAATTTTTTTTGATCATTCTAGTATTTGTTAACGTATTTCATAATTCATTTTTAAAACCTTAAAGGTTGTCAACCCATCGTCGTTTTCTGATACTGGACTCCTAACCTATAGCACAAAGAAGTTAAGCATATTGTTATTTGTTGTCTACGACACCCGTGTTCTTTATCCGTTACTCGGACGGAACTTTAAATTATTTAATAATTTACAATTATACAATTGTTGTTGAGGAAATGGTATATAGAAAATCATAATAATGAATAATAACTGACCGATGACTTGAAGTGGACAATTTTTAACCGATTGAGGTGAGGTACTGGCTGGTATGTGATCTGGTGAGATTAATGCGTAGGCTAGAGAATTCGACGGCCGAGGTTCATTTATTAATTGAATTTTTGATGAGTAATGGGATATGGACAACTTAATAATGTATTCTAACTGATCGATGACTTGAAGTGGATCATTTTCAACTGATCGTTGTGATGGTCGAACTGGCTGGTATGTGATCCGGTGAGCTTTAGCGACGGACTTCAGAGTTCGACGGCCGTGGTTGCTTATTGAATATGTGTGTGCGTACAGGCAGAAAATCAAACAAACAGTCGTTTTCATTTCATGTTTATCGGCGATGCACTTCGTAGCCTTGCACTTTACCGTGTGTGTTCAACTGTTTACTCAGACAGTCGAGGTTGTCGACTTAATAATAATTCTAGTCGACAACCTTTTGCGTACTTGATTTGTTGTTACCGACGTGTTGAATTGATTGATTATGTTAAAACCTGTTAATGATAAGTTGTTATTACATTGACTAAACAGTCTCCTTAGGTGCTAGTTCACCAACAAATTAACAGACGTTTATAGCAAAACGCTATTAACAGTCTGGTAATATAGTAGAGAACTCGAGCCAAGATGTCAGATGTTTTTAATCATAAATATCTTTTACCTCCCTTTTCGCCGATGGTCATTTATTTGCTATTCATTAAACAGTAAAACAATTTGAAGCGATTATACGTCCCACGTGAAGCCGATAATGTCTCTATTGATTTTACCAGCGGTTCGGAACAGAGCTCCAATATTGACAATGAGCGGTAGTTTAGACGCGGGTACGTGCCCAGGATCTCGATGAACAGGCTACGTGACGGCCGGTTCATTGCTCCAGTTTTTTACCACTTGATCTCATGAATGAGTTTGAAGACCCTAGCGCGTTCTCGATTGATCGACAGGATTTGCTACCTTTCGTAAAAACTTATGCGTGTCTACTTAATGCCTAATGAATTATGTATCGCTGCATTCAAGCCTTGGGATAATTAGAGGCACTTTTAGAAATATTATCTATAGTTTTTGTAAGGTTTGGATACTCCATGTTTTGTGCCTACTTACACATTAAAACATGATGTCGAAAATAATTTCACTGATAAAATAATTGATAAAAGGCCTGGTCTAGAGTACTCTATACCAACGAGTATGCATGCGAAGATTGATGAAAGTGGGAGAAGCGAAAACGTATCTCAGGACCGTAGCAAGTGGAAGAAGATTGTCTCTGCCTTCCCCGTCGGGAACACGGCGTGAATATATAATATATATACATAAAATAATTGATGAAAGTCTCAATGCAATTTACAGTACTTGCGAAAATCTCCTCTTCTGTAGATTTTGTTCGGTTGCCTTTAAAAATATGGTTTTATTTTCATTAGAATTGCGAGTTTCTGATAAAAAGTGTACAGATACTATACTTTGTTAGAGATTATCCTGTTTGTCTACGACTTTGAAGTTAATAACTACCAAGGTGAATGTTGTATATTAAACAAGGTTTTCGCCGGTCTCTTTGTGCCTGTCTACTAATCTACTAATATAAAAACTAGTTCTCTAAAAATATATATATAAAAAAATGTGAACGAATAAACCCTAATTTTTTTTTATAAATAAACCCTACAAAGCCCAATTCGACCTAGTGTTAAACTCCTACTGCGTTCAGAATCATGAGTGCATTAGCGTAAAAGAAATCTTTTCAAATTTGCCTTTCAAGCACGGAAGCTTGCAGGCAAATTCGAAAAAACATCGGAATGTCATTACGGTCTGAAAAGTCTGACATCGACAGATATCAACATTGTACCAATGGTTTTATAATAAAGATACCTTAAATACTCACAAACCAAACGAAAAAATTGCTCCGATCGCAGCGGCGGCACACACAGTATACATTTTTTAGTTTACTTACATTACATAGAATTAGCGCATTTACGCATAACTCTCATTTGAACATTTGAAGCAAATAAAACAAAATCGAAACACGGTTAGCGGGAACTGGGAAGCACTTGTTCGAAAGCGACTAAGACCAGAGACAACAACTGCGGTGTTTTGTATGCTTCATTCTCGGTGCGCTATATAGTTCTTTTAGTATTATAAAATCATTGCATTGTAGCGTGTATTAAAACGGATACGCCAATTGTTTGTCATTATGAATAATTGTGTGATGGGGTGGAGAAAAGATTGCAACGCCAATCTATACTTACGGTTTGGCGAACTTAGCTTTTTGAAGAAACTTGGGAATTTTGATTTATACAATAATATAGCTCCACGATTGTTAATTTCCGTTTTTTTTACTTCTATCGCATTTGTTCTTTCTTTTCGAAAATCATGTACATGATATGGTAATCATCATCATCATCATTTCAGCCGATCACAAGTCCACTGCTGAACATAGGCCTCCCCCAAATATTGCCACAAAGCTCAGTCTTGAGTCACCTGCATCCATCGACTTCCCGCCACACTGCTTTTGCCTGTACGTGGCTGACACTCGACAACCTTTTTTCCTTAACGGTTGTCAGTTCTGCGAGCCACGTGACAGGCCCATTGCTACTTCAGTTTGATCTTGACTGATCCTTATGGCTATATCGGTTACCTTAGTTCTGCTGCGAATATCATCGTTGTAGACTATATCACTCAGAGAAACACCCTTTCTATAGCGCGCTGAGCAAATTTGAGCTTCCTCATACTACCTGCAGTGAAGGACCAAGTCTCAGTTCCGTATGTCATCACTGGCAACACGCAGTGGTTGTATACTTTGCTCTTGAGCTTTTGAGGTATACTCGATGAGAAGACATGACGTAGTTTCCCGAGCGCAGCCCAACCGAGTTGGATTCGTCGATTGACCTCTGGGTCGAGGTAGGACTTACCTAATCGGACAAAACCAGGGACAGGTATACAAACTCATCTACAACTTCGAGCCTATTGTTTCCAATAACAACCGGCATTGGTTTGACATGATCTTCGTCTTGTTCATGTTCATCTTAAGAGTTCATCCCAAACTGTTGGGACACGCTATTGAGGTCATTGAGCATAGCGCTAAGCTCCTCCCGCAATCCTGCCATAAGAACTATGTCGTAATGACCTATGTTATTGTTCCGCTATCGCCTTGAAATTTCGCACAGTTGTAGAAATCATCTGAAATACTAACTTGTTCATATGCGATGCGAATACTATCTCGATCACCATGCGGGCATCTTGTGTTCTGTGTTTTAATTTTTGATTTCGTATGATCGATCATTTTACCAATCTTTTGTGGTAACGTTATAAGCTGTGTGAAATGCAAGAAAATGTCGAGATCACCGGAAATAGACACAACGACCATAAATGTACCAAATCAAAATTTCAATACAAATATGCCAAACAATGCTAGCGATACTGCCCGGAAAGTCTATGCTACGGCTATGATCGGCAATTGTCTGTCAAACGCAGCGATGAAAACAAATCTAATTATTGGGGTTACCTTAATTCTGTAGAGTTTATAACAGGGTTCAGTGATTTAAATCAAGGTTAATATCACAAGATTTTATTAAAAACATTATTGATTAATTTTAACAAGAAATAACTTTCATCTCGAAAGAAGAAAAATATATTTGATTGTTTAAAAGTTTGAAACTAAACCACATCACAAGATAACAAGTTTATATTATATCTGTCAATATAATTTTGTTTACTACTAAAACAAAAATAATAGTGCTTCAATCTTTGATATTATATTATAACTATTAATCATTATATTTCGAAGATATCTGATGTCTGCCAATCCGCACCGGAACAGCGTTGCGAACTTCCCGCCTTCAAAAAGAAACCCTCTAAAATATAAGGGAGGGCCTTTATACAGCTGTGGTACATCTTAAGGCTGTTATATACAAACACTCACACCGGTCACCCATGTAGGGGGGTACACAGAGATTTCAATTTGGCACAAACCAAGCATAAGCTTCATAGCCAAAAGAGCTTCTGCAACCCACTTCGCGCCTCTTCTGAATATAGACAATGACAGCCTTGTCGATTTATGGTCGATTTATATATTCTTTTACTTTTTTACTTGAATCTACACTAAAACTGATGAAATTCTTATGGTGGATATATCAGTCAATTAAATAATAATTCTTTCGTTCATATTATAGATAGTAGAAAATGTTGTCTACTGCATGCCCAGTAGGGAAAGTAACGACGTTTAAACGGCAATAAAAATTAATGAAAATATATGTATCCCTGGTTTATCGAACATATATCCATATGTTTAAACCAAGACACAGGTAAACTTGTGCCGATGCTGTCTCGCTTGCCTGCGAAGGGTGTGGTCCAGGCCCCATTTAAATATTCCCGGGGGTGATAACGGGATGATGCTCGTCGGTTAATCAAGTAACGTAATCCGTTTATCTCGAGCACTCTTGATATTGTGCCTGAACTTTGGAATATTGTAAGCTCATTACTGACTGACATTAGGAGCGTTAGAGATATGTGTAAGTGCTTTTAATATCTCTCATGTACTGTAAGGATATATTATGCTGGGTTCGGTGAAAACACAAAAGACGGTCTGGATGAGATTGACAACAAATACTCCGTCAAGAAATAGAGTTTATTTATTTAACCCAACCAAATTACAAAACTATGTTTAATTGTCGAACTATGGTCGTCATGAAATAATACTGTTGATATTGATCGCGCAGTAAGTTCTTAAAAGTTACGTTTTAGCATTATTTCTATTCATTAAACTTATCATAAAATTTAAAACCTTTTGGATAGTAATATTACAGGTCCGCCACTCTGCTCTAGTGAAGGTTACCATTTCACTTCGCATGTTTTCGAAATGTATTTTTTTCCAACTTCGCGGGACCAAAAATAGGTACTCTCTAATATCTAGAGCATTTACCCAGTTGTGGGAAACATTTTCAGGCTTTTGCTTTTTATATTGTCGGTACTACCATAAATTTCTGCAAGTAACACTATTTACTGCGGAATATTCTATTTTCATCTTTGAATTGTGATTACGATCAGTGAGGTCGCGTGTAAGCTTGGTGAAGTTTTGATATTAAACTTTGGAGGTACTGAGTCGATGTCGTTTTTGATATCTATAGCTACCTATTATGTTTGTGTAAACACTCGACTCACTGATCTCTAACAAATAAATGTAGTTAATACTTAGGATTAGAAATAAGCATTTCCGTTTCAGAACTTAAACGTTAACGTTTTTATTATGTATCCCCTGAGTAATAACTCATTTCCTTAATTAAGTTATAGTTCCAGTTTTCACATGTCACGCCCCGTTACAAACAGGGCTGTCAGGTGTTCGATGTACCTTATAATTGCTTAATCATTATAGTAGAGTGAGCATAGAAACATTAAAAATTTAAATGTGTAGTTTATATTATGGAGGGAAATGGACTCGGATGATAAGTCTGTAAGATTTGTGTTTGGCAAATTCGGATGAATTTTCCGTAATCATAGTTAGCGTGCACCCTGCATCGCGTGCAGATGATGTAGGCGTTTGAAGACAAAGATCCTATATATGCCGTATAGATAAATGATTGAGAATAATTTAAATATAAGAATAGAAAAACTTTTTACTATTTGTTATTTTCTTTTGTCTCGATTCCTCAATCCTAACCATGAAGTTATTTGTTCAATACTTGGAACAACTCTGGCAGCCCTGATTTTATCGTCCATTTAACGAACGGGGGTCATAAACAATTAATATTCGTAGAGGTTTGAATTCTTCGCGGTAACGCCGTAGCGATGGAATTAGATCGATCGCAATGCAGTGAAATTGGAAGCCGGCTCCGGCCGCGGTGCAGCGCTTCACCTCGTTTTACTGCATTCGATCTATTTACGTGTAAGTTGGGGATTCCACGATAAAAGTAAGTAAATATGTCCGGTCGAATTTTATATTTTTCGTTTATTGAAGTTGTTAACGACGTTGTTCGTAGTAGACGGTACTAGAGGCCGAATTCTCTAAAGAATATTCTGATCCACAAAATGCCATTTGCCTAATGGGCAGTCAAAAGTGATGTTTTACCTATGCGTAGTTGCTTGTTTAGCGGAGACAGAATATTATTGAGTAGGGAATCGATAGTTATTTGGTATCGAGAGGTTATACCTGTAAACGTTTTTTACAAATTGTGTATGCTTACTATAATTAATGCAAAATTTGCTATATAAATGGGCAACAATTTTCTTACGACTACAGGTGAACCAAATGCTCGTATGCCGCCTTTCCCATAAAAAAAAGAAAAATCGTGAATTTAAGGCCCTGAACACCTATATAAACATAATATTTATTTATTTATTAAATGTTTATGTAGTAGCCATATACCACATTGTGTGTTATATTAATGTCTTTTATAATTATTTACTATATTACAGCTCACTAAACCTAAAAATGTGTTAATCTGTCTATACTATGTACTGTTAGATATTGTTTATGCTGCTGAAAAAAATTTTTGTTTCTTTCCATAATAATTTTACGTGAAATAACTGCAATGTTTAATTTCTGTTATAAGTTGCTAAGCTTTGAAGCTTTCGCATAAGTTCATCGCTTTATTTTAACTTAAATTGTCCTGAGTATTTCATTTGAATTGATGTTAACCCTATTTATTTATAGACATCGATAAACTTGGGGCTAGGGCTGCCCTCTATGAATTCTCAAACCAAAGACAAGCAAGTTTATGGCGGATGTAAAATATATTATAACAAACTTTTAACGTTTTTAAACGAATGCCCTTTTACGCAATACTTGCCACGCTTAGCTCGTGTGTTAGTTATCGCAGTAAGATTGGGAACAGCGTGACTATTAGGTTCAAATTCAACCCAAAGCTAATATTCACACAGACAATTTATTAAATTACAGTTACAATAAATAGTCGGGAAATTGTTGCCAGCAGTCTTGTAAAAGTTACAGCCTATAATTGCGACCCTGGTGGGAAAGGTCTCTCACTTATGAGTGGATTGCGATGTCTGTAGTCAATCCGTGCATTTTAGTGCAGGTTTGACAACTTCACAACATGTCATTGATATATTTTTCATATCTAGGACAAGTTTCCTCCACCGCCAAACAAGAATTCGTAAATCAGCACTTAAAATTGCAATTACGATTTTAGTGGTGGAGAACTCCACCATAAAACACGAACCATAACAGTTAGCACATCTCTTTAGGGGTTATTGTTAAATGTGACTTAGTAGAGACGAATAGATATCATCGGTATCTTATATTCGACCTTTAAAAGCTAGCTGCTTCCTATGAATCGACACTTTGTGTACTCGTGCAGTTCATAACGATAACGGTTATCGTTTTGTTAATTAGAACTCAAATTAATCTTTCATGTTAATTACTTAGGCGAAATTTTTTAAATGCACTCACACTAGCTTTTAGTGATTTGCATATTACACGCCAGTATCTTCTTCATATAAGGCACTCGAGGCAAACAAAACCCTGTTGGTTATGAGGTTAACATTTCATATTTCGTACTACATGTTTCTAAATTGATTAAGGGGTAAGTACATATGGAATAAGTTTATTCTACACAAGAGCGCAAGGATGTGCAGTGCCTCGTGCCGCTATCTTCTCAATAGTGAACGGGTCTACGCTGAGACGTGTTGGGTTGGAATGCAAGTATCTTGCTGATGATTTTTATCATTCTCAAGTAAAAAACGTAGTTTAACAAATTTTATTCCAACTGGCTAGATATGAACCCAGTGATCGTTATTTATCTTCCACGGCGTTTCGGCAGTGTACATTAATACAAATTATTTTTAAATAAAAAAGGGGCATCGATTGTGCGTGTAGCCCTACTCCGATAAACAATTTTAAATAAAATAAAAGACGGTTAAGATTTACATTCAATGTATTGTTGCAAACTACAAGTGGGATTTATGTGAGCGCTAAAGACAAAACGTGCCGAAATTGTATGCAAACTGTAGTCAGCTGGAGGCCGAGAGCCGATCTTATCTTCCATTGCGCCGTGTCGGCGGATGAAGCATTTGACTATAAAGTTTATAATGAAAGATTCATTGAAACTGTCCTGCATAACTGAATACCTAGCGCCCACCTGCGTGATAACCTTTGAAGACGTAACTACTGTAATGTCATGTGTTTGAATATAATATAGTTTTGTGAAATGTGATTAATCATAGGTTAACGTATTAAAATTTATTAAGCCTCAGGTTTCACGAATCGCAAAACAAGATTTAAACTTTGTAATCCCAGAAAAAGTTCGGATAATTATTCATTATATTTTAATGAGATATTTAAGTTGAAATTCAAGCATGCAGCTTAATCTGTGTCATTTAAAGTTAAGTTATGATTGTAATAGGAGTCAATGGAATTTTTTCAATCAAGTACAAATTTACGGTACTCCAATGAATTGGCCGATAGCACATTACGCAAGACATTGCTAAATCAAAATCCTTTATTGCTTTTAAACCTCCAAAGCCTGTGCTATTTACTGTTACCATTTATTTTCTTTGTTAATTAGGAAGCCAATATGGTATATGTATATAAATATTAAACTATTGTTTAGTACTCTTTATCATACTTAAAGGCTAACTTGGCATTGAGTTGAGTTTGTTCTTTTTATTTGCAATAATTAAGATTAGTAGGAATCGGTAAGTTTATTTGTTTATTTAGTTTTTCAATTAATAATGCGCCGAGTTCGTAGGGATTTTTCTGTGCAAATAAACAATTTGAATCCATACAAACAACTAAACGGAATAAAAGATACTAAGACTCAACGTTCAAAAGCCAAATCCCAAGTGTAAATACCGGAAATTGCGCTAACCACAAACGTTCTGTTCAGCTAACATAAACTGAGATTTGTTAATGAAAATCCACCATACATAAGACGTAGATAATACGGGCTAAGTGTGCGCTAGCACTTATCACACAGAATACCTTAACATAATAACGTCGTTCACCGGCACAGGAAGTGACGTCAGCGGCCCCACATGCCCCGTACTCGTCTTCACGACCTTCACCTAAAAGCCTTCGTCTACCGGCCGTATCATTAACCACGACAACGTCTAGAACTAGTGTCCATGGTCGCATTGACCTTAAAATAGTTTGGTGAATTCTTTTTAAACATTCAATTTTTGATTTATGAAGTCAGTTTTATTTTATTACGTAATATGTGAATCAAAAGGTGATTTATTTTTATTTTGTTTTAATTGTTAGTTGAAATGAAACCAGGCTACATTTTGTATAATTACTTTAATAATTTCGACTATCTTTATCCCTTAAACCTGTAAAATTATTTTAGTATACACAATTTATTTTCTTGTTTTGGTATTTCTAAGGTATATATATCTATGGTATATCTATGTTTTAAAAGTACGACAACAGGTCATGGAAATATTAAGCTATTATATACATGAATTTAGAAAAAGATGGCTTTTATCTTAAATACTTAATTATGTACAATTTTACTTAAATAGAAGTAGACGATTTCGTTTTCTTAGAGAGAGACCTCTTCTTATAAAATTCAGATGTTCTTTTATTACTGTCTTTATCATTAGCAATAGCTTCGGTTGCTGCACATCGGCTTTACTTAGTTTAAAGAGTTATTTTATAAATTAACGATTTTTTATCCTTTTTTTTAAATCCCTATAAGTACACTGCATGCTTGTCCTGCCTATTGTTGGGAAGATTATTATACTTAATCGTCACGCTTCGCAAGCAAATTGATGACCAGACACTTCGCTCCTTAGACGCTGCTACATTTTTTTTGTGTCTCTTGGGGGAAAGGTTCAAACACCTATCTGTCACTAAAGAGGCCATCGGTGAGCTTATTTGGGCCTTATTCACGATGATTATTCCGCTATCTGATTTTCCAGGTATTTCCCTTATTTGACTTTTAAGGCATCCACGAGGTCGAATTATCTATTCAGACAGCTGTTGTTTTGCTTGTTTTCCATGTTGACTATTATGTTTTCTTTTAGATAAAACATTTTAATGTGGTTCTAAATAACTTTAACATAGGGTCTGGCATTATGGTGCAATTTCATTAATGTGTCAAAAAAACCGATGATATTTGAAACAATATAATGGAAATACTCTCGAATTAAGATTTCAAAATTGCAAGTTACCTGCGTCCACGTAGTCAATGATGTTCGACAAGGAGAATGGGCATTCAGTGTGACTTTCCGGGCTGATTAAATGCGGGTCGTGAGTCACGAGGTGGTCGAAAGCCATCTCGCTACCGTGTCCTATACAAAACGATGCTTTGTCCGTCTGTTCGATCGGTACGGAGTACAGTTTGAATTAACAATTAGCTGCCAAATCAAGAGTAACAGCATTGAGTCGAATAAACAAAACGCAATTTTAAATTGCGAAACCTTTTCAGAGCAGATTATGTTTGCGTTTTGTACAATATGATATTAGATGAGTCGTTAATTTAAAGATCAGTCACAATTCGAAATCGGCCTGGAGCATCCGAGTATCATGAAATGCGGCGTAATATTTTGTTACATCAATACCTAAACGTAATCAACCAAAATGACGTGTTTTATCATGTATTATCGTTACTAAAGAAGCTTTAATATTCTGGAGCCGTTCACATCCACGTAGGCGTTTCCAAACATTGTTAAGCGCTGTCTACTACCTTATTTGCTATTCTCAGGTATAATGAGAGAGAGGCGGCCTATATCATGTATATTTCAAAAGACAACCTACGTAGATACAGCTCAGTTTGGGAATCGTTACGAGCGCGTTCTACAACAATGATATCGTGCTTCTCGTTAGAGAGCTACAGAATGGGTAATATTGAATGTAAATACATAAATATTGTCCTGTTCAGTGACGAAATCAGCAAACTTTTTAACAAAGTAATGGTGTTACTCCCTTCACGTGGCATTCATTTGAAACAATTGAAATTCTCTTGTTTTAAGTTATATCAGGACTAATGACACTAGAAGGGTTACCACTTTGCAGTTTACGTTTAACCTTTTAGGTCTAAGAACTGTCGAAACTAGTTTCATTAATTTGCTATTTTGTCGTTAGCTGAGAAACAATTGTTTTCGACTTCCGTTTATGTGCGAATTTTTTTTGTAAATTTTAAAATAAAACTTTAAACATACTACTATCTGACTCGGCGGAGAACTTGCTTATAGGTCACATTATCTTATCACTGTTTTATGTTTTAACAAAGTCGTATTTAACGTTTACCTTGAAATTTGAAATATCTCTTTCTAATGTCAGTGATAAACTTGCAAATTTATAAACTTTTGTATTAATTTTTTTTTCTTTACTGTGACGCGTTTATATATATATTTGTTAGAAGAATGCATGATGGTTTTTCATCTCTATCTACTCTCTCTGTCTTAATTCTTAACGTATTTGTTTTAAATCTCGACGTGTCGAAACAATAGAAATTACACGTGTAGGTATAAGGAAACGTTATGCTATTCTATAGAGAATTGTAGCAAAAGTTGGCAACGGGGAGTCTATTTGTATTCGTCACATTACTGACGGTTCACACAATCCCCACTCAGACAATGGCCTGCTGAGGTCCAAGATCACGACCGGAGACCGCAAAGCTCGCGTTCTCTTATGAGAAGCGGGACACGTAAATTAATATTCAATATCGAGTAGGGTTGGTAGATGTCCTATTGTTGGAAATAACATTATAAATAAGAAGTAAGACAAATCGGTGAAACGTGGCAATCTTCTCAACCTTTTCTGTATTTAATGCCCCTTCTGCTTATAAAAAAATAGCTTTGTGGTAGAATTGTTTCAAAGAAGAGAATTGTTCAGAACTTACACTTCAATAAGACGAATAAAAAAACTGTGATCGATCGAACATGACACTGCCCTAGGTTTGCGAGCGTAATCAAGCTCTAGTTTGTTGCGTATAAGCAAGTGGTAGTTTTCTCTGTTCATAATACACTATACTTTTTCTGTGTTTGTCATCCTCACCTGCATGTCGTGCATGCACCCTGCTGATTAACGAACGAGGCTCTGGCGATCGATTGATAGCCAAACAAGCATTCGAATATATCGAACATATACCATAGACTAGCGACGGGGAACAGAATCACTGTGCAAGAGTACCTACCGGACTAACCAACCTGCATGCCCGGCGTGGTCAGTATGGGCAAATCTTCTATAGTATGCCAATTTGCATTGGCAGGTTGATAAAGTTGGTAAGCAAATGTGAAAACAGAACTTAAAGTATTTGTAATTTATCTAAATACTTTTCTCAAATCTAATCTCGTCAGTCGTTGACACAACTAAAAGCTTTGTAATTTTTTTACCTTTCTGAATAAATTTGTAATATTTTCATCTTTTAAGCGAGTTACGTAACTTAATTTTTTGTAAAGGAGAAAAGGGTTTGTTAAAATTTGTTTGAAGGATGCTTATAATTAAATAAAATGTAACAGGGGCGGAAATTGCTTTAAAAACAATCTTCATTCATGATAATAAAAAGTGCTGTACTCTGTTTTGTCTGCATATTCGTGGGTATGTCGGTACAACCTCTGCCTGTATTAATAAAGTTAAACGAATTTTAAATGTTATCTCAAATCAAATACGAGTATAACTACTCGTATTTGATTCAAAATAATAGAAGTGCACAGTTTTGACATTTACCATTTATTGTTTAACTAAGATAAGGTAAGTAACTACCATATCACTTATGGTGGCAGAAGTAGAACGAGTTAAATATTTTAATAATATAATATAACCTTCGCTTTCTATGCATTCAGGTTCGATGAATGCCTTTTTAAAGCAATATTCGACAGTTTCTTATTTATTTCATACTTGTGCAAAAAGGTTGTACGTATGCACGCTCTCATTTCAATACTTATGTGGTATTTCACAATACTATATCCTCCAAGAAAACTGTCCAGATATTAGTCCCAAGAATGTGTGGGAACTGGATCCGTAGATGAGTTATGTTATCATCGAGGGATCAAGAAAAATATAAATTAATCGTTTACGAAACGGTTTGGGTTCGCTACATATTTTGAACATTATAACTAACAAAGAATATTTTTTCTGCCTTTCCCTGTTTAAGAAGGGTTCAAAATTTGAACTCTTTCACGCATCACCATGACAGGGTACGTCACAGATTTTTTAATTTTTTTTTTAATTTTACGTGCCTTGTAGAGATTTTGAGGGAGGCCTATGTTCAGCAGTGGATTTCTGATAGGCTGAAATGATGATGATGATGATGGAGAGATTCAAAGAAGTATACTACTAAAAAGTAGAAAGTATACTAAAAAATGTTTATATAACGCAACTCGACACACTATTTCGTGTGTGTGTCTGTCTAAATCTATCGGTTAAGATGTTTACTTATTCCGTGGTCTATAGCAAATATTTTTTAAAAATTGTTTTTTTCAGTTTTGATTAAAACTTCAAGCATAGAACTAGTTGAGGATTAAAAGTGTAAGTTAGGCTTCTACCTGAGTTTCCTTTGAAACAGGATGTGACTTACTTTTTTTATTTGAGAATATCCTTGAAAGTTGTCAGTTTCAAGTCGTGACTCACGATCGACTGTGTCGCTACCGACGGGTTCATTTTATGTTAAAAATTACATATAAGTATCATTTTCTTAATATTATAAAAATAAAATAAAATATCGCACCGTTACAAATGAACGTACATCATCATCATCATTTCAGCCTATCTTAAGTCCACTGCTGAACATAGGGCTCCCCCAAAGATTGCCACAAAGCTCGGTCCTGAGCCAACTACATCCATCGATTTCCCGCAACACTGCGCAGGTTGTCACTTTATATTGAGGGGGTCTTTCGTTCAAATACCATTCCGTAGATTCATCATCATCTAGTAGTCCACTACTCGATCGATATAAACCGAATACTTTCCTTTTCCTCATGCAGTCTCTACCAGCTAACTTACACGGAGTTATGAAAGGCAAAAATGAATACCAATCTTCTAGGCTATCCTTCTATCTTCTTCCTCATTATAAAATTTAGCAGATATTTGGTTATATTTATATAAATTTAAAATAGAATTATATTTATTAAAAACAGGGCGATATGTTTTTTAATTTTTTGTTAATACTCTAACGGGTAATGGGAATATTATTATTGTAGCACATATCCTAAAAGTTTAAATCCGCGTAGTACTTATTTACGATGGCTAATTTCAAAAATGTAATAAAACGGAATTTTAGACTCATTTCTGTTGAAACGACGTTCGTCTCTTCTAACGCCAGCTTATCAAACTTTTCTAATCAGTGCCTTCTTTACGAGGTCTGCAAAATAAGAGCTTCTCGTAAATAATTCCCATTCGAATTCTATCTTTGACTCCGTAATCATTTCGTCGGCTACAATAATTTACACTCTTGTAGTAGGCAATAAGGTCTGCATTGCCTTGATACTGTAGTCAAAATATCTAAAATACTTAATGTTTTCAATTCTGTATAATCGGTTTAGAATTTCCAGAGTTCCGCGTTAGTAATTGGATTGGTGGAAGTTGGCCGACGGATCTGGGATTGAGTTTTTCGACGGGTCCTAACCGTGAAACTTATTTACCGATCGGCAGTATAATTTTTCCTTTTTGTACCACTCATGACACCTCAAGGGGCTTTCTATCAATACTTGTTATAACAGTATTACACAGATATTCTTAATTATGTATAAGAGGGAAATACAAACATACATACATAAAATAGACGTAAAATACACTAAGTCAAAAACCTACAAAAATCCTACAAAAAAGCCAATTCTTTCGAAAATTCCCTGGAAATTTATTATATCAATTAATTAATTGACGGTTAAATGAACCAGAAAATATTTTCGGATCCAAGCATTTGTAAAATAAATGCCACATCGCTAGTCAACATCACTTGATAAAACACATATCAGAAAGATTAGTTCCAAAATCCGCGGAGCTTGTATAATGTTCCCCCGATACGCATTCCACGGGGTTATTATATCACCGCATTTTTTTATAAACTCGCGCCAACTTCGTAGATCTTTTAATATTGAAAGGGGGGAGCAGATGTTGAAAACCTTTTACCATCTTTTACCAATTCGGGGTCGCTCACACATCACGGGGGAAGGTCTAATGTGCGCCGGTGGAGCACGCGCCTGAAACGCTTAGGAGAAGATCTCACGGCCTAAATGTTTAAATGTTGACAATTTTTTTTATTTACCCGACGATTGCCGACACTGACAGTTATGGGTCTCGTTTCTAAATTTGTGACGTAAAGAACTCGCTGGTACCTCTCCGTGACAAAACTTCCGACGTCTTATTTTCACATTAGCGTTTCAAAAATAACTTAGTAGGAGGTATATGTATTGTTAAAAGATAATAAAATGCAAATTAAGCGTTAAAAATACAACGATAAAGTTTGACGTGAAATGTTCATGAATTTAAATCGCGAATAAATTTTAATTAACCACTTCGAAAATGTGTTCGGCCATTTTTTTCTGATTCTTTCGTGCTGTTATTTGCGGTGAAAGAACTTTTGTTCAGTCCACTGAGTTATGTCTCTGATAGTTGAATTTAAATTGTATGTTTATGTAAAAGACTCACCTAGGTCGTTCTTTCGGTTCTTTATAACGTTTATCTTGTTGTTCGAACATGTATTTCATTGCATTATCGGCATGCTTCGTTGTAAATTTTATATCAACAAATTATTGCTGCCATTTTCAATTCGAAATCTCGATTAACATTGAATGGAAAATCGATGATATTCAATGTTCTTTCAACAAATTTTCAGCGGTCACTGTTCTTTGTAGGAAATTGTATGCATTGTAGATTTCGAAAAATAATTGATGACACATAATTATGTACGTACATTTTACCCGCACTTTTTTATGTTTGTTTGAAAACAAAAATTTAAATAAACCATGCGTGTATATTTCGCTTTTATCTTCAACCAAGTTTTAACGATTTTATAGTTAATATCTTAATCAAATAATATCCCATTTAAATGATTAGATGACAGACATTTAGTGGAATATTTTTACTAAAATTTCGTCGATTCTATTTTATTGTCTTTGATTTTTATTCATTGACATGGATTTTAAATATGTACTTGTAACTTTCAGAGCTCTAAAACTTTAGAGTGTGATGACTCAAGGACCACATTTAAGAGCCATAACTTTTTTCAAATTCTTGAGAAATTCCAAGATTCGTTAAAATTTTTTTTTAGTTTAACTAGTTTAACTTTTAGCCGTTTTTTCTTTAGCTGAGTTCAAATGTTTTTAGTGTAAGCTATAAAGAGTTGATGAATTTATTTATACTAAAAATATTTTTTATGGTTTTAAGGCAAAAGTGATGTAAATAAAACTGAAGCATATTTATTGCTGACGCTATTTTATTTGTTAAGCTGATCCGAACTTCCTATTCCTTCGATCTAAAACCATAAAGATGTCACCGCAACGAGTAAAAATAATCTAAATTGAGGAGATTGTTTTGAAGTGATCAATTTATTTGAATTGTATATAAGATAAAATCCTATTGAATAAAAAACTCGAATAAAAGTAGTTTGATGCTGAAATCGATGTGTGTGATGACTTATGGAACCAAGACGTGGTCTTCACTTACTGCAGGCCGTAAGAGGAAGCTTAAAGGCTATGGGCGGTGTTTCTCTGCGCGATAGAATCTGTAACAAATATAATCGATATTTCTGCTAGGATCAGCAAGCTGAGGTGACAATGAGCCAGCCACATAGCTCGCAGAACTGACAACCGATGGGAAAGGAAGGTTCTCGAGTGGCAACCACGTACAGGTAAATGCTGTTTGGGACGACTCCCCACAAGATGGAGTGACGACCTACACAGTGTTGCGGGAAGACGATGGATGCAGGTGGCTCAAGACCGTGCAATCTTTGGGGAGGCAGAAATGATGAATGATGTACTGAAATTAAACTGGGTGACACAAAATCTTGTGTTTTTTAATCGGACATCTGCTGCCACATTAATTTAAATCGCAGTTACAGATTTGGTTCGTACAGGCTAATAGAAATATCACGATATTGACTTTTGATATTGTTTCTTACGTCATTCGTATTTCGAATATTGTAACATATAGCATTTAATTATCTTTTTTTTTTGATGAAGTTAATGACGATGATCTAATCATGACGACAACTTACGAATACAGTAAGCAGTTGTCTGTTGCGACATGCCTTAAGTACTCACTAGTCTACTTAATTTAATACTCTCAAATAGTACATACGGCGGACTTAGTTTGGCACTAACACCGCCATTTGTACTAATCAAATTTCATATCATATTTCACTTTTAAAAGTACTTTGGTGAAGATTGTCGCGATGGGTTCACTTCACTTATGTGTGCAAAAATTTTCAGTTATTATACTATCGCATTAACACTTCGAATAATTGTGCTGACACACAAACGCAACAAATATTTACCCCTCATGATCGTGTCCTGACTATTTTTTTTATTATGTACACACTGTGTTGCAAACTACAGTATATTTTTTATACAAGGATGATCTTTACTCTGTAGAAATTTTCTTCAGACAAATATTTGAGTGGTGAGAAGAGTGAAAATGTGGGGTTTATTGTGGGGTGGGATGGAGTGAAAATGTAAACGGAGTGTACAAAGAATTTTTTTTCTAAATAATCAATACATTTAAAATGAATATATTATATATTGATACTAGTTTTTTGATATCTGTAAATATGTTTTATTAATTATTATATATATTTTAAATATTATTAACCTATTTATAGGTTACTAGAGAAAGCTGCAGTCACCTTAAAACAAACACAATGCCCTGCATTTAATTGCACAATAAGTGCATTGCGGTGTTACATTCTGCCTATCATCAGGGAAAAGAAAAAAAGTGACACAGTGCGTGGCTTTGGTTGTGATTAGAATATAGAATCTTAAGCAGGTTCTGTCCACCGAGGCTGGCAATTTTCAAAATAATGGCATAATGGACACATTCCTTTTTTATATAAACTTATCCCGGGTGTGACTTCTAGCAGAAGACAATATTTGTCCAATACGTAAATTATTAGTTTCGGCATATTTTGTGTTTCAGAAAATTCATGTAATCCTTGTTCTGGTATCCCAGTGGCCAGGGCGCTCGCTTTAGTTTCATAGAACGCGAGTGGGTTCGATCCCCGGTGCCGGCACCACTAAAATTATTAAGTAATAGCTATTTTAAGTGCTCTATTTACCACGTGCTCGATAATGAAGAAAAACATCGTGAGGTAACCTGCATATCATATAATAAAAGAATATTATTTCGACGGAATGAGGAATGCGCCAACCCGCACTGTAGCTGGGTGACGGTCCCTCCCCGGTTCCAAAAACCCGCTCAGATTTTTGAGAAGGAGGCCTTTGTCCAGCTGTGGGCACTTACAGCTAGCTGCTGGTACTATCGCAATACCGATTTAAGGTTACGGAAAAGTGCTATTGTGTTCGAGGTACTTTGGTCAATGTCCGTAAGATATGCCGTTGCGGAATTGAAGATATCGTCGTATAGGGAATAAAAGAGGTCGATATTGGCCACGCAAAATTAATATTAAAAGTAAATTAATTACGATGTCTTTGAAAATTTACCTTTATTGCAATGTATTTTATATTTTTCTGTGACACTGATAAGTCTGTATTCGTTTGCTGTAGAATAAAACTACTTCTTCTTCTTCATCTGTTCGATAATGGAAAAACTGCATTAAGAACTAAGTGGCAGTTTGATAGATCGAGTCATTACAGATATAGAATTGATATAAGCTCACACTTTATCTTAATGAAATATGTCTCGCTAGCATGGTATGGTAGTTGAAGCCACCCTTCGTCCTGCACTCCGTAATACTTTTTGCCACCCCCGCTTGAAAATATTGTAATCGATTTCGCTCAGGAAGCGGAAATATTGCCAGAAAGTTTAAAGAGCGTTCGCGATTGGTGTTCGGGTCATTCACCTCGTACTCGTATACTCCGACGGCGGAAACAAGTGCGCCACCTTGAAATGAAACCCTTAAGTGACGTACTTCCTTACGCTGTACCGTGGAGGTTTATTAGGGCTGTGTGTCCGTACTCTTTATCGTAGTGCCAGAAAGGACGACTTGAAAGGACTGTTTATAGTTGGTTTATTTTTTACTCGCAAGGAATTAGAAATAGATTCCGTCGATTATTTAGTCTTATTACCTTGTGTATTAGAAGTTGCTTCCACAGACCCGATTTCGATTATTTTTTTCTCTTTTAAATTTTATTCTAAAAGGATTTATTGAGTTATGTCACGTCGAATCTTTATTGGTTTAGTGATTTCGAAGCTCTTAACTTTTATCAGGGTCGTCTTTGTCATACATGTCAGGGCGTAAGCCTTTAATTATTATTATTATTAACTACATGGGAATGTTAAGAGAGGAATAAGAGGAAACTTCGCAATAGTCTAACTAAGTATGCTATATTTTTTTTTTAATAATGTAATATACTAGCATATCAGCCAGTCTCTGCCCGGTACCTGTAGTATATGTTAATTATAGAAACAACTAATTAGTACTTAATAGTTTTTTGCGCTATTTTATCATCAAGTACTTTCAGGTTTAGAAATATAAAAAATTAAATAAATTTCTCATTAGGTTGTAGAGATTATTTTTTATGTTTGGTTTTTGTAGAAAGATTTAATGAAATTTTTACAATAGTATAAAGAAAAGTTTTGAATGGCAATTTAAGTTTAAACTGTTGAAAAATATTTGTTTCGCATTTTTGCCATCAACCGATGGGTTCGGAAGTACACATTTTAAATTTCAAGTCTTTATCTCATTTGATTGTCGAGATAAAGGTGTTGAAAAAAAACTCTCAAAGATTACATTCATATTTATTGTATCATACATGTTTACAGATATTTCAGCCAGATATGCAAAAAGTCACTTACACAAATAAATTAAAAGCAAATCTTGCTCCGGGGCAGGTCTAAGTCGTGCGTATTGTAGTTATCAGAAATATATACATTAGTAATGCGAAGGTATTTGGCATTGGTGTAGAAATTGCAGCATCAGATGTGTTATCTGTTTTTGATACTATCATCGATTAAACTAAATGCATTAATCTAAATTAGCTTTTATTTTAAATATCGTTGCATTAAAACCCTCTGAAAAGGCATTTTTTGTTCCTTTTGAATTAACTGTGGTGTATAATTATACGTAATAGGCTGCATCAAACGGACGATTAATATTCTGTAGTATTCCAACTTAATAAGGGCAGGTACTTTTGTTAAGAAGGAAAATTTATGACGGCGGGGGCGGTCGTCAAGCTCAAGTCATGGCCGAAACAACCCGACTGAGGCAAGTGAGAGGTGTAATGTATGTAAGGGCGAGGTAATAAGTGTTCTCCCTTTTTGACCGGGTTAAATTACCGGCGCCATGCAGTCTAGTGCTGGCCGGACCTGTCTATCGACTTCGCGTGACCAATAGTATATCTATGACCTTGTGATAAAAGATTTGTAATTATCTGATTGAGGTAGCAGGTGTAAAAAGTAACAAACTTCATTATGATAAAATTCCGATAGAATGATATCGTTATTGCTGTATTATTTATCGATATTTATTTTATGTGTCATCCGATAATTGATAAATTATTTTTATATCTATATGAATTTCAACACAAACCTGTTTATTAATGATTTTAAGTATTATCTCTATATGAGATCTAGTTTAATTTATGTACAAAATCAAATGACGTTGATGTTGTAAGAGATGACTAACCTTCAAAATCGCAGTGGCTATCGACACATAGCGGGAGAAACTTCTCGAAATATACCAAACCAAAATTAAGCAGAAAGATGACGGGTAGCAGCGTCTGAGACGCGTGGTGTCTGGTACGATCGCCAATCCGCTTGCCGAGCATGGGTATTACGGCAAATACTCCTTATAGGAGAGGCAACAGACTATTTACCGACTGTAAAGGTAAGTTAACAATATTCAATGTTTAATTAAATTCATTAGCTCTTTTTTTTTGCTTTGGAGTCTGCTACTCCGAACACAACGAAGACGTATTATCGAGAAATAATTTAAACATGGGAAATGATTTATTAACATAATAAAACTTTTTCGAAAAAAAATAGAAAAAAGATTCTGTCGTGACTCTATTTTTAATTGTAGAGTATTATGTTAATTACTCTAAGTTACTGTTGCAGTGCTCCATGGAGTTTATTTTTGAACATTATCGAAAAAACAATAGCGCACGGCACTAGCGAAAGTGAAGGTCCTCCCCGAGTCTGAGTGTTCTGTCGCAATGGCGGGATCTGTCGTAGACCATTTTCTCTTAGTATCTGCTCGCGAATGTCTATGGTGGCACTTCCATTTTATTTGTGTGTTTTTTTTATCGTTGTCGTATATTTTTTCTGTGTTGATATTTTCTTTGGTGAAAATAAGAAATGATATATGATATATATAACATTAATTTGTAAATTATAGGAAGTATTTAGTACCCAAAAGCTTAAACTGCGATACTTAACGAAAGTATTTAACAAACAGTAAGAAGTTAGAAAACAATTAATCTTTATTACTTTAAATGGCAAAGAATGCATCAGCTTCTGTAAGATCAGCAAGCTGAAATGCTAATTGGTCGGTCAAATGGCTCGCAGATCTGCCTTGGGTTGGGGAGGTAAAGTCTTAGACTGGCAATCGCAGTGTACGTACGTACGTAGGAAAAGTCCCACAATGGAGTGACGACATGCAGTGTTGAGTGGTTGCATGACAATCTTTGGGGAGGCATATGTTCAACAGTGGACTTATAATGGGCTGTAATGATGATGACGATGTATTGTAACAACTCCTACGTATCAACGGACCACCGCCGATATCGGTATCTCAAATTAGAGATGCATGGATTGCCATGTTTCATAATTTTTTTTATTAATCACACTTATAGACATTAGAATTACTTGGCAAATTAAGATTTAATTACAAATAACAATTTCAGTAGTTTTGTATTGGGTTTGTTGCTCGTGGTAGTATCTAGTAGTAGCTCTTTCTAGCAAGGCTTTATATTTTATTATGGTATTTTATTAATATAATATAATATATTGATTGAACTTTGTTCTAAAACGCTAAAATACTGAGACTGTAAACCAGCCTGTGTGTACACTGTAGTCTATCAAGATATCAAACGTGAAATGAGTCTTAATGTGTACTTTGTTTTACTTCATTATCATCATCATCACCACTGCTAAACACTGGGGAAGGCTCCCCAAAGATTGCTACTTTGTTTTTATTAGTCCAAAATTAATATAAACATTAATATTACAATTCATAACAAGGGCATTGTTTGAATTTCTACTGACTTATAACTAAGTCAATCAAGAAATATTTAGTTACAAGCTAGTATTAGTTAGTTTGCAAGTCAACCGAAGTTGCTTGCGAGTTTGTCACAATAGGTATTCATGATTGTTAATTTACTGACATCAAATGTGGCTCACATTTAATAGGATTAATTATAATATCAGCTTGTTAAACGTACCTCTATAAGGTACAGATTCATTCCTTTCATTACAGGGTATTAGAGCGTAGTCTACTAGTCCTTGGCGGTCTTCGTATTATATTTTCAATAATACGATTCTTGGTTTCTCGCAACTCGTAAGTTTTATATAATATTAATTTTTTTTTGTCATTCCTCGTCACCTACCTGTCACTGCCTACCGACTAAAACCCCCACGGAATTAGATATACGCTGTGGGCCCGGCGGCCTTGACAGCCTTGGCGGAAGAGAGTCGCGAGCAGAAGGGCTGCAAGCTTATGCGTGCGTGTTATTAATATTTACATGTAGCAATTTGTAGATCTTCAAAAGTAATTGTTATTGGTTCTCTTTGGAGTAACAAAACTAACAAGCTAATCTGCTTGCCCTGCTTGGCGATTATGGAAAATTCTTCCATTACGACCTATGTCTTTGGACTACTTTCTTGTTGACGATGATAATGATGAATATAACAATTTAAAATTGACCTTAATTTTAAATTACTCTTTACTACAGATTTTCCTTGTTGCGATGTTTGAAAAGCTTACTATGAAAATGCCATTATAAGTTATTTGACATGTTTTCACGGCAAATATTATATTTTTTTTAATTATATATGTACATACAAAAAGATATAGATCGTCACACATTATTTTAATTTTACAAACGCACTACTTATTCCATATAATAGTTGGTTTGATGTCTGTTAGTATTAAAATACTGTGCGACAGTTTTAAAACGAAAGATTTATTAATATTAATGCAGCATAGTTTCTAAGAAAAGGTTACGTTCAGTTCAGCTATTGATTTAATTTTAAGACAGCTTGATAAAGAGAACGAATCGTGAAAGTTAGGATTTTTTCATTGTCACCTTGAAAAAGGTATTTCGATGGGATATCGCCGAATTTTTTCGTCGTATGCACGTGAGGAGAAAAGCCTAAGCCGGCAATAATGTCATATAAAAGCCGACGATCACTGTATCTCAAGAATAACAGGGCACATAAAGTTTAAATTTGATAAATTAGTTCAAACAAAAATAATTATGAATGCTTACGATTTTGTGTAAAAATATTTCAGCTGGCTGTCGTATATAATAACAATATAAAAAAATAAATAAGTAAATGGCGACACAAAAATATAGGGCTTAGAATAAATCAAACACAAAGAAAGAATTTCGGCCATAAATAACGCAAGTTTGTACTAACTACTTAGCGATCTGTAGGCGTACGGTAAACGAAAACACCTAAAAACTAGGTCCTCAAGCCTCATACAAAACAGAAGTGATTATTAGATATTTATCGAGTAACTTTTTGTTGTTTTTCCGCGTGCATGTTGGTTGTTCTTTATTGTGATTCAAAATGCCTGCTACGTAGATAAATAAGTTTTTACTCGCGACTTAAATATGTTAAGCGAAATAAGATTTTATCGTTTTTGTGTATCGTATGATGGCAACTACTTTTAATGTCTCTTTATAATGAAGTGGTTTAGAATGTAATTTTACCTTTAAAAGTATTTTACCTACGCTTTCACAGAGCATTTTATTTGTTGCCTGTGAAAATAAAGCATAAGAGTGTATTTGTTTTAGTGTTTAACATTGGATGTATGCCATGCGGGTGGCTGTTGCGGCTTGACCGGGGCAGTACCACGGCCTAGCAGAATACCGGCGTGAAGTAGAGGCACCTTGCTTCTCCGTTTCGTTCGGTGCCCACTCCTCTTTGCCATCCCTATCCTCATTCTCCCTCCCAACTCCCTGTGTTAAAAATGTGTTTTGAAGCACTGCCACCCCTCTAAAGGAATCACGATCACGTGATAAATATTAAGGATTTCGCTAGATGACATTCTTTTCACAGTAACCTAACTTGCGAATCCAATACATTTTTCGCTTAGCACTTGATAAATACCATCATCATATGATGGCATTCTTTTCATAATAACCTAACAAGTTTATTGAAAGAACTTCGCGAATCCGATACATTTTTCGTTTGACACTTAGTAAATACCATACTTCAAATATTAACAAGGCCTCGTTGTAACACGTTTTTACTTTGTCAATTTGTCACCCCGCTCGCACCTAGTTGCACATATTTTCGTTCGGCGACAGGTGTTGCTGCATTGAGATCGGCGTACCCTCTTACAAAAGAAGTCACTTTCACTTTGAATTATTTATTAGGAGCTTAGACGAGATTATACGCCCGTCCGGTTAAGGGTGCGGATCATGTTACGCGGGAGGCGTTTTCAGCATTTTACTTTTAACTTAAATTTAATGAATTTTCTGAAAGTACATTTATTTTTATTTGATTTTTACCTAAATAGTAAATTTTATGTTATTAAATAAAATTGTGCGTGATGTAAAAATGTATTTATATGTTGATGTCGTCTTGGCCGCTTTGATCACGACGACAACTTCCGAACTTTTCAACTACGTAGGAGATATTACAGTGTCGCAAGTTCTATAAGCTTGATGTTTATAAGCAAGTAGTACTTAGGTGTATTTTAGTGCAATCGGACTAACAGATATTACTAACGGAGCGCTATACTGTGAACATACTGGTACCTCAATATTCAATGAGATGGCGTTTTTATCAATTTTAGCTAATAATAATTTAAATTATTTGTGCGTAAACGCTGGAATCTATCTAGATAAACTTGGAAAGTAAAACATTATCTAAATAAAAGATTTATCTAAATCGTTAAAACCGTATGTTTGTACATATTTACAAGAATTGATCGCTTATAGTATTAAGATATATAATAATTTTATATAATCCCGAAAATATATCAATACAGACTAGACATAGATACAGACAGGGTTTAAAAATTTAAAACAATGTCACACAGACATTAAATGTAAATATCAAATATTAGTCATATACCAACATAATTATAATAAATATACGGTTATTCGGTAAGATAACATAGACAAAACGCGATAAAATCTGTAAATAATAGTTTAATTTCAAATGTTCACGTAAATACTAGAAATCATTATAATTTAAAAGGTCAAGATGATGCTTTACCTTACCGAACCTGTTTGTCGTTGAAATTAAACTAGCTATTTTAAATTCTTAAAAACATAAATCATTCTGTTTGTCTAGACAATAAAAAATAAAAAATTCTGTTCATAAAATACACGCACTTGCTTCAACTAGGACCGACGCTCAGTGTTTGCCAAAGGATTAGTATATTTGTGTTTCTCATGTGATACAGCATGCACCTAGGCTGTTTCGTTAACGAACGTAGAAACGTTGCAGACCAGATTGTATTATAGTGAAAATCGGACGATTATTTACACAATTTTTTTTTGTAATACTAATTCAACATTGTATAAGGACCCTAGAGGTAACTCTATATGTATGTCAAATATCATCTCTGTCTGTTGGATTGATTTAATGATAGGTCAGTGAGTGATAATTTCGTTTTATATAGATCATAATCATCAGCTTAATTTTACACTACAAATATCATTGTACCGGTCAATAGTCAATACGGTCTATAAAAATTGTGCGGAGATTTAATCTCATCCCGATATAAACTATTAGCTCCACCGTTATTTTTACTAACGGTTTATGTGTTAAGGAAGTATTTCAATAACGTGCAATGAATCGGATCCTCGTTGCGAGCTTATCGGTTTTCCGAGCCGTTGGACAGTGGGGTAAGCAAGACTAAGCACTTTGGGGGTTCAGTTTGTTTTGATACAACACTCTGTATTCTCCTGCTATTATTATAAATGTGAAAGGTTGACTATCGCTCAATTACGCCAATAACTGAACCGATTTAAATTAAATAACTTCTGGGTACATTAAACCATGGAATACTTCTACTGTCTTGACATGTCTTTGAACTACAGAATTTAAATTGACTCAATGTAAGTACGACACGTGAAGAGATAAGAGATGAGATAATATTTGGACTACGAGTATGAATGGATGAATGAATGTAAGTTCTTTTTTAGACGACAGAAATTTAAGTTTTCTTTGTTAATTGTCATTTTTTCTACAATCTACCACTGTTTTTCTCTGACCAAGACGAAACATGGCAAAGAAACACCTGTTTTGTTTTTATTTTTAGACATTTTCAAATAACCATGTGTTCTTTAGAGAATGCAAAATTTAAGGCCTCGGCATTCGAAAATCAAAAATATCATTTATGTATAAACTGACCACTTTACTTACACTTTAGTATTTTTAGTTTTCTTAAAAAATTTGACATATTTATTTACGAGTACCTCGAAATTATTTTAGTTATTTAATTAATTCACATCTCTTTTGACTTATTCACATCGTATCGATTTTCATCCATATTATTTTGTATGATTTATATAAAACCAGTGGTTGCCCGCGGGATATAATTTTCTTCTTCTTTTGAAGAGTACCATATGTCGTATAAAAGTTAAGTTAAAAATATTTTTATTGATTACATCTTTTGAACACAAATTAATCAGCGGTTCGTAATAATTCCAAAAAAAAAATTAGGCGGTTATAGTACTATTACTATCACTTTGTTACTATTACAATTTTTTTTTTGTTTTAAAGTTAATGTGAATTAGTGATTATAAATAGAAGAACTATACTGGCACATATCAGGGTTGTCCATGTGCTCAACAGTGAAATATAAATTCTAGCCATATAATTAAGCTTACAATTATTATTGAAAAAGCTTTGTAGAGATCATTTAAAAAAAATACTAAAGCAGATAAAGAATGCTTTCCCGTTTGCGTTCTGCGACTTCGCGATGCGATAAAGTATGAATTCTGCGAAAAATCTCATGATGGGGACACAGCCGATGGGATGCCACGACCACTTCCGAAAAAGGCGCGACCACATCCAGTCCATATCTTAGTGATGTCCACAGTAAGCTTTAGCGTGCTATTTTTAACTAAATATATAACCGTTAACAAATGTTTTAGAAAGGTTTTGTTTAAATTATGTTTAAGCTTTTTCGTTTCTCTGCGAGATGGAATCTGCAACAATGATGTCCGCAACAGAACTAGGGAAACGGACAGAGCCGTAAGGATAAGCAGAATTGACAACCTTTGGGTATAAAACGTTCTCGTATGGCAACCTCGTACAGGTAAACCCATTGTAGGGCGTATAGAGATAACTGCTCTGTCTTTACTGTTTATTTATTTACAAGTATCTGATTGAAGTCTTGATTAGCTTAGCATTAATTTACAATTTGAAACAAATACTTACATACTTATATCCAGAATGGAGCGATCAAGTTAATGCTGCCAATAAAACGCCTAAAATTACAATAAAGTTTTATTTCGTTGGTATGTTAAATAAAGTTTAATCTATCTCTGTTATATAACAGCGTTATATTTCAGCAAACTTAAAGTTGATGTATATTGCTTAAAAATATGTATAGCCCTTACTAGCCAGGTTGTTCGCGGTCACGGCACAGCGCGTGCGCAGACCGTTCCGTGTCAGTGCTGCTAGAAAAGTGCATAGCGGGAAATCTGGTTTAGGTACTAGTTTTAGTTCAATGGTAATACAAACTCGAGTTTTTTCAAATTCCTAAGACGTAATATAGCTAAAAACAAAGTTCTTAGGAGAAAAGTAACTTATGTGTAATTTAGTGCGGGATAATCAGTGCTATCGCTCGGACGAATCGTAATAATTAACAAACCATAACAAGCTATAGAAGTAAGTTATTCAGAATTAAATAAGGAGGTTATAATGGATTGTTGTCAATCTTTAGAATGTGGCAGACATCAATTTACCTTGTGTTGACGTGACAAGATTAAGATTTGTTTTTTTGCCACGAAAGGATGTAGATAAAATTAAATTATTTATTCTTATAAATGGAAGATTTTCTATTGTTTCTAGATTATAAATATAATGTTATCTTTGAAATTAAACTATTATTAATGGATTTTCTCGATCAAGATATTGTAAGCACATTCTGTTAAGATCAGACCAAAATTAATAATTAAAAGCTGAGGGTAGCCCGAGTTAACCGTGGCATCAGGACGTCTAACACCTCTGTGTCCACGGATGCAGTAAAGTACTGAAAACGGTAAACATAAATTAAACGCGATAAAATCCGTAAATAATAGTTTAATTTCAAATGTATAGTGCTCGCATAAACATAAGAAATCATTTTAAAGTTATCTTTGAAACTAGTTACCAACTTATTAAACTAAATCATTTAGTTTTTTGAATTACTTTGTACAAGAGGATGCATATTTTCTGTATGAATGTCTGTCGAAATCCATACAGCAATTGGACATACGATAGCGTCGTTCCTTTTCATGAAATAATATATTTGAAGTTCTTTTGCGTTTGATATTTTAATTTAAGACTTCTGATATCTTAATTCCTATGCTTTATAATTGTTTTTAATTAATAATATCATAAAAGTTTAGTGAAATTGGTGTCGTTATGGTCAGCGGTAATAAATCACTCTTAACTAGCAAATAAGGCTTTGACGGATCCTCATTACAATGTTACCAGTAATTTGCTAGGCGTCTAATGATAGGTATCTTCTAATTATATTTGTTTTAACAATGTTGCTAGAATACCGCATTTTATTGCTTAAAGTTTTGTCGTCCCACAGAATATATTTATTTATGTGTATATTATATATCCTCGGAGGCTTGTAAAAAACAGGCCAATTGCGAGTCGGTGCAACAAGGATTACGTAAATATATGTTATATATAAACTAAAAGAAAAGTGTTTTCTCTCATTCAGTCCCGATTTTTAACTCAGTATGCACTATAATCACACCAAGTTTGACTATTGTATGTATTACAGTTTTTATGATAGGGCAAAAACATAAAACGCTGAAAATATGGGGACCACGTCAATTTTTACTTCTTGCTTTTTTATTATTTGTTAGGATATTCGCCATAATAGCATATTCTGTGAAAATGTCAAAAGGCTACCTATTACGGTTCAAAATATACAGCCCTTTACAGGTAGGACAGACGGACGGGCGTTATTATGAATTATGGAAGCCCGCTTTAGATGTAGCCAATGTTGTCCGTGACGCCTCTGATGTATGGTTATACAGCCAAGCATACCACTGCACGACCTCAAGATACTGTGTTGTTTTTGCGCAGATCGGACCAAAAATTAATAATTTCCGACTTAAGCTAAGTCATCAGAACGTCAAACACCTCAGTTTCCTCTTGACCACCGTCCCTTAAAAAAAGTACAAAACGAAACAAAAGTGTAAATAATAGTGTAATTTCATTTCTATGTGTAATATTTGCGTAAATACTAGGAGATGGGGATAGGGGGAAGTTCCCTTGATGGAAGTCGCTTTATTCAAAATTGTCTTGTCTAGAGCTTACTATCCAAAAATTCTGCTGATCCAATCAATCCTTTGGTGGTTTTAATGCTGCGGCTGTCTAATGCTTTTACTTTAGCGATCAAGGTATTTATCGGAAAGAGGATTACCCTGAGTGACGTTTATTTAATGGTCTTTGTTAGTGCTGTCCAGATAATATCATACCTTGGTTTAATGTTATTAATATTATCTACACGATTTTTTTATTACTTAAGTTTTATCTAAATGATAGTGTTCCTCTGTTGACCCATTGTTACTCTTTTACCAGAATATTACTTTCACAGCGCTCCGTGAAAATAACACTTTTTATATTAACAAGAGATTGTTTTAAAAAAAATTGAACATTACTGTAAATGGAAGAAGATATGCCTTTACTTCAGTAATATTATTCAGACATCGTTTATTTTATTTGATCATTTATTCATTAATAACGAGAAAAATAAATATAGAAAACATATTAAAGTCACTTAATAAATGTATTATGAGATAAATGAGTTACACCCTTTTTAAAATTTAACAGTGATCAAAATAAAATTCATTTCGGCATAACGGTCGATCACAAAGAAAAAATGCATAACTGACAACTCAACAAATTATCCTCGTATTTGTTTACGGCCATATTACCAACATGACGTATGCGAAACAAATAATTCAAACCGTGCGTGCGTTGTATCGTGAAAACACCTCGCCTCCTTGCCAGGGCTGTCACGGATTGTTTCCCGCCAAAAAATAACGGCCCGGCGTATGTTGCCATTGCTCACAACGTTACATTATGATGATGACATGCTCATATAAAAAATACGATCGGTTGCTTTCAGTCTCATATGTTAACTTGACAAGCGTGAAATAACTACTAGCTATACTTTTATATATATATATTTACAAATAAATTAATTTAAGAACAGAAAATGTTTTGTAATAAATATTTAAATACTCTTTAAGTATTACATATGTAAAGCACTAACGGTCCTAGAATATTATTGCATTCTATAATCTATGCGCCTACCCCCAGTAGGTGACAGGCCTGAATGCTTAACATAATCTACTTCTAGTATCCGAAAGAAAAAAAAGTCTTGCTTATAAAACCGAATTTATTGTACGAATATGTTATATAGATTAAATCGTTTTTAAAAACATCTTGTCTTGATGAAAAATGAGAAGTGTGGCTTGAGCAAATGGGATGGATATCAATGTATTTCAGAGAAGTCATATGATTTAAACATTTTTTAGGATTTTTTTATAGTGATTTTCATTCTTGCTTAATCTCTTCTTACTGAAATATACAGTTTTACAACAATGCCTTGGTTCTGCTTGATAATGTTAATCCTCATAAATGTAACTCAATTAAGGTAACCCCACCCCATAAAGAGTAAAAAAAGGAAAATCGAATGCAATGTATTTAAATAAGACATGATGTGATGGTGTGAGATATATTTTTATAATTGTTCATATCTACCATTTGATTTTCTCCATCAACCAGAGTTGACACTCCGTCAAATCACAAGGCATTACTTGTAAATCCGCTCATTGTATCGCTTAACATAAAGTACTAGTGCAGAATAACCAAATAATTAAATTAAATAATTACGCTACATATAATTTTTTTTACTTCTTGTTAACACAACTCGGCGACACACAAAGAACATCGATGATATCGTTTACAGAACTTCCCACACTGACCCCTATGGCCAGACCACAAGAGGCACTAAATGTTTAATTCAAAGCGCACAAAGCCACTCCAAGCGCCACCTGGTGTTCGGAATGCTAACGCTTTTGGTGCACATCGCCTTAAAGCCGCCAAGCAACACGGAAGATATGCCGAGAATACAAAACCCTGTGATATTCTTGATTGCTGCCAATTTTTATAAATTCTAGTCACGAAAATGAGAACCAAAAAAGGATGATTTGCGGTATTTTTCAAAGGGTAATTAATTCTACTCTTTATAATAAACAACAAACTTCATTTGGGCTCATGAATTTTTTTTAAATTCTTTTCTTATTCAAGGTTTCAGTCTCCAGGCTTGTGTAATAGTGAAGCTGAAGAGAATTATTGCTTTGTTTTTATATGTAAAAAACGCATCTAAACACATTTTCAGTAAGCTGTTTAAGCGTTGCATCTGTAAAGGATCGTACTTAATTTCTATAATGTAGCTATTTATGTGGATAATAGTAATTGGTTAATGTTTAATCTGACTGTCTATACATCGCCGTGGTTAGAATTCATAATGTAGTAAGTAGAGTAAAAGAACCCAGATCGTGCACCCGGTCTTGGAATACTTTTGAAATCTGCATGCGCTATCAACGTTTCTGATTAGGCGCATAAGACTGGATTCGAAATTAGGCATTACCTTAAATGAAAGGACAATGCCAAGCGTCTGAATACGCAGGTAAAAGCTAGCGTCTTAATCAATCGAATTTGTATGTTTGACGCTTCGCGATCGTATAACGAGAGCGGCGCAGCTTTCAAACCAAACTAATGATCCCGATTCATCTGTACCAATCACGAGCAATTCACAGGTTCAATGGCTCAATTCATTACCGTATATCGAGACCTAGCTTTGAAGGAGTTTTGTGCGCATAATCTGATTGATACTTGTTTTTTTTTGTTATTTTATTGTTGGACAAGCTTATTAACTATACAAAAAATGTTTCCTATTCGTTTTACGATCATCGGCAGCCCCGGAGTATATACAGGTCTATCTAAGAACGAAAAAAATAAATAGTAATATGATAACGGTTATATTGACCATTGAGCCGTGGTAGCCTAGTGGTCAGGGCGCTCACTATCGTTTCCTAGAGTGCGAATGGCTCTGGTTTGATCACCAGTGTTAATAGCAATTTTAAGTACGGTATTTACCACATGTTCGGTGGAACAAATAAAAAAATCTACGTAATAATAAAAAATATTATTTCGAGCGCCAACCCGCACTGAAGCAGCGTGGCGGGCCTTCTTAGCTCCTTAACCCTGCCAAGTATTCGAGAAGGTAGCTTTTGCCCAGCTGTGGGCACATACAGGCTGCTACTTTATGATGACTATTTGTCAATTTTGATTTGCAGATAATGTAGGCATAAAAATCCGCATATTCCAAACATAAGTAAGTACTGTGGTTAATATTTTCGAAACAATAGCGACATCTACACAGTGCCTTCGCAGAAGTGAAATCGTATCAAGGTTCCAAGATTACCAATTCTCAATTTAAATTCGCTCAGCCAATAAGAAATATACCGGATTGATGATTATTTTAGAACTTTCCTTTAAATTAATGTAATTAAGTAACCAATAAAGCACTAGTTGCTTTATCGTTAAACTTAGATTATTATGGAGATTAACCGCACATAACAGAGTTGTTGAACAATAAAAATACAATGTAGTTAAAACCAGATAACGTGAATATTTTATAGATTCTATTGAGACTATAGAAATGTAATATGTTTATAATATAAATACCAATATTACACACTAAAATAAATCTTAAAATCAGTTTGAACTGTTCAGAAATTTATGACATTCCAATATATCTATCTATAAAGACCAATTTAATACTATATCATTCTTCGTCTAGATTGGATATCATTCGTTTATGGTCCACAGGGCTCATTTACCATTATGTGGACTGTGGTATTTTGTCACTTGTATTAGGTATTAGGTACTGGCATAAAAATACACAAAATTTAAAATTGAATTAAAATATAGGTATTGTCTCATTTGTCTTTTAGTACTCTAACCAGATATAACTTTCAATTACATGAAGGTCTCTGCTCTATTTATTTTGTATTGTTTTTTTGGTTACAGAATAAAGATTATTGAGAATATATATAATTAAAGTATATATGAACTTTATCTATTTTTTATTAAACTCCTTATAGATTTTGTTTACAGCGACATATTTCGGTTTCTATCTACAATTGTTACCTATACAAAGTTTTCAAGTGTTAAGTCATTTAATATTCACTAGTCTTCTGTCGTTTGGCATAATAATTCTAAAGGCATAGTGCGTAGTCTCATCTTGTTACGTAGATCTATTGAAATGTGAAGAACACCTGAACCTGAAAATACTTCCTAAATCGGATTGAATATTGCCTCATTGTGGGTAGAAACACGTGTCATGTTTTCTAAAGACACTTCCTTCTATACACTACTACACCAATACATAATGTAAATAAAATAGAAGCCACCAATCACTTACTATAGCAAGTTTAAAGTAAATTATTTTTAAACTTTTACTTTAAAATATTTTTCATTTGTTTCTTATTGATTGATTGATGTCAATCATAATAAAATCAACACAATTTTTTTTAAATGTTTATTTCAGCAATATGTATCAGTAGCGATCTGCGTGTACAGAGTAAGATCTATTTCCACACATCTTTGTCCTAGATGTATTGATCTATTTAATAGTAGGTCTTTCTTAATTAAATTTCTTTAACAAATTGTGACTGTTTGTTGCACTATAATTTTAAGGGTTTTGTGTTTGAAAATAAACACCGGCGGAAGTTTCAATATGATAGTCTCTTTTTTTAAAATGGACACTATAAGTCCACACACAAAGCACACCTTCAAAGACGAATAAAATACAATATTTGCAAACATGTACAATATTTTAGTATTATCCATTTAAATGTCGCGGCTCCATTTTCGGTTTTTGAATAATTACCATCAATATCTCGCGTCCATGACTTTTAATCTCTCCCTCCCTCGGCCGGAAGGACATCATCATCAACAAGTTTTTGGATAACTATATTGCCAATGACGGATTGATAGGGAGGGTAATTTAGTTTTACAAAAAGTAAAAAAAAAGGTTACGAGTATAAATAAAAGTTTAATTATCACTACGGTAAACAATGGAAAGAGCTGAATACGTTTATTGCCCATCAGCAACCATGGCACATTTCCCCGGCCCGCATCCACCAATTAACTTCAAATAAAGCATCGATACCGTGCGCAACATTTCTAAAACTTTGCGGCAATAAACTCGAATACGGGTAACCTACTTTATAAATCGCTTAAAAATCAAGAATCGGAAAACAGTGTCGATGACTGAATCGAACAATGACGGGAAAATGTTGCACAAATTCCGAATTCTGTTTTTCCTTGTATCTTTTTAAGAGGAATCAAAGCTCGTTTTCTTTGAATTCTAATATACAAGGTTAGACTTGAAAGTGTCTGAATGTAACCACTTCGGTGTAGGTCTCTTTCAAATTATGCCATTCTGCCCGAGATCCCCGAAACCTACCTAGTCATTTTGCTGTAAAATATAAAAAAAGCACGATAGTAAACAACTTGCTACAAAATCACAAAACCGAATTTATGTACAAAAGATTAACTATAATTAAGATTAAATTTAATCTCTCTCTGTCTCTCTGATATGCATTATTTTTATTGAGTAAAACGGCATTTCGTACTGAAAATAGACATCATGGGGTCAAGTAATAAATTGAATAGGTTCAGGCAATTACAGTTACAGTCTCCAAAGTTATGTAACAAAATTACGGTTATCAAAATATCCTTCCTCGTCATCATCTAGGCAAGATTTCTTTGACCTTATATATCTTAAAATGTATTAGTAGAAAAGGTCTTAAGTAAACATCACAATAAATAGGTATAACCTGATCTATAATAGTCGAGGCGAATAAAAGCGCCCTTACTGTACAAATTAACGATACTGGTCATAAAATAAGTAATGATAATTTAGTAGTACGGTACTCCTGCGTTAGCCCGTCTTTTATACCCTGCACTTGTTTACACAAATTGCCTATTCTAGATAATCTCCTATTACAAATCCTATATATAAAAGCATTTATTATGTAATAATTAATCCAATGTTCGAAATTTATGAAATTAACCTTACAAACATTTGGCTGATGTTTATGAAAAACAACGATAATTCACAGTTTCAAAAACAATTTTTCCAAATTGACAATATTAGTAAGTTATACTATTTAAAAATAAAACAAAATGTAACTTTTATTACTGTGTAAGTAAAATTAACAAAACAAAAAACCGTCATGTCAAAAAGTTCTAAGCAAAATTATTCCTGCCAAAAAATTCACTCGCCGAGAATTCAATTTACTCCAAAAACTGGCCAACTGCAAAATGGTTTTTGTGTCGAAATTGTAAAACTCAATGTAGTACCGGAATCACGTTCGCGGCTTGTCACGTCGAGGGAAAAAACGTATTTGTGTGCATCGGATGTTACCAGCTCTATGCGATTTGTTTAGGATAGTTTGAAACAGAGTTTTTAAATTAGTTTTGATCTATTTTGCCTTTTTTTTAAATACGCCATCGATGTCCCATCACTTTATTGTGATGCGAGAGAACGTTTAGTTTCAAACTATAGGGTACCGATTGATTAAGGCTAGGCTTTTAGGCGATTATTAAATAACTAATACGGAAGCCTGTTTCCACTTTGAAACATAGTTATATCTTATAATACAGAGAAACAATTTTTAAAATAAACTGTTTCTTATTTTTATCTACAACTGCTTAGTCTCTGGAAAATATTTTGAATACATTTTGACAGTTCTGAAAATAATTAAAAGGTGAACGAAATATTTTTTGCCATTTACATTTCGGTTTTCAATGATAATGTCCAACCTGAAAACATCATTTGTGCATCTTACAAAAGATTTACTGATCTGTGTCCAGGCTCCGGTCTATTGTACTCAGGCATTGATTATATCGATGTCTATTCATTTCTTATATACCAAGTCATTGTCTATTTTTTGCTATAACTTTGGTATCGAGACTGCGAAATAAGCATAGACGACTTAAACTATAAGGTAATATCAGGCAGAACGCTATTATGAAAAGGATGAAGACCAAAAATATTGAGATCAAACCAATAAAAAGAACTTATTTTAACAAAACTGTGAGGTATTTTAGTGACCTAACTACTTGCAAACTTTTCTCTACGTAATAGAGTATTTTATATCACTTGAAATATGTCTGTACTCAGATCGTATCAGTTCATGGCCAAAACAAGATCGAGAATGTACGTAGCGCTGGGAAGACTGAATGCAACATAGGAAAGGGTGCTTGCAAATGTCAATGTTACGGCCGTCACTCCGTCTGTACATCAACGGTCATGAGTTTAAACCGGGCCGAATCAAAACGGATTTTCAACTCTTACAAAACTTTCACGTCTCTATTTTTTAACCTAAAAGTAAATATAATATAATATTCACGTGAAATTCACAAGTGGAGAATACAGATCTGAATATACATTTTTATGTTTGTTTTGTATCAAATTAGTTATTTCATTGCTACGTATGTGCGTAACTTTTCTTAACTTGCAAACACTTTGTAGTTGCGCATTTCTACTTCATGGTTAGGCTGAAATTGTATTAATAGTCGACTTTAAAAAGGCTGGTAGCCAATATCCATAACTACATTTTTGAACTGATTCTGATGATATTTTTTTAAAAAGAATGGCGAAAGAATTGTGTTGCTTTGTGAATGACATAAGTTATTTATTATGTCAAATGATGATGCGTGTGTAGTGTGGTGTGAGAAATAGTTAAATTCTGAGGATACAATTTCGTGGTACCGAGCGAATGTTGGATTTTTTATTAAATAATAATTTGTACATTGATTTGTGTGATAACAACTAATTCTGATTTCCCTTCGATTAAATCTTTAATACACTACACTAAATCAACCTATTTTAGTTCACTGCTGAACATAGGCCTCCTCCTAAAGCCGGCATACATTTCTTGGAAGTTTCGGCCATACTCACTGCGCCGGGCAAACTTATTGATGAGCGCAGTGTCGTTCCCCTCACTAGTGATGGAGCTCCACATCACTAGTCTGAGGAATTTAGGTTTCGCAAAGTCGGATATTCCGCCATCATTCGGTCGCCAGAGCCTCCTTTGTTTGTAGCAGGCAGATTTGCAATCTTTATTTTATTATTGTGTAACTCAGTAATGTCTAACCAATAAACTAATTTGCCTTCTCTTCTTGTTTCAGGTCAGTAAAGAGAGAGAAAAAAAAATAGGAGCGAATCTGCGAAATAATCGGCTCGGAATTGGTAATTTTTTGGAAATGCTTCAACTTATTAGAGCGTAACGTATCCGCCCGTCCGCCATGTTTTTGTGGCGGTCTCGATGACAAGCAAACGATTAGGATTGACGATAAGTAAAAAATGTGTCATTGTTCCGAGGAGATGTTTTTGCGATGTTTCTGTACTATGCTCACTTTTGTGGTTTCATCACTGATATAAAACTAACCTCAGAACTGTGTCTGCAATAACGAATTTATCAGGTTGTTGATTAAATTGTTGAAAATTTTAATTATGTTTAATATCTATTTATGCATCGTATAAATTACAAATGATAATATGTTTCATAGTGATATATATTTTTAAATTAGTCTAATCATGTTCTCCTAACAGATTTCGACCGTTGCAACCAATTTCGGAGTAGGTACGATCGGCAGGGTACGCTGCAGGATGCTCAGGATATATTTCGATGTCGCAAGTGTACGCGCAAAACAGAGCCACTCATTCGTCTTTAACTTTCCGTATCCGATGTAATCCTTACGTGATAAGATTGGAGGAGGCTGTTCCTCCAATCTTATCACTAGTCTCAGAGATGCGGGCGGAATACAACAAAACCTGATAACCAATAATATTGACTTCGGCTGGGATTTGGACCCTTGGCTTAACAGTTCAAATCGCAAAGCCACGCCATCATCGGGTCGTCGTTGTTTACCATGCTCGTATAACTCCTGATATGACTCATAACAATACAATTTCAATTGGTTTGTTTGCACGTGAAGGGGTATAATAAGCCTATTCGTTGAGTAAAATGAGTGACTATACGCAGGTGGTAAATTGCTTCAACCTAGCAGTCACCTGGATCGCTATAACACTAACCCATTTTTGCCGCCAAACAGCAATTATTGTTGTATTCCGGTTTGAAAGGCATATTACGGACGATGCGTTCCATCTTAGTCCTCACGGGTGTCTCTCTTCGATTGAAGTTGTTTGCACGTGTCCATGGGGTGTAGTCGTTACCATCAAGTAAACTCGTCTCGTTTTCCACCCCTGTCCAACAAAAATAAAACTCATTAATTGCACCACCGTTAGAGCATAGTTTAAAGTTTTTTTTTCTCTTTTTTGTCTTTTTAATTTATTCTGAACCCGTAGCATAAATAAGACGTACTTCCTGGTCAGGAAGAGGAGCATCTCCGGCCCTAGTCTGGGTGACAAATGCGTCAATCGTTGGCACCGGATGACGCGGGTACAGGGCTTGTTGGACAAATCGTGCCCACCCTACCTCCCACTCGCTCTAGACACGTTACGTCTATTGTTATTTATGAGATCTTGTTGCCCGAGATTTGTGAAGTTCGTGTTGTTTAGGATTCTTAAATATTTTAACAGACTCTTTTTTTTGCACCCTTTTTATATAAAATTACGACACGCGGTTGTTAGCGCACCTCACGGCCAGTTAGGTACGATAACCATGGCTAAGTGTTTAGCGTTCATGACTATTGATGTTGAGCCATGGGCACTGCGTTCGAATCTCACTAGTAGCACAAATTTTGCAAAATGTGAAGTTTTGTTTTTGGGTCAGAAGGGGTGTGTAGAATTGGGTCCTGTGATACTGCATCTGCATCTTTTTCCAATCTTATAACATTAGCGTTACATCGAATACCGACAGAGAATCAACATTACCGATAAAGTTTTCTCAAACTGATGTGACAAAACAGAACTGAAACACTTTGGAGTAGATGAATCCTGAAAAAGAGAGTGCGTTTAGTCAAACAAAGAGCATGGTGTCTGCTAGTTAGATTTAACGACAACGTTATACAAACAAGCATACGACGCGGGAGACTTGAAAATCAGAATCGCTTTTAGTAGCGTTTTTTGGGAGAGTCTTACGTCAGCGGCTTGACTTATGCGGGCTGATGATGATGGTATATTTACCTCATGATTCATGACAAACAAATTATTTTCTAAACGCATCAAATCTAAATTGCAATGTGTAAAATTTTACAGAAGACATTATATACCCATGTCGTCAGGACCAGCGAGTCGGATTGGGCGGTGATTGGTTATTTTAACATGTAGTCCCTACATCCGTCCGCATGCAAATCGAATGTTTAATATATGTGTTGCTCGAATCAATAAATTTAACTGTTCGGTCACTCCCTCGCATCTCGTTGTGGGTGTGCTTGTAATGCGTTTTGTTTACGATGTTGTAGATGAGTTTTAAAAAGTGCGGGACAAAAAGTATCGTATACAACAGTTGTTAACAAGATATTACGAATATGCATTTTGTAGTTTATTATATTTAAAAGCTTCGAGTAGTTTATATCGTCATTATCATAGCTTATTACCCTGACAGCCTGTAAACAATCCACCGTAGGCCTCTCCCATAAGGAGGAATAGCCTTAATCGTCACACAATCGAATTCCATTAAAATCTGTTCATTCGATAAACATCTAAACATACTAACTTTCACATTTATGGATAAGGTGCGAGATATCTAAGTATTGTCGGATTTAAAGGAAGGAAAGATTACTCCACGATTTGTCGGAAGACCAGAGATTGTCCAGGTATCTTTTTTAGTCCACTTAAACGACACCACCTAGATAGAACGGATTAGTAAATTCTCTTATTCTGCCATCACAAAATAATCATTAAAAGTATTATTAAAACTTGTCTTATTAAAGTATTTTTGAGTGATTGATATTCATTTTAATAAATACGATAATTGTAATTTTATTATAAATATTCAGATGAAAATTTTTCGAAATGTTTGAAATTATAAGTTGGATTGTTTTATAGCAATTTGTAGGGCCAGGATAGTATTATTGAAACGTTATTATTCATTTCTAATGAAACAATAACTTTTAAATTGAGCTTCAAAGTGATCAATTTGATTTGATGAAATTTTTCATCCACATAATATGAAAACGAATGCTCGGAAACAGTTTCTACAGCATTGCAATGATACATGAACATAATTCCTCATCTAAGTGCGCCCTAACGTCTTTCCGTCCTACTCGGTAGGGCTGTCATAGGCTCGTATATCGCCGGGTTCATTACGGGCCGGATGTGTCAAATGGAGGGACCTGAACGTTCACACGTCTGTCGGACGCGTCGCTTCTGTGTCCTTTTATACTTCACGTTATGAAAGATTTTGATTGGATAAAGTGAAGCGTTGAGAGCGTCATAGAAAAATGTACTTACGAGATTTTTCGAAAGTGTTTTATATTGATCAATAAGAATAAAACAATCTTTATTAACCTTAGAGTTCAATCTTTCACGCGATTCATTCTTCAAGTCGAAGTTTCCTACTACTTAACTCTTGTTGTTGTTCTATCACCATTTACTTTTGATATCAACCAATACTTTATTTGAAATAATTGAAAACTTATATTAATGAAGGCTTTTTTATGTATTTTTACTGATAAGGTCACGATGCAAATACTAGAGATACCACCTGAGTCGGGGCACAAAGAAATAATTTAGCTATCTCGGAGCGGCAGTGGCCAATTGCCACTTGGTGATCTGTATTCTTATTAGTCTTATTTATTTGCATACAAAATCTACTCTTACAATGTACCTAGTCGGTTTTTTTTGCTTGTTACTAAATGCTTTATAATTATTGCTAGTATCACACACGTCAAATAAATATGCACAACGCAGATGACTGCGTCTGATGAGAACTGATGCTGTAAAACTCATATCGTGAGGAAAAAGACAAGAAACAAAGATTGTTTCATACATCGACATACTTTGGTAATATAGTAGCAACGGTTTACACTCTACAATACATCTATCTGTGTAGGTTTGATAAAAAAAAATTTGATGTAAGTAGTTCTTCTCTGATCAATATCATAAGATAATTTATGATTTATGAGAAAAATAAAACTAAGTATAAATGTCGAAGATTTTCAAGCCTAAAGTGTAAAGACAGTCAATGTGACTTTCTACAGCAACGTTTTCATTGCGGCAATGGAAATGAATTTCAAACGAAGTGCACGCACTCGATCCACGCTAACAATCAAGCATTTCAACCTATTGAGCTGACATAAATAAACCCGTATCGCTCAACAACCGAATAGTGTGTAATTGATCTCTTTACACGCCATACGAATCGACTCGTATCGCAACAAGAACGTATTACGTATGTCGATACTGACGCACCAATTAAAATTTTCTTTGTACAGAATACGTTTTTTTTTAATTTTTCGGAATTTCTTAATAAAATTTGACTAATGCTTTTTAAACAGAACCATCCAATATATATCATATCCATTACCTTTATTAATTACTGTTATGGTAATATCTTTTAAAACGCGTATGATATACTACAGAGTGTTTAAAATGACTACATTGACATCATTTATCAAATATATCTACCGGAGAGCCGAATAGTGGGTTTGCCCGTTTGGCTACGCTGAGTCGCGTCAAATGGAAATCGGTAATTTTTGTAAATAGAATACTATTTTATATTCACAGAGCTCTGTCCCGCACGTACAGTAGCTCTGCTAGCTTAAAAATTGGACTAGCGATTCTGTGCGACTGTCGAAATTAAATAATTGAATCACTGCTGCCTGATCATGCGTACCGTGGAAGACGACTAAAAAAATTATGCTTACTTTTGCATGTTGTGTACAGTATCAGACGAATGGTCATGGGTTGACTATTTAACACATTTTGATGCTGTTTATTCTTCACAGTGCCATAACAATAGAATTTCTATTATTACAACACGTCATGAGATATGTATATAGACTAGGGATTCCTTGCGGCTGTCGGAATTAAAGAATTGCACTTGTAGACTAATAACGTGTTATGTAGAAGGAGACTAACTGTAAATATTGTGTACAGTGTCAGAAAAAAATAGTAGCATATATTTTTCAATAGTAACTGCGGCTGCTGTAAAACAGGAGGCCCTCTCCACCCTTTCCCCATTCCCCATTATCCTTCCTCCCTCCCATAACCCTAAACATCCTTAAAGGCCGGCAATCGACTTGCAGCTCCTCTGATATTGCAGATGTACATGGGCGACGGTAATCACTTACCATCAGGTAATCTTTGGGGGAGGCCTATGTTCAGCAGTGGACTTCTAATAGGCTGAAATGATGATGATGATGATGATGAAGCCGCTTGCCCGTTTGCCCCCTTTAGCATAAAACAAATTACTTCGAAGTTTTAGGTCTTCCGATTACCCAGTGAGATACAGATGCGTGTGTGTGTTATGTAATTGATACAACATGAATTTTTAAAACGTTTCGTTATTATCAGATTATCATAAGTAAAATAACCGCCTGTAAATGTCCCACTGATGGGCAAAGGCGTCCTATCAGTATGTGGCTTTTGAAGCCGGAAAACTGCTGCGGTGCGGGTTAGCGAACATCACATAGCTTCAAATATTTTTTTTATTATTTCTAAAACATGCAAGTGGTCTTATGGTGATTTCTTTCACTGCCAAGCCTATTAAAAATTTGCGACACCGGGGTCGAACCCAGGTTACTCGCCCACTCGGCTACTAAGGCTCATAACCATTGTGTGATTGATGCGATCTGTGTACCATTCGTCTTTTTTTTGTTAAGGCAACTAATGCATACTATTTAAAAGTACAGTAAACGATTTACAAATCCTATAATGTCTCTTGCAAACTGTTCGTCATATTTTAATAATGACATTTAATGACTCCATTTAAATAAATGTCAGCTTATAATCATAAATCCGTTGACTTGATCGTTCGTCTTATTCACTTTTAAGTGGTAATGCACTTTTATTATACCGCTTCACTGTGACGTATTTACTAGCGCCATATTGGCTCGTGTATAGACAAATATGGCGTTTACTTTATTGGGCTAGAAAAAGTGTCATTACTTTAGCTATGCTGTAAGGAGTTCTTCTTTTTCACTGCAATTTATTGTGCCAGTGTTAGAACACTTACATTTTTTTAATAAGGACTAATAAACTACGAGAACACAAACCCTTATCAGCATGCTGTACTTACGCGTAAGTGCTTCATGAAACAAAGTAGTTAGCCTATTTCAAGAATTCTGAGGTTTACGGTCAAATTGCTATAAATCGTACTTGGTTTATTTGATGGTGAAAATGTGAAATAAATTTTCTATGCTACTCGTATACATACTTACTGATTTTCAATTATGAAGAGAAATTGTACGTGGTAGAACCAAGCGGCGACTTTTGCTGCTGTTCGAACGGGCCGGCTCGTACCATGGCCCCGCCGAATCCCGGCGTAAAATAGAGACATCTTGTGGTTCAGCGATTCTTTCCGGAGGAATATCCTTAAAAGCCGGTAACGCACCTGTAGGTCCTCTAGTTTTGCAGATGTACGTGGGCGTCGATAAGCACTTACCATCAGATTAGCCGCTTTCTCGTTTCATATTTTCGTTAATTTTACAGATTATTCTTGATCATTCAGCTCTTATTTTGGTCCAGTACAGATTATTATATAATAAACAAAGAAAAAAATATCGAAAAACACAATAATTTTGCAGTTAAAAACATAATTCGAACAGGGCTTAATAAATTTGATTATGATGGTACCGAGAATTTGTGGGTACACACAAACAGCCTCATACACACCAACACATACACACTTACACGCTCGCGCACACTCACACACGCACACGCACACACACGCGTACACTCACGCACACCCACACATACTAAGAAATATGCTGACATCAACATTCTGATATTAATATTAATATATTTAGGTTACCTTTTTTTTTCTTTCATAAGTAATTACACCTTTTAATATTCACACTAGTAATAGTAAATTAACTTTATATCAATGTTTATTTAGAGAAGACATAAATGTATAACTAAATCATATGGGGGAAGCCGCTGGCTCCTGAAACACAGTTTTTACTAAGTCGGGGGCCTATGGATTCATTGAACATAATTTGTCACATGTGTATGTCCAATAAATTTATTATTATTTATTATTATTCGCCTCTGGAACAGTCCTTCAATGATATCAACAACCAAATACTGTATACTCCTAATATGTAGTTCAGTACTACGATAAAAGAAGTGAAGTGGCAGTTAAAACAATACTATAAAATTTGGCAGGGTAATAAAACTCAGGTTTCTTTTCATTCATTAGAAGGTTTTGAAGAATTGGTAGAAGTTGGCTTTATCATGGTATATAAAGTAATGTAAGGTAGCAGCCTGTAAATGCCCACTGCTGGGAATATTCCTCCTTCTGAAATATCTGAAATACTTATTATATACCATATACATTTAGATTTTATTATTTATTATTATTTTTTTGGATGATACTTTTAAATTTTACATTGTGTTTACTATAGTGGCGAATATATTCTTTCATTTTGTAGGTTTTAAGAAAATGCCTAGAACGTGAGACAGATTGGATTAATAATGTTTTGTATATTTAATTATGAATTATGTTTCTAATATAAATCTACTTACGGAAATGTATCAATACACCGAGTGACTATAAAACGAAATGTCTATGGTTCAGAATTTCAAAAAGGCTAAGACCATAACAAGCAGAATTAAAGCGAATCCCCTCGTGGTTTACAAAAAGCCCGCCGGACGTGCTTGCCATAGCGACCGTGCGCCGCCGATGTCCACAAATGGGATGGACAGACTTCCTACTCCATACAGATAAAGTAAGACCGATTGTACATAATCCAGACTAAATAAAAAACAATGTTAAGAGAAAACCGTAGTTCTATAACTACTAAACTTTTACTAGAATGTTAATTGAAAGAAAATTACTTTTGAATGTTGATCCTTAGTAGTAGTACGCAAACTGAATAATAGAGTCTGATATTTATTTCGCTGATTAGATATAAAAATTGGATATGATGGAGTGGCAGATTCTCTTACGCCACCACTGCCATTGCTGCGCCATCATCTCCGCTGCTCTTACTAATGAAAACATACATAACAAGGAAATATTTGTTTAATTTACTTCTTCAACATACTGTAACGTAACCATTATGTTATGCCGGCATAAATTATTTTTACTAGGTATGTTGTGTGTACATACGTATATAATTTAACTTTGTCTACATTTTTAGAATCAAAGTACGAGGTTATTTTCTTTTTCAGATAATAAAATTTAAGTATAAAAATTTTAATCTATGTTATTTATTGCAATATTATATGTTTTTTGATTTTAGCAAACGAAGTCTAGGAACTTATTTAACTTTTCTCTCTTCTACACCTTTTAATTCTAACACGTTAGATGAAGACAATTAACGAACCTTATAGCGTAGCGTTCACGATGGCCTTTGGTTGGCATATCACCATCTTGTGTAGTGTTCGCGTAAATTCAAGAAATCATATCGTTAATAGCAATTTTAAGTGCTAAATTTATAACGTTGTCGGGGGTGAAGGAAAACAGGGCGAGGAAACCGGCATGTCTGAGAAATAATAATAAAAATATTATTTCGGGGTCATGTGAAGTCCGCCAACCTGTGCAGCGCCACCCTTACCGGCTTAAAACCCTTCCCAGATATTTGAGAACAAGGCTATTGCCCAGCTGTGGGCATTTACATGCTGCTTAGGTATTTATTGAAGTTTTATTCCTTTAATTATGCGATTTTATTTGCTCAATACCAGCCTTAAATTTTTCCTAGGGCGGTAAAAATAAGTATTATAAATGCGATCCAGTGTGTGGTCTTGACTGTTGGTAAAGAACCTTCATCTTTGTTGATTGTTGAATGTAAGCTTTTGTTAGGATTAAAAAAAGTAAAAATTAGGCGCGATAAAATCGGTAAATAATTGTTTCATTTCAATGTGTTGTAATTTCAATGTGTTCGCTTAAATTAAAGTAATCATTAAAATAAAAATATTTTAAAATATAAGAGAAGTAATTTTAGTTTATTTACTCACGAAAACTACGCACGCTAGTGGGAAAGTGCGAAGTTGCCCACCTAGTGAAAGTGGTGCCGTGACGACTTTGTGTAGAACGAATCGTAAATTATCCTTAAATCTCCCGGTCTAGCATCGTTTGTGGTCTCACCAGAAAGAAAGTCGAGGTGAGAAAGTTACTATAAGTTCGTAAATTTACATTCAAAGATTGCTAAGATTAACATATCAAGAATTTGGAGATGTTTGAAGACCTGAAAGCTATTCTAGCATGATCTTAGCTATTACAGTGTTTCTTTACATTGTTAACTGAACGCACACTACTGCCCTTAAGATATTGTGAGCTCTTTCTGCGTGAGTTTTTTAACATGGTAGAGCCAAGCGGTGGTTTTAGCTGCTGCTCGAATGGGCCGGCTCGACCGGATTAATACCACGACCTCGCAGAATACCGGCGTGAAGTAGAGGCATCTTGTGCTTCTGCATTTCGTTCGGTGAGTGAGGTAACCGGAGGCCCACTCCCCCTCCCCATTCCACTCCTTATCTTCCCTCCCATCTCCCAAATACCCTTAAAGGCCGGCAACGCACCTGTAGTTCCTCTGGTGTTGCAGAAGTATGTGGGTGATGGTAATCACTACCATCAGGTGAACCTATTGCTCGTTTGCCGACTTTCCCATAAAATAAAATAAGATCGGCCCAAATATTTATAACTAATAAGATGTCTGCCGCCGGGTTAATTATGACACGAGAACGTCAAACACCTCAGTCTCTCGTGACATTGAGTACTGCAAAGCACCCCAAAACCCGAAAAGTAAAATAAAAAGCATTAAAAGCCGTAAATAATAGCTTCTTAATTTCTATTTATTTATTTTGTGTGGAATTCAAAGTTACATAAAGTTAAAAAGTCTTAACTTCAAGACAACCTACTTTTAGATGCGAGAATCAGCTTTAATATCCACTGTTTTCTTAAGGACGAACAATTAAAAGTACCAAATTAATACTAATTACATGCAAACAGGAGCATACAAAAACTGTTTTTAGTGCAACTGAAGGTAACTGCAATATCGAAGTGTGAAAAGATAAGAGCAACTTGAAATGATTGAGTTTGTCATATATGCTTGTCTAATATAAAAATGGCAAAATAATTGTTGAAAATGGTTACTTTATTTTTTATTGTCACTTGCAGTTCACGTATATGTCGACTTCATTCTTCGAAAGCACTTACTCTAAAGCTTTATTTATAAAGTTGAATTAAGTTAAATCTCTCTTAATTTGCAATGATCATAAAATATAATCTATGATATTATTCCAGTTTCTCCTTGCGAGTCTAGATTAATACCTGAAACTATGATTTACGTTACTAGAAGTTTCAAACTATCCACACGTCTAAGAGCACCTAGACCTTGTGGCAATAATATCATGCTCGATACGCTTTATAGTTTTGCGCGTCTTTTACGTATGACGCTCATAATTTCTCCACCTTCATCCGCTTAATTACGATTCTTAATAATGTTATTTTATTTATCTGTGCTTAATGAGTCTCCTGATGTATAGGTACTTATATATTTATGTATTTAAGATTTTCTAACATTGACAGAATGTGGCAAAGAGCATACAACATTACGTTTTAGAATGGGCAATGGCAAATAATTACATAGGTATGTAAATTTGTTCTTACCGCAGATCATAATGCTTATAGAGAGGGCTCTACAGGCTGTTAAGGAAAGGTTAACGTAATAGATATATAAATGGTTAATCTATGGTTTACTCTAACACGTTGTATAACTGTCAACAACCCACTAACAAGAAATATGAGTATCTTGCAAGTATAAACTTGTTTAGTGTTCGAGATCCATAATAATGATTAACTGTGTCAGTGCTATAAAACGATTATTTAGAAGCTTAGTTACTTCTATTTAAGTAAACTTCGCACGCTTATTCGGCGGAAATAATGCTTCTTGTGTTATTAGTCCTGATATGAGTATTACCAATAGAACTTCAAAAGTCGTGACGTTTTCTGAAATATAAGGCATATTTCGATGCCTCTTTCGTGGAAGACTCGTGGTAATGAGTTATACAACGTATCTTAGTTTTCGTAAATAACTTGTGCACCAAATGCAAACAATTGAACTCAATGAGTTGAAGGTATTGGCCTACCCCGTTTGTGGAGGCCCCCGAAAAGTCTGTAATACTTTTGTTTTTCTACGTTGATATATTGATAATGTCATATAAATAAACTATTGTTTCTTACTCTGTGGCAATAAATTCGGGGTAAGTTAATTTATTTGTTGCCAAGACTCTGTTTTGATCTTATTCCAACAGTAATCCCTGATTAATGCAGATTACTGAAGTCCTATTATGTACGAATAAATATCGTTATACTTTCATTAACAGCTATTGTTTAAATTAATTATTATTCAATTATTGGTAATGCTTTGTTAGTTGCCTACAGGGAAAATTTACTGAAGTAAGGGTACAGACGTAAAAAGTTTTTTTTCTTGTAGCCTTTTGACGAACACATACAATTTTTTGTTAATAGAGAGATAGATATTCAAAAATGTATATAAATAAATATTCCGTATTCGATTAAGATAGAAAAAAAAATTTGAAAGTTAGTAATATTTCATTAACAAAAGCCGCTATTATATTATTACTAAATTGCATGAACTGAACTGGACAAGTTGTTATTTAAAATGAATCGCCACTAAATGAACTACATCGGACGACATTAGCTCCGCATCGGTAGCGGGCGACTTTCCCGTTATTTATGTCTACACAGCTCACCCTGCCCCTGTAGCCGTCAGTTTTCTTCTTGTTCTAATGTTGACTAGTGTTGCCATAGGTTAAAACTTAAAATAATATTACGAATTTCTAGCTGTTGCACAAATTCAAGAAATGTGTAATTTGTAGATAATATAACGAAAATACGAAATATCTTAAAAAAACGTTTATTATCTTCAACAATTAATACGCTGTTTTCGCAGCCAATATTACGGTTTATCTAAAGAATCAATATTCTAATTTATTTATTACCTACATATGGTAGATATTTTTCAATACCTGAAATATTCCTAAATTAATAACAGTCAGTTTTCAAGAAGAAAAAAGATAATTTCACCAATCTTTGAAAATAGTAAACCTGAAATTATGTTTTGATTTAATAGGCTACGGTAATCGAGTAGTTACGCCTGCCTGCGAATCAGGAAACTGGGGTTCGATTCCACGTGGAGGGCGCGTACTAATGAGTTTTTCGAAACAAATTTCCTATAAGCGTCGTTGTCCAGGACACTAAGACGGCGACACGTTAAAACAACTAAAATGTCTAGACCACCCCAGTATTGCTTACACGGTCGTGATAGCATATTTATTTATAGTTTGAAATAAATAAATCATACTCGTGAGAGCTTTGGCCTTCAAAGGCATAGGGAGGTAACGCTGGCTTTGGTTTTTGAAATTAAAATTAATCTCTATATTAAACAGAGCAGAGATTTGAAGTTTTGTCATCCATTCGGGGACCCTGAAAGCATATTTGATTGATTACATTAAGTTAAGCCAATGCTTTCTCAGACTATCGTAATTGATCGCAACGAAGTAGCACGCTTTATTATTAATTATTCTGATGAAAGTAAAAGTTACGTTCCATGGACCACGGTAGTGTTGGGTTTATTGATTGTAATTGTTATTTTTTTTTGTTTTTTTAATAAATCTGTAATGTGCAAAATAAGATCTGGCAACACTTACTGTAGACTATAGCCGTAAAATACTGCTACAAGGTAATAAACTGCTGGGGTACCAATATCGTTACGTGGTTTGAATTGTTTCATATAGAATTTTTGTACATATTGGCGACATCAAGTTTGTGGTAATCAAAATTTTCTACTTATTTAGTATTGTTGTTGCAAATAGTTTAGAATTTAATTTTCTTATAAATAATATACACATTTCACATACAAACAGAGGCCAGCTTCGTTCTCGTAGACTCTAAAGAGTTCAATCTATCTCTTTTTGGGGCTGTATATTGATGGATACATAATATAGTCTAATTTCGATTTTAATATAGTTCTAATAAGAATCTTGCCCATGTTATATGTTATGTACGACAAATAGAATAAGATGATTGTAGATGATTGGATAGTTAGATTGTATTAATATCCGATCTAGTTTTGTTAACGAATATACCAAAGGAAAACCAAAATATTAGTATTAAAATTATAGTGGCTTTTTAAGTCTTCAAATTGCATGATGATGATGACTTTAGAAACCCTGTAAATGTTTGGACATATACCGGCTGGGCATTGGCAAGTAGATTGGTGATAACAGTACCAGAAGTAGGATCATAAATACTCTTGCTTCTCGCCAGTTATATACTTTTCATGACATTATGTGAGGTGGGTATTTCGCAAACTTTTTAACTCCACGAAATTTTTAACTAATTATTGTCTAACACTACTCTTAGGACAGCTTGTGTTTTGTTGGTAGATTTTCTTCCGCCGACATCACACAGTATATGTAATCTGTGGTATCGTAATATTTGAAATATTTACATCCATATCAATAGGCATTAAAACCCCTACCTATGTTTAACGCAATACTTTGCATCCTAATACATCTTGAACCTCTTACGATCCTCATTACACCTCACCAACAATGTACACAGGCATTTATCTGCGACCTTGGGTCAGCCTTGATCGATGGCGATAATTAAAGCCACGGGCGAAGGGCCAAGTATAAATCTGAAACGCTAATATATTCAATAAACGGGCGTCTCGCTGCGGTGTGGGCTGTGTACATTGTACTATTTGTCTGCGCAGCAAGTTTACTGGTCCGACGGAACGAATTTGTTGTCGCCTTGACACTTTGTAGGTTTTGCAGTCCCTCTTTGAGCGGGCTATTATTGTTCGCTTTGAAGCCTTTGAAAGCAGGATTTCGAGGATTTAGACGTAGACTTTATTCGTATTTGAAGTACGTCGTTTAGTTAATTCTTTTGAACTATTATTGGATAAATGTAAAGAGATACTTTAGAAACTTTCAGATCACACACACAAGAACTTTCCGAGTGCCTGCTATTTAATTTTAATATTTCTAAAATTCTCTCGCACGATATTTTAGACGATTGCACAGAAATACACAGAAAAAGGGCGGTGAAATTATATACGGACGGATAGGATACATTTGTACAGAAGTTTTACCACAAGGGTTCCGTAGTTTAAAGTTTCAAAAACCGGTGATCTCGCTCTAGAAGTGCTGCTCTGTCACGTCTGTGGAACTTGTATTGGGCATACATGTAAAGGGGAATACACCATTTATCCAAATGCAAACCTCGACTGCACGTGGTCTACCTTGCTAACAAAGAAACGAGACTGGCGACCGAATGGTGGCCAACCCATCCGAATTTGCTAAAATCAAATACCACAGACTGGAGTTGGGGTTGCTTGGCCAGCGTATTGTTCCATCTCTTTCTCCAATTTCCAACTCCCATCTACACGTTGTGCACCCCGCTAGCAAACAAACAGCATCACTAGTGCGTAGGTACCGGTACTCGCTCACCAACCCGCTGGCCCAGCGCGATGAGCACGTAGAAACCTTAAAAAAAATGTTGCCTAATTTTGCTGGTGCTTTCATGGAGAGTCCCATGGTCGGCAGTGGGGTAAAGTACACTGATGTAGTGATGAAAACAAAATTTCTGCTTTTGCTACTCCCTGATAAATTGCTGCATCCGAATGATAGCGGCAAATCCAACCAAATTTTCCGTACCCAAATCCCACAGACTATTGTTGGGGAGTATTATCGTTTGTGTGATGGTATCGGCGCCGCGTTCACCAACCCACTTGCCCAGCATGGTAAATATGCGAAAACGTTTCAATAAGTGTATTTTGTAGTAACTCATTGTGCCGTATAGGAATATGCATACTCTGTCTACCCCTATGCGTGACACGAGTGAGTGCTTTTGTATATGTATAACGATGCAATAGTGCGAGTAGTGTATGCTTATTTGACCCACTTTAGAACTTAAGTAATTCGTGATAACGTTATCTCTTCGGTTAACATTAGTCGCAACGGTCAAATGATTGTACAATTAAAATAATGTTCGACGATTTATAATAATTTCATTTAAAACACTTTAAAGGTGTGAAATATTGACGTAATGCGTTAATGATAAGATATAATACGATGGGTAGTAAAACAATGCGAATGTTGGTCGCGATACGGGAGTGGCGCGTATGAAATATTGATCTCAATCCGTCAATTCAAGTGTGAACGGATATCGTTTGTGTACATGTATTTCATCACGTAGGTTCTTCGCTGCTATATGGGTTAGATAACGTTTCAGGATTACTCACCCTTACACTTCAGTTCTCTTTGACGTCCTAGTACAATTACCTCATCACTAATAATGTTTAAATATAAATAAATGTTACAGTATATATAATTATTGTTAATGTTTTAATAATCGAAATCGCAAATAATATGAAATGCTACTAGACAATTGTATACCGCAGGACAATTTCTAGAATATTTGCTTTTTTTCCTTAAGAGTAACTACAATTAGAATACTTGTTTATTTTATAATTTATAATTTTAAAACTTTAGTACCTTAAGCATAAGAGTTTTTTAATTAAATGAAATTATTATAGTATTGTATGTTTCGAAAAAAATACAAAAAAAAGAATACCTACGGAGCTTCTTTCAGAGGAAGAATAAATTCTCCGTCAGAGGAACCACATAACAAAACGGTGGTAGATTTAAAAAAAAATCCGTTCGACAAGTGAAATGTATATTTCTAACGTTGATTAAATACTATGATTTGATTTAAATATATGTCCTATGATAGAAAATTTTAATTATGTTATATTTTATAAATGATAATATTAAAACTGCAATTTTTTTTTAACAAACCATTTGTGCCATACTGGTCGTGCCAGAACGTCGTTACATCAGGAGGCCCGGTAATCTTGTGGATTTCTCCATTCAATTGGCGTATCATCGATAGATGTTTGTGGCATACCGAAGATACTAATTTTCTTATATTACACCATGATGATGTTTAAGTGACCATTTCGACATTCGACGTTGTGATGTCGACAGTTTAGTTATTTACCACCATATTCAGAATGTCAACTTACTTTTGTTTACCCGATGTTTATGTCAGAATTTGCAAAATTATGTTTACGCTGACGCATAAACAGTTCAATTGTAGGAAACTATGACGTTGTTACTTACAGTAAGTGCATTACAAGCAGACATTCATATTACTCTTATTTTTTTTGATGAGAATACAATTTGCGTAGAAAAAACCCCTTTGAGTTCCTCAATTTTCTTTTGTTTTTATAATCAATTTACATTTACGATCTGATAAAACATACTGCTTTTTTAACCGATTAAAGAGTACTTCGTGTATTAGATAAAATAACGTAAAAATGTAAATTCCAACTATATTCCTACGTCAATAAAGTCTATTGCAAGTGAATTTAAAAATTCGCGTAAATACAAAAAAATATTATGTCTTAAAATAATAATCAAAAAAAATTATTTCAATTCAATTTAATATAGGTTCTTGAAACAAGTTATCAAGACTGAATGTGTTTAACAATGAACGGAATCTAGTACTGATGCACAGACCGCCAAGACGATACTACTGGTGGAAGGAACTTCTAGGAGATTAATATTCAAGTTTTCACACATTACATTAGTTTTTTTCTGTTTATGAAGTTTAAGTAAAACTTCTTCCATAAAACATGCATACAAAACACTTTGTACGCGCTGATGAGGTGCCCAAACTTAACACAGGCCATAAGACATGCCGTCCTACTCCCACGTGTCATCTAACAATGAGCGACATAATATTACTTTATTTATTGGTAGTTATTAAAAAATAATTAAGTCATACGGAAACCGTCAAAACCCGCTGACAGACATCAGGAAGCGATTTGTTTTTAATAACAATGAAAATAAATACAAAAGTGAATGTACAAAACCTATCTACTCACATAATTTGCGTCGTCTATTATCAATCGAGAATGTTCTTCCGGGCATTTGGTTTATGTATCGGGGTCTCAATAAATCTAAATGTCCCCTTTGATCAGTCCTGTGCTGTCCCTAATGCCTGTTGGTAGCCCCTTTGGGAGGCGGGACGTGGACTTTTCTTCGCGTTTTGCGTTTGAAGTTTCAAAATCAATGAAATCATTATTTTTCGGTACGATTTTAATATTTGTTTTTGTTATTGAACACTTTGATTTTAATCTCACGATCTCCGGATTCTGATAAATTTATAATATTTCAAGGATAATCAATTTAGAATTTCATTTAAATTTTCCTTTCATGTTTCTTTTTATTTGTAATATAAACTACACAAATAACGGAGTCGAGCGGAAAGTGTTTCACACATGTCAAGCTATTGCACAGATTAGTAATTAACAAATTAAGTTCTGACCATTCAGAGCAGTTCTGACCACTTACGAGATTAAAAAACAAATTACTAGAAAAGCTATTGGAACAAAAACGTTGGTTGGAATGTAAATACTTATCGCATGGAGAATATTAGAAGTATCTTAATAAAAAAAAACTTCTTTGCCTTCCATACTATGAGGAAACAAATGTCTTGTACAGTGCATTATTTTATCTCTTAAGAAATTAATTTAATGCCCTTTTTACTTCTTAAATATTCTCCTAAAACAGTCGCAAGACTTTAATGAATGTGTAGAATCTGGTAAACTTCTTGACTTTATGAAACAGTAAACTCATACCTTTATTTAGATCGTATAGTCCTTTGAACCCTAATAACTTTAGACCTATTTCCGTACTATCAACACAGTAAAGTTTTCTAAAGAAATCTAGATCAATTGTTAATCCTATTACAGGATAGTAATAGGATTCTAAAAGTTGTAATCAATGGTAGTAGTTCTTGCGGATCGACGGCAACAATGGGCGTTCTGCAGGGCTCGATTCTCAGTCCATTTCTTTTCTTACTAACATTAATGACTCACCTTACGTAGAAGAGGATAAAGATGATATAAATTTGCTGATGATACTTCATTAATTTTTAAAATTAAGCCACAACTTATTAGAAACGACGATTAACGCTAATAAATGCTTTTAATTGCAATAAAACTAAATGTATAACATTCACACCTAATGTTAAACACTTACGTGTCAATGTATGTATAAATTAATTAGAGGTGGATACCACAATTTTTTGGAATAACTATTGATGCTAAACTTCAATGGGGCCCACATATATCCAAACTTGCTACTAGACTGAGCTCTGGAACATGTGCTGTAGGGTGTATAGGAAAATAAGAAGCCTGTCTGATGTCGCAACACCTAGTATAGTTTATTTTAGTAATTTCCATAGCATAATGTCATATGGTATTTTGCTGTGGGAACATGCAGCTGATATAGAAACAATATTCGTCTTGCAAAAGTGGGTTAGAACATCAATTTAGAATCTGAATTCGAAGGCTTCTCTTGGTGATAAATTTTAAAAATAATTAAGTCATACGGAAACCGTCAAAACCCGCTGACAGACATCAGGAAGCGATTTGTTTTTAATAACAATGAAAATAAATACAAAAGTGAATGTACAAAACCTATCTACTCACATAATTTGCGTCGTCTATTATCAATCGAGAATGTTCTTCCGGGCATTTGGTTTATGTATCGGGGTCTCAATAAATCTAAATGTCCCCTTTGATCAGTCCTGTGCTGTCCCTAATGCCTGTTGGTAGCCCCTTTGGGAGGCGGGACGTGGACTTTTCTTCGCGTTTTGCGTTTGAAGTTTCAAAATCAATGAAATCATTATTTTTCGGTACGATTTTAATATTTGTTTTTGTTATTGAACACTTTGATTTTAATCTCACGATCTCCGGATTCTGATAAATTTATAATATTTCAAGGATAATCAATTTAGAATTTCATTTAAATTTTCCTTTCATGTTTCTTTTTATTTGTAATATAAACTACACAAATAACGGAGTCGAGCGGAAAGTGTTTCACACATGTCAAGCTATTGCACAGATTAGTAATTAACAAATTAAGTTCTGACCATTCAGAGCAGTTCTGACCACTTACGAGATTAAAAAACAAATTACTAGAAAAGCTATTGGAACAAAAACGTTGGTTGGAATGTAAATACTTATCGCATGGAGAATATTAGAAGTATCTTAATAAAAAAAAACTTCTTTGCCTTCCATACTATGAGGAAACAAATGTCTTGTACAGTGCATTATTTTATCTCTTAAGAAATTAATTTAATGCCCTTTTTACTTCTTAAATATTCTCCTAAAACAGTCGCAAGACTTTAATGAATGTGTAGAATCTGGTAAACTTCTTGACTTTATGAAACAGTAAACTCATACCTTTATTTAGATCGTATAGTCCTTTGAACCCTAATAACTTTAGACCTATTTCCGTACTATCAACACAGTAAAGTTTTCTAAAGAAATCTAGATCAATTGTTAATCCTATTACAGGATAGTAATAGGATTCTAAAAGTTGTAATCAATGGTAGTAGTTCTTGCGGATCGACGGCAACAATGGGCGTTCTGCAGGGCTCGATTCTCAGTCCATTTCTTTTCTTACTAACATTAATGACTCACCTTACGTAGAAGAGGATAAAGATGATATAAATTTGCTGATGATACTTCATTAATTTTTAAAATTAAGCCACAACTTATTAGAAACGACGATTAACGCTAATAAATGCTTTTAATTGCAATAAAACTAAATGTATAACATTCACACCTAATGTTAAACACTTACGTGTCAATGTATGTATAAATTAATTAGAGGTGGATACCACAATTTTTTTTGGAATAACTATTGATGCTAAACTTCAATGGGGCCCACATATATCCAAACTTGCTACTAGACTGAGCTCTGGAACATGTGCTGTAGGGTGTATAGGAAAATAAGAAGCCTGTCTGATGTCGCAACACCTAGTATAGTTTATTTTAGTAATTTCCATAGCATAATGTCATATGGTATTTTGCTGTGGGAACATGCAGCTGATATAGAAACAATATTCGTCTTGCAAAAGTGGGTTAGAACATCAATTTAGAATCTGAATTCGAAGGCTTCTCTTGGTGATAAATTTTTAAAAAATAAATATCCATACACCTCTTTCAATATATATGAAAATGTTATGCATGTACATAAAAATATTAATACACAGTTACTAGACTGCATAGAGTGAATAACTCGTTCATGGGAATTACGTCTTGGTATACCTTTGTACAAGAAAATTCTAGTAAGTACGCATAGTCATCCTATCTATAAGTTTAATAAAATATTTCAACAAAGACTTAACATAAAGGATTATTATAATTTAATAAAAAAGAACTCATGGATTATTATAACCCCCAAGAATGACTTGATGCTGCCAAGCTGTTTCTAAAAGTTATATTTGTAATTATATAATACTGTATTATTAAATTATTTAAAAAATACGTCATAAAGATGATATTCGCGGAGATTCTTTCGACTGTTTCTTCTCCGACAGAGAAACATCATTGCAATACAGTGTTAGGTTAAAAAAAAGTCTTCTGAAAACTGATATTTATGTTCCTACGTCGAACAATAAAGGTTTTGATTGTAATTATCGAAAGCAAGAAAGAGGTATATAGAGAATATAGAGAACGCTCGACGCGATACCGAGATCAGGGTTGGCTATTTAGCAACGTTTTAACATGTCACACGCGGAGCGCTTATGGCATATTATTTTTATTAGGTTTTATTAAAATGATTAAGGTTAGATTTAACAAGTTAATATTATAAATCTGCTTTTAGTTACACTAAAGTCATTTGAAGACATTTGAAGCAAAAACAAAATCGATGGATTCTCTTAAAAGTATTTTATTTTAAATTATGAAACTTAATCACAGACTTATATTATCCTAGAGTTAATATTCGTAGGTTCGGCATACGAGTAGTTAAATAGAAATAGGTCTAACAGTTTTTTATTTAATCCCGGTCGGACACAGGTTATTCAAAATCTGTTTTTAAACGAATATACAAAAAAATATACAAAAACGAATACTCATAAATGTACAAAAATCGTAAAATTTCGAATAGATACTTCTATTTAAAATATGTAAGATGTTTTGCAAAAATAACGTTATGTGAAAAATAATGTTCATTCCCATAATTTGCATTATTCTTAAAATGCAATGATTATGATAATAGTTTAACTATAAATAGATGATTCCATTACTACCTCTTTTGATTGCTCGTACCATCTGTATGCAATTGATGTGCTATCTGATTATCTGCAATTTTGGTAAATTCTTCAAAGTGCCATTCCATGCTCGTAGACAGCTCGAGAATGCTGACTATGATCGATGTCGTAGGTTTGACGTCCATTTATTAAAACAAAGTTTTTGTCCCCATTTTAAACACTCTTAAAAATCTAGATCTCACTTTATTCCGTACAAGACTAACCTCATGCTTGTACAGACTCTTGTTATACCTATATATTATTTCTATGCGTGGTAGAGTCAAGTGGCGGCTTTTGCAGTTGCTCGAATGGGCCAGCTCGACCGCGGTAGTAACAAGACCTCGCAGAATACCGGCGAGAAGCACAGAAATCTAGTGCGTCTGCGTTTCGTTCGGTGGGTGAGGTAACTGAAGGCCCACTCTCCCCATCGTTTCTCCCATCTCTCAAATATCTTTATAGGCCGGTAACGCACCTGCAGTTCCTCTGGGTTTGCAGATGTACTTGGGTAACGGTGATCACTTACTATCAGGAGAATCGCGAGCTCGTTTGCCCCATTTACCATAAAAAACAATTATTGATTATGCTGATGTATGTTATCCGGATCTGAACCAAGATTGAATAGCTCATTTAAAAGATTGTTTCGTGAATACTTCTTCAGGTTAAATAAGTTTAAGTGCGTGTGGGTTGCGTGTTGCTATTATATGAGTATAACATGCATTTTTCTATATGTTTATAAATATAATTATATTTACAAACATATAGATAATATATATAGAGTGTATATGGTATATGTAAGTGTTATTGTATTTAGATTTTTTCTTATTATTTAGTTGTAATCTTGTACTCTTGATACATCTACCACTGTATTTCACCACGCCACGGACTGACAGGCAGGGAATTCCAATAGGCATTAAGTCCCCCTCTATTACCTTTATGTTAATGTGTAAGCAATAAAGGTTAATTCCAAGCATACAATTCAAAGATCTAACAATTATTAACTTTAACCAATATAACACTAAATAAATACAATATGGAGGCGATTTATTTCTGAAAAACTCACTATTAAGTATACACAGATCGTCCTAAATAAGTTTTAATAAATAAGGCAACTAAAACCTCCACGCATCGCCGCCGGAGTATGAAAGCCGTTTGAAACAAAACCGTCTAAAAGAGGCAACTTATACCGAGTACCCTCAATAACCTCCATTGGCTTTTATTGTATTATTTTATTTTATAAAGCGGTTTATTTTACCTGGCTCGCTGTTTTTGTTTCATATAGAATATAAAAGGTCAACGGGAGAGCTTTTAGTGTTTTATTAAAATAAACATGGGACGATGTTTATGGTGTGTGCGTGCTTTTTCTAACAAAAATGCTTTTCTTAAAATAACGTTATTTTCTCTTTTATATATATATATATATATATATTATGTATAGTTATATTATCTTATATATATAAATATATTTTACTCATTCCTCTACACAAGACCGATATTTATTCCTCATTTAAATATAAGTTATTGACTGTAATTATTATTTTAAAAATATTTATTGACTTTTGTTAACTGTTTGTCGGTTTTTCTTTGATTATCTTTAGTTTCGTATTAAAAGGTATGCGGGCTTTATTGACAATACCAGCAAAGTAGCAGATTATTAGATACTATCGTATTGTTTCTACTTTTACCTTATTTGTCTTCCTTTTATCAATTATTTAAGAGAAAAGTATAAATCTCACAGGATGATAACAGGCATCTGAAATCGTTTAGCACATAATATGCAAAACAGAACCCCTCCAAGAGTGCTGATCGCTGACGCGTCTGAAAAGGTGTTTGGCGGAACAATCAATAACCTCGCCAATCCACTTGACCTACTCGTTCCCTCCCCCTTTTATTGAACACAGGCGTATTCTGAGGGTTGTCATTTAAGGACGGAGGTTTTCTTACACTGGTCTCGTGTAAGCTCGGAGCTCTCACACGTCAGTCGGTATAATCCGGTCAATAACATAAATTTCTTGGAGGCATGGTTCTTTATTAGATTTGGCGCCAAAGAGCCGTTGACCCTTTTAACCGAGCATATTGAACTATCTTAAAAATGCTTACAACTTTTTACATATTGTGTAAACACAAATTATAACAACTATCTTTCAATTTAAAAATTTTGACGCAAAATATACCGATTTAATTTTGTATGAATAAATATGTGAAATTGCGATGAAACCGGCAAGCGACAAATTAATATTTATTTCGTAGCAATCTTCACAAATTTATATCCCCGTAGGCCAAATTTGCAAGTTGTGCCAACTTGCACGCTCCGTAATTTGACAAATAGCATGCAATGGTCCGGGACGGCGAAATATTTCAACACGTGTCTAGAGAACTAAGGTAGAACACCTCTTTCTTACTTACAGTCAGTCTAGACGAATGTCCTGAAAAGCTTAACATTACATTTGTGTCTGCAAGTTTCCAATGATCCCTTGCGAATGGTTAGAGTACTCGTATCTATGACGATATATATTTTCCAGACTTTTAAAGCAAACTTTTTTTAAAAGTTATCTTATTATTGCCTGTATTATCAACAAAAGCTATAAAAGAATGGCTGTAAAATATGCAAACTGAAGTTGTTATTCGAAGCGAAAAATAAGAAGCTTTGAGCTACACAGTTATATAATTTTAAGAATATTATTGATGCTGAAGTAAGTATTATTTACGAGAAATTATAATAGCTATGAACCGGTTGTTTAAAAAAAAATTAAAATGATAAGTGCTTAACCGTAAAAAACAATACAATCATGTATAATTAGAAAACCAAGGTAAATTTTGAACTTTTTGTTTGGCATGAATTTCTGAAAGTATAAAACTTAAATATGATGGCCTGTTGTTAGGTAGGATCCAAGATATACTGGTTTTCTTTAGCGTCTGAGCTTTTCTTCTCCATGATTTTTTATTCATTATTCATTTCAATGCACTATTGTGAAAGTATTAACCTTAAGATGGCGTATTCAAAGCGAGCAAAGTCTCGGGTAAAAGCAAGTTAATCTTTCACTGCAGCGCCGTCGGGAATTTCTTAAATTATTGAATGAGAAGTTTGAGAATGCTGCGTACCTCGCTGAGCAAAGTTAAGTTGCTATTACTGTTTTTGAAATATAAAACGTAAAATAACTAGTGTTTTTAATTCGAGTAGTGTTAGTTATTCTTATACTTTTTATTTACATGACACGAATTCTTCTATATCACGCGTTATGCAGATTTGCGTTTTGACCGAACTATTGTATTCTGGTCAAGGTTTACCAACGACTCATGACAGAGAACAGAAAAAACCGAATCCATGCTTATGTACTACAATTTGAACTGTGGTCGATTGATAAAAGTAAACTAAAAAAGAGATTAGGCACACGTAAATAATTACATAAGTATTAAATTGAAACTCAATTTGTCAACTCAAATTGTTTGACTGGTGTTTGCGATTTCTGTCTTTATAGATCTTCATATAACAAAAATATACAAAGTCAATTACAGCGGGAACAAAAACATCACCACGATCGTAACTTCCGGTTTAAATAAAATGTATTGCCTCAAATAACGAGAGATTAAATAACAATTCTGCTTCAAAAATCATAGCACTTCATTATTTCGGAGGAGTGCATAAATGGCCGGCATTATTTAAAAATAACGTTTGCTTAATAAAAGAGAGCCTGTATTGGGATGCGTAGGCAGAATAATGTTTAAAAAATAAAAGTATGATCGTACTTCGCAAAGCTTATAAGTTCGCGTTGCACTCTCGTCCAACGCCAAGTTGCCATAAAAGGAGCGTCATTATTTTTCTTCGAGGGAGAAAGTTTTGTATGCGCATCGAAGTCACGGACATCCCCGGACTTTTAAATATTTGCATTTCTTTGCATAGACTGTTGCGCTGTTGCGACTTTTTCTTCGAAATACGCTCTGTATGCCTCGAGCACGCTTGTATGTTATTAGACCTGAGATTCGTACTAATTTTATTTGACGGGTTTCCAGTTTAGAGATTTATAAGCTTAGAAAAAACTTTAATTCAGTTTATTAAGAAGTTGTTTTTTTTATATTCAATTGATATTTATCAATCCTTGGCGTATAACAAAACAATTAGCTTTGCTTCAACACGACTTTCAAGACTTCTCGATCACGGCGACATCCCTGGGTTACTGGTAACACACGTTATTTTCTTGCATGGTAATTATGTCTTCCATAAGGATAGACATGAAATTGAAGACATGCCAGACCCACGTCACCTGAGGCACCTGGCAGAACCGTGCAATTAAAATTCAAATTCACCGTCACTGTCCCATAAGCATTGTCTCCACCCCTTATTTGTGAAGTCATAACCCGCGAGCGCTATTGTGCTCCCTAATTAAACCCTTAATACCTTACGAAGGTACCTTGGGAAGGTTTGACGCGCTGATTGGATTCCAATGTGTTAGGATGTCAGAATGAAATGTTTAGTTAGACAAGAGAACTTAATTAAAAAAAGTAGAGAAGGGTTTTTTTTGCAGCCAAAATTCTGCCACCTTTTCCCATTCTGTGAGTGCTGTATATAAAATAAGTACGTATACCTAGGACAAATTGTCCGATTAGGTAAGTCCAACTTCGACCCAGAGGTCAATCCACGAATCCAACTCGTCTGAGCTGCGTTCGGGAAACAACATCATATCTTCTCGTCGAGTATACCTCAAAACCTCAAAAGCAAAGTATGCAACTACTGCGTGTTGCCTGCCAGTGGTGACTTATGGGACTGAGACTTTGTTCTTCACTGCAGGCCGTATGAGGATGCTCAAAGTTGCTCAGCGCGCTATAGAAAGGGCTATGTTCGGTATTTATCTGCGGGATAGAGTCTGCAACGATGGCATCCGCAGCAGAACTAGGGTAACCGACATAACCATAAGGATCAGCAAGATAAAGTGGCAATGGGCCGGCTACCGCTCACAAGACGGAGTGATAACCTGCACAGTGTTGCGGGAAGTCGATGGATGCAGGTGGCTCAGGACCGAGCTTTGTTGCAATCTTTCGGGAAGGCCTATGTTCTGCAGTTGATTTGTGATGGGCTGAAATGATGACCTTTTATTTCTCGTTTATATTCTCGAAATGCTACATAGATACTCTGCCGAGGAGGAAAGAAAGCTTTATTTTAGACCCCTACCGGCTAAAACCTCACGGCGTTCTTCCTGCCACGAATTGTCGGTATTATGTGAACGCGATTGCACTTCTACAAACTACGGAACAAATTCTTCATCAGATAGCCAAGTAACCGCTGCTTGTCCGCGAATCGCGTGATTGCATTAGCACAACGCTGCCTCCTTCTCCGGCAATGACTAAAAATATCTAGACACTACCCCAGTATTGATTATACGGCCGTGAGAATTTATTAATTTTGTTTTATAATTAAATCAGTATAAAACTTGTAAAAGTCAGTCATGATAATAATAAATAGAAAAAGAAGTGTAAAATTGGAAGAATCAATTTATTAAAATCAAGGATATCAAGTAAAATCTAAAATTATACTCCGAAAGTACATTACATGTCATAAAGAAAATGGTTATTAATACATATATAGACTACCAAATACAGTGCATTTATAACTTCTGTATAAGCATCCGCTGAGACATAAAATGATTGATTATTCAGAGCGTTAATCAACGTGCACCAGACATGTGGGTGTCTTGTTCGCTCAAGTTCACGAAGGCTGTACCTACCTATCGAACCTGCACTCGTTATATAATATACGGGGTCGCTGAACCCGCCGAGACGGCTACGTCATTTAACCGTTGAGTCCCCTATTACCCTATTGAAATTTGCGGTTTTGGTAGCTTCCGTATGTCCATTGTGAAGTAGCAAAGCGGTCGGTTCATAAAATGTGGAATGCTACGGTTCATTGTGGTCATTGTAGTATCTAAGGAAACATTTAGTATTGAAACTCGGTCACATCGACCAGTTGCGTTATTATCTATGATAAATGTAGTTTCATACATTCAATTAATAAATTCAAAATAAATACATAGGTAAAACTAGTTTTGCTCCTCGCCTTAAACTAAGATACAATGCATATACAAAAAAGCTTTTATATTCTCGAAATTCTCATTTTAGTTGTACCTGTGTTAGGTCACTAGGTCTCCAACTCTTAGAGTCCGTTATCAATAAGAGCTTGATTATTAAAATTATTACCATCAGTCGATTAACACCCTCAAAGGTGAGTGCAACATAAAAGCAAAAGGAAAATAATGGAATTAAAGCACATTAATATAAAAAATATTTAGAAGAATAATTTGGGGGAAGCCTATGTTCTGATGATGGTGATGATGGAGAAAATAAAAAAAAGGGAATTGAAATAATAGAAGTAACTTTTTCACCAAATATTAATCTCGCATGTTGCGAAAATCTGAAAACAAATAACGAACGAGGCTTTGGCGACCGACTGGTGACAGATCCATTCATATAAACTGAAGCCAAATACCACAGACTTGTAAGGAAGTGAATGTTAATGGTGCAAGGGTGGGATCACCAACCCGCGTGCTCATCGTGGTAAGTATCTTTTATGCTAGTTATATGCTGGCTTTCATTGACGCTTTCCTGGAAAGGCTTTATTATATTATTAACTTCTTTAACTTTAATTTGACACATTCGTTGTTTCCTCGCATCATTTATATTAATGACGTCATATTTGGTATCCTTGTATAGTGCATCATTGTTCTCTTCAACATCCTCCAAATTCGTTTTATCATTTAATAATGTTTGTACTCATGTAGATTTGTGTAAAACAATGACACGTATAATAAAATCATGTAAAATAATTATTAGGCCATTTCATTTTTAAGTTGAAGTCTTACTCTTTACTTGGCAGGGACCGAAAGCAAAATAATAAGGCGAGACACAAAATGTATACGTGATACTTTATGATGTAGTCTCATTGTCACGCAACTGAAACAAGGTGCCTTCGGAGACTGTCTGAAACCTGTATCTTTTTACTGACCATAAACTTTCTCCGTTTTAATTAATATGAATGGAATCTGTACAAGAAATGTCTTTGTAATCCTTCTCCCGTTAACTCTGTGTGCAAAATATTTTCTAATAACATATTTATTTACACCTTTTGTTTTGATGTTAAATAAGCTGGTCTTAGCTATACACAAGCTATTTCCAATATATATTAATTATTTTTAATTATTTCACATTTCACTAATTTATTTAATCGTTGTAATTTAATTTTCGGACCATGTACTTTGCAAACCTGAGTATCGATTCTTTCGCGTTTTCACAATAACAATAAACTTCTTTTCAAGTAAATGAGCGTAAAAGCAAAAGGGTTCTCCGCCAAGTATCAAAAAATAATAATCATCGACATGATAGGTTGACATGGTCTGAATTTTTAAATACAGCAATATAATAAAATTGAAAATATAATATCGATAAATATAATATACTCATAGCGTTTAATTACTTTTCTTGTTTACCTAAGAAGAGCGCATATATTTCGTGATTGAATATGCAAATGTTTCCTTTATGCTAAAGCAGTAGCGCCCCTAACTAGTAGACGGTAGAGTGGAACGGTAATGCAGTAAAACTAATCTATGTGCTATGCGATTAGAACCCTTAACGACAATGTCCACGATTAGCACCTAACCAAATCAATTTATCTACTTAAAACCCGATGAACGTATAGAAAGTAAACGATAGCCCCCAATGAACTACAGAGTAATTATGTGTAGCATGCGATCCCGATAAGAGGGGCGAGGCGCAATTATTAAGCGACACTGGACTGACTAAAGTTAGAACCTCTAGTGAAATTATAGCTCTCTCTAATACGAGCGTACCTTTTGAGCACTAATAGAATAGCACAGATTATTATTTACTGCAAACATTGTATAAACATTCCTATGTCGATTATAGTTTTTTATATTTATTTTTTATTTTTTTTAATTTTTTATGGGAAAGGCGGCAAACGAGTAATCGGTTCACTTGGTGGTAGGTGATTACCGTCGCCCACGTACATCTGCAACACTAGAGGTGTTGCAGGTGCGTTGCCGGCCTTTTAGGTTATTTCGGAGGTGGTAGGGAGGATGAGGAGGGGGATAGGGAGTGGAAGTGGGCCTCCGGCTACCTGACTCACCGAACGAAACGCAGAAGCACAAGATGCCTCTACTTCACACCGGTATTCGGCGAGGTCGTGGTATTAACCCGGACGAGCCGGCCCATTCGAGCAGGAGCCAAAACCGCTGATTGGCTCTACCACGTACAGTACAATAAGAAACGGAAAAAGTCAGGTAGGTTTTTAGTAAAAATTTTATAGGTGTTTCAGTAACCTGTAACTTATTACATTATTTATTTAAAGTGACGCCAATATTTGTTTTTAATAAAACAAATAGGAATATTTTCTTGACCTTTTGAAGATATGATTTGCAGCCATTGCTTAGTCTGTTAAATAAATAAATTGTGCACGGTCGCGGTGTAAGAAATCCGTCACTCCCATCCTTTCGTTGAGTATTCTGTGAGAGTCGACGAAGAGTCGTCCTGTTTGCTGGAATGATGATCATAAATTGACAGATCAGAAAGTTATAAATTTTTTTATAGTAGCACACACTCTTATCACCCATATTGCCGGTTTTCATTGTCTGTCCACTTCGCCTATTGAAACGTGAAGTGTGTCGAACCTCCTCGCCGTGTTTGCTCCCGGAAATCTCCATTACCTTTTCAAAGCTTGTGTCGAACAAACGGAAAGCAATAGGTGGCAGATTCTTACGCCGCTTTCAGGCGGCTTATGACTAATACAGAAAAGCAAAAAAAATTTATAAAATGCTTTTAGATCTCTGTTACAGCAGAGTATATATAGAATTATGTATTTATATCCGTGTTTCAAACAAATAGTTCTTCTCTGTATAACTGATAAGAAATAAATAAATAAAATAAAGATACGAAAACTCGTTATTCATATATCATGAAATAAAAGAACATATATCTCCCAATTGCAAACAAACAGCACATTTCTTATATTTGTACTCATTGTTACGACGCTTCTTTTAGGTTTTCTCAGCCAAGTCCTGCGTCAAACTACCATCGATTTTCCTTTTTTTTGGCTTCAGTCCAATATTTCTTTCTTTCTCACTTAATTTATTTGCGCATGAAACCGCTGTACGTAATCTATGTAGCGTAACATAAACGCAAACTCTAGACGGCATAATACCCTTCAAGATATAACTCGCGCATTGTTTATAGAGTTCGAAATGTTCGAAAAATTAAAAACCCTGTCTGCAATGCCAACCAAAGTCGCACGTAATGAACTTTGATGGCTTACAGATGTTTGCTGCGGCGATCAATATTGCTATCGTAATTACAGAATTACATTGTCCCTATCTAACCACGGGTGGCGAAGAAAGCGACAAATGGCAAAAATGCTTAACAACTTTGTATATTGTTCGCAGTACTAGAATCATTCAATGTCGGAAGAGCTACAATGGGATGACTAATTATTTCTCTTTGATATAACTATTTTTATACAATTCTATGTTTACCTCAACTGTCTTTTTTGACAGTTGAAAAGTGAAGGCATCTCTCCCTACTCCGTGCGCGATGCAGATGTGCGTTTATAATTTGATTGATTTACAGTTGTAAGTGTTCAAGAGTACGAGCTACATAGATTGAGTGGTGGCGTTGAAGAAAATCTGCTATACCGATTTAGTTTATCGAATATAATTAATTATATAAAGAAGTGATACAAATAGACGCTTGAAAGTGTTAAAAATGAGTGTAAATAAGTATACCTTCGTCATGGTAGAACTTTTTCGTTTATCATGACTTTAATAGTGTTTCTTAATGGCGTTAAAAGCTATATTAAAAATGGCAATGTGAAGGTTTGTTGTAACAAAACGTATTAAAGTAACTATAAAAATAGTGAGTTCACGCTGATATCCTTTTAAGGTAAAATGGCGAAACAAAGATGGAGGAAGTTTTGAAAGGTGCGGTCAAATCATAGCTCTCTTGGGACTGTAGTTTTCGCCAATCGTATCTCTGCCTCATCGTACGTTGCCGTTACAGTGACAGCGTGAAGCGTGCTGCGGACAGAAATAATTTAATCCTATTATTTATTTCCTGTTACCCCAATCGAAATTGACACATAAAGGGGATAAAAATTAACCTTTATAATCTAAAGCTAGTAAAACAAACCTACAAATTCTCCTTAATGTATGATCGACTTTATAGATATAAAATACTTAGTTCTATTTCGTTGCATGATTTGGTAAAAAAACATTATTTCAGCAGGATACATTTAACCGCTAACCGCTCACGTTCACCTTCTCGTATCCGATGAAACGCGTTTGTGATAAAATCGAAGGAAACGTCTAATGAAGCGTCGATATCATCAAAAATATCTACGCACATGTTTTATAATATTTTTAATTATTGGATAAAATATTTTGTTGTAACAATCGAACCTATCTCACTCACGACAAGCCACGGTAATCAAATGATATGGCCTCGCTTTTAATTTCATAATAAGGGAGTGTCCCTACAACTTTGAAATTGTAATTTTACTGAATTAGGGCTGTCTATGGTAAGATTTGCATTGTATTGTAAGGTTTGCATGATCTGAGAAATAAAAATTATATTTTGAGAACATGAGAATTCCGAGAAACGCACACTGGAGCAGAGTGCGGAACCGCCCAGTTACAAAATTCTTGTCAAAATTTAACGTAGGGCTATTTTTCCAGCACTGGCTAAGCTATGCTTAGCTTATTTTTTACTGTATTATTATTTACTGTAATTTTTACTCATAACATAGCAACCCTTAGGCAGCTTTGCTGGCTGGGTAACCACAGTTCACATAGTACGAAACAAACGCAAATGTTTCTTTTCGTAAATACTTAACAATTAATCTATATTTTCATGGTAAAATAATATGCATTTCAAATGACACAAGACTCCGCTTGCAGTGAGACCGTACCTTTTGTTGTACCTTTCGATATGTGCTATTCAAAGTAATCACACAATAAAAGTCTGCTCAAGTTTCTGGAGTTTGTATTATGTTTCCATTGATGTATATTACCCAGTTAATTGAAGTACTTTTAATTAAGTCGTGCGTAAGTTTCAGTTTCATAATAAGCTTTCCGAGAACATTTATATTTTTGCGATGTTTTTTCCCAAAGACATTTAGAGTAGACGTCGCTAATTGTAAAAAGTGAGGTAACACGTTAATGGCATTGAAAACGTTTATTCTCTGTTTATTAATGAAGCAATAAACATTGACGAATTACCAAAATACATAATATCGTCGCGAAATTACGTCTTTATTTTCTCCCACTATGTAATCCTAATTCTGTACACGATAAGATGAGTCATAATCCTCTACATTTGTTTAAAATGCCGCCTCCATAATATAGAAATATTTTAGAAATTTTTATATTTTGTATATTTCTTTCTCCCAAATCAGAGTGAGAATAGGTCGTTAAGACAAAAATCTATACTCGATGATATTTGTGAACGGTGAATACGTATTTCATCGTTGACCTTAATTTAAACACTAGTGTGAATATTCAATTCAAAAGTAGACGAATTTCTACCCCAGTTATACATGTGGTGACTTATATATATTTATATTTGGCTAGCAGAGTAAGTCAAAACACTCTAAGTCCGCTAATTGCAATCCTTAGTTCAAAATAGATTACCCCGATATTTTTAGTTTATTTGCTTCTTTCTCTTTAGCTTAAAATCGCCGACCGCATGTAGATGTTGTCTCCGAAGTACGATACATGATTGGTACGCTGTTGCATTTGTTCAAACCTTCATTATACCGTGCGTCGACGTGTGATTAATGTACATATTCAGAAGATTCTCAGGGGCTTGTTTACAGCGGGTATAACCAACATAATTATTGATTTTTCAAATTGAGTACGACTAAGTATTTCAATAAAAAAGTGTGCAAATATTTCTTAATTCCGTAAAGCAATTTAAACTGTAGCTGCTTGGGCGTGACCGTGGATAATACATTACAAAATATTTAATTAGCGTTAAAGATTGTTAATTTCCTAATCTATAATCTTAACGAAATCCTGGCCGGCAAAAAGCGACTCTGGTTTTATTCCTAATTAAACCACGTCTGCATTTTTCCACTGACGTTCGCTTTGATATTTACAAATACTTGTACCTTTTTATTTACAAATACCTGAACCTTTTTATTTACAAATACTTATGGAACTGCCGACTTATTTCCTGCAATATTCTCGCATATTATTCTTTCTGTTACAACATCTACTCCACTTGGCATTATTTATTATTCCATACCTATATTTTATAGAGCAAAGACAAACAATTCCTCAAAATTATCAATTTTATTCTTTGTTATTTATTTTCATAATTAATTATATAATATATAAATGACTTTACAATACCGAAAATAAATTTAAAATTTCATTAAAGGCAGCAGTAAAGTACAAATACATAACTCGCTGTTGGTAATAGACATTTGTTTTGCAGACGAAAAGATTACTCTAAACTGCTCAGATTAAATGATTTTCATTTAGCACGTCAGAGCCGATCTAGCTTCCGCAACCCATTCTTCGCTTCTTCGGGACAGTGATGATTCGTCGATTTAAAAGCTATCTGTTGAATTCGATTTTAATTGTGGCTAATAATCTTTACAACAGTAATAATTTTGTACTACAGAATTGTACAGGTTGTAAGATAAAAACCTTCCAAAACGTTTTATTGCTTCATTAAAAAAAAAGTTAACTTGAAATTATGCTTATTTCTGCTCAACCGCATTGCCACTTATCTTTTTTGTTTATAAAAAAAATATTTACCGTTGCCTTCACGTGCTAAAAGCGCGAAGCCCAGGTGTACAAGTGTAGCCGTATCATTAGTCTCATCAAAATCTGTTGGAGTGTACGGTCCCTAGAGATTTTTTCGCGAGATCTTTCCCGGTTTGATTTGCCGCTGGTTTTATTAATTTTTAAGTCTCAACTTGAAACGTTAAGAAAGTGTTTGAGGAATAAAATCGCAGCTACAAATGCTGTATTTGAGGGAGAGGCTATAAAATATACTATCGTTAAACTGTAAATAAACATTTTTTGTTTAAAATCTAAAGCTATACAGAAATGCGTTTTTCTTTAACTTTATGGGTGAAACTTCACTCTTTTCGAAGTTCTTGTTATGTTAAATGTAATCGTTTTTTCATTATTATATAGACTTAAGGGGCTAATCTAAATTCCTGGTGCTGCCATCACTGAAAGTATTAATTGTTATTTTAGGTACTGAATTTACTAGGTATTCGGCGCCGATTGAATATGTTAGGACGTTAGGACGTTAGGAAACTGTCTGGTAAATTAAAAACCAAATAAATTTCGCGAAATTCAAGGCCGTGATGTCCGCCATCCCGCACTAGGCCGATGAGACTCTTTCCGGTTATAAAATCCCACTCAAATATTCCTTTGCTCAACATTGGGAAATATACTGTAAGATGTATCCTCTAATAGTAGTATATTGTATCTATAATATGTATTAAGTAATTAGAAGATTTACTTATTCTAAAATAATGCTTCTTTTATGATATATCCAAGGGAAAAGACAGTCAAAATTTTAAGATTCGGGTACAGTAGTAAGTTTAATAGATTATTTTTTTGTTATTAAATGTACTTTTTGTTTACAGGTATGCACTGTCCCGATGTATTTCGAATTTCGAATATTGCTTCATAAGTAAGTAGGTACCAGTCTACTTACAGCAGCGGATTACTTTTTACACCACGTTCCAGTTTAAGTAATTTGTAACGAATTGCAGATTAAATTGAGTACCTCGTGACATTGTTTTAAGCAAAGCAAATCAAAGAATGTTATTTTATTCAACCAGGTTTTACTGACTTGACACAGCGAGTTGCCTTTATGTAATTATTTGTTTAGCGAATTTAAGAAAAATACATGTTAAATGTATATTTCATTAGTGATGTTCATCTCACTAAGTTCACTCGGTAAGAGTGCTTGTTCTTAGGGCCTAAATTACGATTAATATCTTTAGTTATATAGTTTTATTAATTATACGTACAGCTGGCCACTGACCGTAAGCGGTTTAGAACGCTTTTTTCTTCGAAAGCTTTTTACTGGTCTTGCAAATTAGGGTAATGCTACCATCTACTAGTAGCTTCGTAATGTAGCATTTAGTAATTAGCTTAGCCCTTAGTTTTCGATAGTAACGCCACAAACCATTATGTAGTATAAGTTGGGGAGAACTTCGTCTATAAAACAATTAATAAAAAAAATAAGAACGAGGTTATAAAACTCCGGAAACGTTGTCGGAGGAAGTTGTCGTATTTTTCTGATTGCGATTCAGATTGAGGATTCACAAGATTCAAAGTTATAATCATAATAATTACAGTTTATAATTTGCTTCTTCCGTAACATTATTAAGGGCCCGCAGTATCCATCCGCTCACTACATTGGCCAATTCGCTTTGCATTTGTTTATTGTATGCAAACGAGTGAACAGCACCTAACGAGATGCCTTTATTTAGTTATCTACCTCTTTAATGTATTCAAGGTGTACAATAAGGTGTGCTGGTTCTTTCTTAGACAGGCATATTATCTTTAGTAATGGACGTAAAAAGGCTGAAGATAAAGAAAAAAGGTATACATGAAACTACCCCGTACAATCTATTAAGTAAGGTTTCAACCTCGTGGCATAATAGTCAGAGTCTACCAAATTATGCGGGTCTTAGGTACGTTAGCAAATCACTTATGTACATTATACGGTCCTGTGTCTGGTACCGCATCCGACCCTTCGTCTGTTCTTAAAGTAAAGTAGCAGCCTGTAAGTGCCCACTGCTGGGCAAAGGCCTCCTTCTCAATTTTAATTTCGTGACCTCGGAGACTTTTTATATAATTTCGAAACCTTTTTAAATGGTACGATCAAACAATTACATATTAGAAATACAATTTATTTGATTAAAATGATAATAAAAACTACTAAGTTGATAAAAAAGTGTTATTTTGAATAGCAACATTTCATATATCAACTTAACACTTCGTGATGCAACAGGATTAACAAATTCCTTAACATAAAAAAATATTTACATAAGTATTACGCAATTGAATAAAAAAGTAATGACAAACAATTAGATAATGCCAAAGGCACCTAAGCCATACCGCAAAAAATGCATGATTTTTTATATAACCGGTTGTTAATGAACAACATTCTCGTTACACCAACGGATTTAGTTATTAAGCGATAAATTGTTCTGTCTGTCATTCGCTGCAAAAAATCAATTCCGGTACCGGTACTTGTAATGAAGGCATCTTCATGCTGGCGCTCGAAGCTTGCAGTTCCATTTAGCGATGCGGTCTTACCAAAAACGGCACCCGCTCAGATTACAGCGGTTTGCGGCCACTGGCTTCCGTCACTACTAGGCATGTTCGTTTGCTTGTATGCTTATGCTTTCTTGTAATAGAACAGTTCAATTAAAGTTTCTCGAAATATTTTTGACGGAATTTAATTCGAGTTACTCATTTATGTTTGAACACAAATCTATGCCTTTTAACTCATAACGGTACTGTCTTGAAGACATCGTAATGACTTTTTTATGGATATTTTTTATTATAAGCTAAAACGAACAAAATTTTCGTACTGCTTTATAGAATCCAAAAGTGCTTAGCAAATCCAAGCGTGTATGTTGGATAGTCAGCAATTTTGTAGGTTTTCTCGTCCACTCTTTTCGCAGTTCTTTATCGTTTCGATCTGAAAGGGTCAGCGTTATATTTCTTGTGCAGAACGCGGACTTGGAATTGAATAGCCAAGGAATTTCTAAATTCCGCAAGTTGATAATTTTAAGCTTTATTGTGTCTTACAGTACAACATATTTCGACGCTAATACATTGACACGCGTTTCGAGTATCCCGGTAAACCAAGAATAACCAAAGACAATAAGACCCTGTGATTTTTATTTCGGTTCTGTTTCGGCTCATCAGTTAGTCAGGAGGGTGCATGACTTGCAAGTGAGGTTGACCTTAGGATTATTCCTCGTAACATACCTACCTACCTACTTTACATAATATTTTTTTTGTACGTGCCGACCGTCTCGTCCGGGGTAGTACCACGACCTCGCAGAATACCGGCGTGTGAAGTAGAGGCGTCTTTTGCTTTTGCGTTTCGAAGATTTTTGCCACTTTTGTCACGAGAGATTTGGGGGTATAGTGTAGTGATGAACTTCATATTATGCTTCGTGACACTGATACTTGATACACTGTGCGTAGGTGAGGTTTTCATTTTTGTTAGTATTGTTTATACTATTATGTTAGTACAAAAACACACTAAGACAGGTATTTAAAAAAAAAGATACTCGTAATAGGTTTTAGGGACAAATAAATGATGTTATATGTATGTAAAGTAGAAAAGTAAGTTTTAAAGCGGGCGGAATCTTTCCACAATTTTACATATTATAATTAAATCTTTCTCAAATGTTCTTTATGAAAATGCATGAATATAATTGAAATCTCTTATATTATAAAATGATGCGTAGATCATTGCATATGAATGATCTTTCATTTCCCATTTCGTTCGGCCTGTGCACATAGCATACGTTATGGGAACTAATGCGGAAGGCAACGTACGCTTAAGGGATCATGAGTCTCCTTCGTTCAACATGCTCATATTACCGGTTCGAGTTAAGTATGCGTTAATAGGAAAACCTTATTATACGGAACATCATTATATTGAATAATGGGACAGGTATTATGTATATTGATAGTTTTTACGTGTTGACAAAACGAGGTAATTATATAGACGGAGCGATGCATATTAATTTGGTTTTTAGCTGTACATCCTGAAACGCTTCATGATATTGCGTGATTTCTTTTATGCCCACTGCTGGGCAAAGGCCTCCTTCTCAAATACGAGTATCAGAGAGGGTTTAGGAGCCGAGAAGGGCCCGCCACGCTTCTTCAGTGCGTGTTGGCGGGCTTCACATATCCTCGAAATAATGTTTTTATTATTTCTCAGACATGCAGGTTTCCTCACGATGTTTTCCTTCACCGCTGAACCGTTGTAAATACTGCACTTAAAATTGCTTTTAAAATTTTAGTGGTGCCGGCACCGGGGATCGAACCCGGGTCACTCGGCTCTATGAAACTAAAGTGAGCGCCCTGACCACTAGGCTATCACAGTTTTGGGTGTAACTGTTAAAATTAAAGACTTTTGGGGTTTCTTTCTAGGAAAACGTTTATAAGATTAGTCTGTTGTTCGTCTTTCAGTAAGTCCGTTTTTATTTACTACTATTGCTACTTACCTTCCACGCTTCGTAGTAACTGGGTTTGTAACTGAACATATTATTTATTTTTCATTTTACCTTTCGAATATAACCCATAAATATGACCATAATTGATTAAGTGGTATTCAGGTCTATGACACACAGACTTACATTGGTTTTATATATTATTAAGACATCTTAACGTTTCAAATTAAAATTCGTATTGACCACTAAAAGTCTGTGTCCACATATTTCTATGTAAAATTCAAGTATTATATTTTAATCCTACAGTGAAATAAATTAGACCGACGTCCAGTTTATGTACACCGGTTCAGCATTTACTAAGTTATGATCATGTAATGATAGTGTATTGGTACGGTACCCTCTCAGTGCGTGTCCTACTATCTCTTGATTAGGTTTTATTTTTATTAAGTTAGAGGTAGTCCTACGCCGTATTTACAACCTCGCACATACGGTGACCATAGAGCAAAATTCGAAGGACTATGTTTATATTATTATGTTATAAATATTTAATTAATAATATTTATATTTAAGCCTTCACAGAATGAATCGTTACTTCGCAGAAACCCATTATATATATTACCTACTTTGAAGAGAAGAAGAGCGCCTTGCCTCCCAATCAATCCCTACTGATTTGTATCAATAATCCGTTAATATTTCTAAAAAAAATAAAATAATTCTTATATTTTAATAAGAAACAGAATATACAATTATTACTGCTTAGACGATACTAAAGAGATTTTGGCTTCGCTTTATAGTCGCGAAAGTGTTTTATCTAATCTGAATTAAATTGTAATTTATTGCCATAGAGCATTGTTAATCTTTTACCTTTTATTTGTTTTGAGTGTTCCGATTTAATGCAGACATACTGAAAGTTTTGTTAGTACTGCGATGAAAGTCGGCGCTTTTCTTGAGTTGCAGAGTGAAATTTTATCTTGTGTTTGTTACTCGAAACATTTTTGTATGGTTATTTATTATTAACACATGTTTGGACAATATTGTTAAGTGTAAATGCGAACATTACAGACAAGTGAAACAGATCGGAGCTAATGGACAGAGTAGAGATCGAATCATTTTACTGATTCATGTTTCAGATGAAAATGAAAGATTTATTCATATGAAAAATTCGACAATTACGTCTTCAAAATTAAAGAAATTATAACATTAATATTACTATTTTTGTATCCTTTCTTTTTCAACGTTTATAATTATTTTCTGTAATATTTTCATGGGTAATACTAAACTAACTACAATATGTAACTAAAACTTATATAAAGTAGTAATGAAGAAACCTGAGAAATATAACTTTGTAAGGAATCAATTAAAAGCTTTTTAGTTTATTATTTATTATTAAGTACATTATTACGTTGTGAATTTTTTTTTAAATTAAGTTGTAATTTCTATGTGATTTCGTCCCGTGGGTGTCATAAAAGTTGAACAAATGTCAGAAAAATCACTTGGCCTTCGTCAGATGGATGGCGGAATAGCCCTCAAAAATGACAGACCTAAATTAAACAGACCGGTGACGGACGGGCATTTATTATATGTTCATATTCATGATGGTACATTTCCCTTCACATTTGAATAATAAGAATCTTTTTTTTTTTTTATTTATTTGTGTACACACAAAAAGGCATGAAAACATTAAAACATAGTATTAGTACAAGGGGTACTTATTCCATACTTTTTATGATTATATCTATTATATCTTTTAATTTCTTTTAAATTTTTCATCTACGAATTTGAACAAATGGAAATGTAAACTGAATTCTCTAATAGAGCTTTTGTTTTTTAACATCTTCCTAATTATGAGAGCTTTCAGTTTCAGTTTTCCTGTAAGATAGTACGGGTTTAATTAGCTTTTTACGTTTACGCCCATTGTACCTCTGGTGTTAAATTATGTTTTAGTATTTTTTTGCTGTTTTGTTCCTTCGTGAGGCAAAAAAGAGTATTCTGTTATTTTCTACTGTTGGTTTATATTTAATTTTACTAATTTCGTTCATGTTTGTAGCAAACCAGAGACGTTGAAGTATATAACCTATTATTTAATTTATTTAAAGTAAACAATAGAAAACTATAAGTAGGTACTAATGTAAATTAGTAATGTTTTTTTCATAGCTTTGTATCTTACTGATACCACCACATTCAACGATATACAGTATTTGTACAGACCATAAAAATATTTTATAATTCACATTTAAAGAGCCTAGTACGGCAGGGCGATCGCTTTAATTTCATAGTAAGCGAGGGACTTGGGTTCAAAGCTAGGTGCCGGTACCACTAAATTGCAATTTTAAATGCTGTATTTATCATGTACCATGACTTTTATTATTGGATTGGGGTAACTAACGAGACAACAGTCTACCTAATATTAAGCGGCTACTGCATCCCATGGACACCCAGCAAACAACTTCAATCGAAGAAGGTTACCGATGAGTTAACACCCTTGAGGACTGAGATGGAAATCCCGATAGCCTGTAATTATACTCTATACCTTTCACCATACACTGCTGATTGACGACAAAAATGGGTTCACGGCCACTTCTTAATAGAGAAGAAGCCAAAACAAAGCTAGTAGGAGCTGTCGAGCTATGGGTTCGAATTTGAGGTGAAATAATATTTGTGTAACATATGAATTATTTATTTGCCTATCGGATTGTGTTGTGTTACGTCCAGTGTCAATATACCTCATCTGACATTTCCTTTAATTTTAACGCATTAGCATTAAATCGAATAAGGAATAAAAGAGAGAGAGTGAGAGTGCCTATATTTTCGCGTACAGTTACGGCACTGTTTAATATCATCAGACGTAGATATTTTTTTTGTTATTATTACATCAGTCTATTAACTACACAGCTGACCATAGGTGAAAGAAATAAAGAGTACGAGTAAAAAACGAAAGCGTACAGCGGCAAAACCTCTGGTGAGTATGGGAGGTTTTGCCGATACTCGCCACGCAAGCTGGTTGGTGAGCGCATAGGCGCCCCTCGTACTAGTGATGCTGCTCCCCGTCACAAGTCTGTGGGATTTGGGTTTAGCAAATTCGGATAGATATTCCGCCATCTTGCGGTCGCCAGAGCCTCGTTTGTTTGGTAGCAGGGTGCAGGTAACGCTAACATTTTAAGAAGGCGATGGTATATTCCCCGTTAAACTTTATATTATTACCACGTTTTAAGAACTGGTTTTATTCTTTCGTATCTGACTGTTCGCTTCAAATTTTGCTACTGTTAATGTAGTTAGTTAGTTAACATAATTATTTCCAATAACATTGTAAATATCTCAAAACATGTGTGTAGTTTATCTAAGCTCACATCTAGGTACGAATATTGACAATAGGTGCCACTTAAAATCAGCAGCCACGGTGACAAATTACAAATCGATTTATTGTTAACAATTGTTACACAATATCGATGAGCCACAATTGAACGCGATTAGACTTCGCAATTGACTATTGCTTCGTAACATGTGAGGCATGAGTGATGTGACATATGATACACCGATTGATGAGACATTTGAGACATCGATTGATGCATAACGTTTGTGCGTATGTGTGCACCCGGCATAACGATTAATTGTGTACCTTGTATTATGTTATGGCGGCGTCATTATTGTATAGAAAGCACCGTCCACCTGAACGTATTAGTTATTCACAGGATTAGTTAAACTTGATAGAGGCACAATAAAAAATGGGTATATTTATAAGTTTTCATCATTGTCATCATCAACAACCTTTATGGCACCACCACCGGGAATCCAACCGCGGTTACTCGCATACTATGAAATTAAAGGCGCCCTGACCACTAGACGCCCATGGTTTTTATTTAATTGTAAATTAAGAAATGCTTTTTATATATTGATTTATGTAATGCATAGCATGTTGACTATAGGACTGACTGAATTATTTCATTACTTTGAGCTGTTTTCCAGAAATGATTACATACTATCATCATTTGGATTCAATATCATAAAAATTACCAATTTATATACTTTGACAGTACACGTTTCTCATATTCTATCATTCATACATCATATCGATATTAGCCCTTGCAACTGTTTACACACGTCACTAATACCGCTCTATGTGCCTTGTAAACGTAAGAGAGAAGCTCAATAAAATTGATTTATTATACTACTCGTAGGAAACAGTTTAACAGCCGCACTAAGGTTCGCTAGTTAATTGACCTTGTTATAATGTATATAGTTTAAGTTGGTAGAAACAGGAACACTCGTAGCAATGCCCGTGTGATTTGTGTGATAAGCAAAAGTAAATATATGTATTTTTCCATATGATATTCTACTTCTCCACTAAATTTCTATAAATATAATAAATAGTAACACCATTGAGCGGAGAAATGCAGCTATCATTCTTAGGATTATGCCACGACCAATAAATACATCTTTGTAATAATTTTACTAGATTTTAATTATCGTGAATTTTGAATAGTCTTTCAATACATACGCTCATATAAACTTTTTGGCTCGACTATTGCAGTGCAGTGGCTAAACTTTTGGCTGCTACGTTGCATTCGCCTTACCACGGGTTCGATACCCACGCAGGACAAGTATTTTCATGGCAGAAATAATTCTAACTGGTCTGAGTGTTTGTCTGATGCGCTTCTGTGAAGATCCAAAAGTGAACGTCATTACTCATTTACATTATAATTAATAAATTTGCGACAAACGATTCGAGAAAATATATATTTATTTATAATATATACGCTCTCACGACCGCATACCCAATAAAAGAGTGGTCAGAGGTCTAGACATTTTCATTCTTTCAATCCACTTTTCACCAGAGTTTATTTGGGACAATGTGATATGCGCTGAGCATGTCGCCGTCTCAGTGTCCAAGCCAACAATACTAATCGTACGTAATTTTCGAAATAATCGGTACGTCCCCCTATTAGGGAATTGAACTCTAATCTCCAGAATTGGAGCCAGATCCCGTAACTACTCGGTTATCGTGGCATAGATTAGAGTTTTTTTTATGGGAGAAGCGGCAAACGAGCAAGCGGTTCACCTGATGGTAAGTGATTGCCGTCGCCCATGTACATCCACAACACCAGAGGTGCTGCAAGTGCGTTGGCGGCAGGAGATGGGAGGGAGGATGAGGATGGGAAAGGGGTTTGTGCCTCCGGTTACCTCACTCACTGAACAAAACGCAGAAGCACAAGATGCCTCTACTTCACGCCGGTATTCTGCGAGGCCGTGGTACCAATCCCGTCGAGCCGGCCCATTCGAGCAGCAGCAAAAGCCGTCGCTTGGTTCTACCACGTTTGAAAAGAGTAATAATATTCCAAAGGTTTCTATTCTACATGAATCTGAAGCTAATGGAAAAAGATAGGGTCCATATGTTAAGATTTGAACGATATGCTCAGACAAATCAATTGATTACAACCAACATCATTATCCATTGGGTTTTTTTATACTATAATATTAATTAAATCAGGAGGAAATCGATTGGAGTTGGGAGAATCGTGTGACCTTGAGAAATCGATAATAATGCTCTCCCTCAAACGCTTTCGCGTAATGAGACGTGTAGTCTTCTTAATTTAAAAATATTTAAACTTCCGATACAAAACCTTCTCTAACCGTAAACATGTTACTGCTCGCGACTATACAAAAGCATTGTGAACTTGACCGCTCACTGTCATACTGTATTCATCGTTCGTTATCATGAAAGTGCAATATTCAAACAGTTATCGGCTATTAGAGTCCATTAACATCTACTTTGATGAGACATTTGAGACATCGATTGATGCATAACGTTTGTGCGTATGTGTGCACCCGGCATAACGATTAATTGTGTACCTTGTATTATGTTATGGCGGCGTCATTATTGTATAGAAAGCACCGTCCACCTGAACGTATTAGTTATTCACAGGATTAGTTAAACTTGATAGAGGCACAATAAAAAATGGGTATATTTATAAGTTTTCATCATTGTCATCATCAACAACCTTTATGGCACCACCACCGGGAATCCAACCGCGGTTACTCGCATACTATGAAATTAAAGGCGCCCTGACCACTAGACGCCCATGGTTTTTATTTAATTGTAAATTAAGAAATGCTTTTTATATATTGATTTATGTAATGCATAGCATGTTGACTATAGGACTGACTGAATTATTTCATTACTTTGAGCTGTTTTCCAGAAATGATTACATACTATCATCATTTGGATTCAATATCATAAAAATTACCAATTTATATACTTTGACAGTACACGTTTCTCATATTCTATCATTCATACATCATATCGATATTAGCCCTTGCAACTGTTTACACACGTCACTAATACCGCTCTATGTGCCTTGTAAACGTAAGAGAGAAGCTCAATAAAATTGATTTATTATACTACTCGTAGGAAACAGTTTAACAGCCGCACTAAGGTTCGCTAGTTAATTGACCTTGTTATAATGTATATAGTTTAAGTTGGTAGAAACAGGAACACTCGTAGCAATGCCCGTGTGATTTGTGTGATAAGCAAAAGTAAATATATGTATTTTTCCATATGATATTCTACTTCTCCACTAAATTTCTATAAATATAATAAATAGTAACACCATTGAGCGGAGAAATGCAGCTATCATTCTTAGGATTATGCCACGACCAATAAATACATCTTTGTAATAATTTTACTAGATTTTAATTATCGTGAATTTTGAATAGTCTTTCAATACATACGCTCATATAAACTTTTTGGCTCGACTATTGCAGTGCAGTGGCTAAACTTTTGGCTGCTACGTTGCATTCGCCTTACCACGGGTTCGATACCCACGCAGGACAAGTATTTTCATGGCAGAAATAATTCTAACTGGTCTGAGTGTTTGTCTGATGCGCTTCTGTGAAGATCCAAAAGTGAACGTCATTACTCATTTACATTATAATTAATAAATTTGCGACAAACGATTCGAGAAAATATATATTTATTTATAATATATACGCTCTCACGACCGCATACCCAATAAAAGAGTGGTCAGAGGTCTAGACATTTTCATTCTTTCAATCCACTTTTCACCAGAGTTTATTTGGGACAATGTGATATGCGCTGAGCATGTCGCCGTCTCAGTGTCCAAGCCAACAATACTAATCGTACGTAATTTTCGAAATAATCGGTACGTCCCCCTATTAGGGAATTGAACTCTAATCTCCAGAATTGGAGCCAGATCCCGTAACTACTCGGTTATCGTGGCATAGATTAGAGTTTTTTTTATGGGAGAAGCGGCAAACGAGCAAGCGGTTCACCTGATGGTAAGTGATTGCCGTCGCCCATGTACATCCACAACACCAGAGGTGCTGCAAGTGCGTTGGCGGCAGGAGATGGGAGGGAGGATGAGGATGGGAAAGGGGTTTGTGCCTCCGGTTACCTCACTCACTGAACAAAACGCAGAAGCACAAGATGCCACTACTTCACGCCGGTATTCAGCCAGGCCGTGGTACCAATCCCGTCGAGCCGGCCCATTCGAGCAGCAGCAAAAGCCGCCGCTTGGCTCTACCACGTTTAAACGCTCACGTTCACGTCAGCTGCCCGTGGTTTGAAGTCGGTCTACGTGCCGACAAAGAAATCCTGCGAGGTCGCCGCTACTGCCGCGGTGAGCAAGCTTTTATGTATTAGAATTTCTAACGTAACAGTCTAAAGAATTTTAATCTTTTTTTACGGGTCATTTTAGTGCAGTAGTTAAGTGACAGCATAGTTTTTAGTTTTGTTACTTTGACTCGAGGTATGTTTGAGCTTATAGTAAACTAAGCCAATGGAGACCGAGTATATAATTTAACAATCGTCCGCTTCGGAATTTTTTTATTTGTGTGAAAGGATATTTTTGAGAAGTGGGTCTCCGGTTACCACATTCACCGAACGAAACACAGTACAGCACAAGATGCTTCTACTTTACGCCACTATTCTGCGAGACCGTAGTACTACCAAGCCAAGGCGGCCATTCGAGCAGCAGCAAAAGCCGCCGCTTGGCTCTACCACGTTTGAAAAGAGTAATAATATTCCAAAGGTTTCTATTCTACATGAATCTGAAGCTAATGGAAAAAGATAGGGTCCATATGTTAAGATTTGAACGATATGCTCAGACAAATCAATTGATTACAACCAACATCATTATCCATTGGGTTTTTTTATACTATAATATTAATTAAATCAGGAGGAAATCGATTGGAGTTGGGAGAATCGTGTGACCTTGAGAAATCGATAATAATGCTCTCCCTCAAACGCTTTCGCGTAATGAGACGTGTAGTCTTCTTAATTTAAAAATATTTAAACTTCCGATACAAAACCTTCTCTAACCGTAAACATGTTACTGCTCGCGACTATACAAAAGCATTGTGAACTTGACCGCTCACTGTCATACTGTATTCATCGTTCGTTATCATGAAAGTGCAATATTCAAACAGTTATCGGCTATTAGAGTCCATTAACATCTACTTTGATGAGACACACCTAAAAATTAGTGAGACGGTCGTTTTCATTGCAAGCACAAATTATCCATATAAGTAAATGTCTACTCTTTACGACGATGCTTTTAAGGTTTATAATATAGGCAGAGGTTAATAGTATTGCGAAAAATTACTTTAGAGATTATGTTTATCTGTGGCGGATAATGCATTTTTTTAGTGCTTAATCGTATCAATTTTTTTGTAACTGATATAATCAATAACATATTGTAGTTTAACATATTTATGAGCACATATTTATACCTACAGTTTATCGGCTAGTTTATTATACAGAGTGGATGCAACGTTACAATATTAAATTTAACCCAATTCTTTTTTTACGGGTCATTTTAGTGCAGTAGTTAAGTGACAGCATAGTTTTTTAGTTTTTGTTACTTTGACTCGAGGTATGTTTGAGCTTATAGTAAACTAAGCCAATGGAGACCGAGTATATAATTTAACAATCGTCCGCTTCGGAATTTTTTTTTATTTGTGTGAAAGGATATTTTTGAGAAGTGGGTCTCCGGTTACCACATTCACCGAACGAAACACAGTACAGCACAAGATGCTTCTACTTTACGCCACTATTCTGCGAGACCGTAGTACTACCAAGCCAAGGCGGCCATTCGAGCAGCAGCAAAAGCCGCCGCTTGGCTCTACCACGTTTAAACGCTCACGTTCACGTCAGCTGCCCGTGGTTTGAAGTCGGTCTACGTGCCGACAAAGAAATCCTGCGAGGTCGCCGCTACTGCCGCGGTGAGCAAGCTTTTATGTATTAGAATTTCTAACGTAACAGTCTAAAGAATTTTAATCTTTTTTATCAACGTGATATCTATTTTGTGAATAGGTTCTTCTTCGGCAGTTTATTATGTATATACGTTGTTACAATTTATAGGATAGTAAATGGTCACTGAGGCCATAGTCACCAATCTTATGCATCCTTAACGATTTTCATAGCGACACTGTTGTCATGCATTTGCTATTGCGCAGATGTAATCAATCTTCGCACACATTGCTAATTAACCTTGTGCGGAGAAACAATTGCGCGTTTTAAACACGCTGCGTAGAACTGTCTTATAATTGTCGCTTTTGATTAAGCAAAACAGCACAAGGACGAATGCATATTTCCTATTCGTTTGCTTATCGAAATGTTGTATAAACGTACAGATATATCCTCAGTCACGCTCTGTTGAACCAGAGCCAGAATTACCCGGATTTTTAGATACCGAAGGTGAGTGATAGAAGAGTGATGATATACTATCTTACGCTGATTTTTGTTCTGTGTTCAGTATTGTCATCACGTTATTGAGATCGGTTCGGTTTAGTTTCATGCTGTATTTGAACAAAACAACGCTTTTGCGGCGGCACTTTAACCAGAAGAAAGGCGATTTAGAGCGCTCTGCTTAGCGATGAACTGTCATACTGATTTTCTGTAGGTGAAGCACAGTCATCTGAAATCTTAGAAGACTGTTGGGCACTTCCAATCAAAAAAATAGAACTTTGACTATTTGACAGACATGTTTTCTATCAGCACTTGGTAAATTCATTCCTTCACTTGCTTCTTCAGAATGCTATTAACAATTTTTCTTGTGATGCCGGGAACGAGGGTCGAACCCACGTAACTCGCGTACTATGAAATTAAAGCGAATGCCCTGACTACTAGCCTCCCGCGGTTCGATCTTTAAATACGACATAAATATATTTGTAACATTAACAATTACATAGAATGCGAATAATGAAATGCTAAGCCTCAGCTCAGAGTTGTTAATGCTTTAATTAATTTAGATGACGGTGCAGGCATTAGAAAGTAGTTGTTCAGTGTTGATAATGCTCCAGGCGCAGGAATTCATCGGCAGTCCGTCCACAAATCACTCGAAGTTTAATTGAGACCTGTCGTGGCCTGTTGTGCGCCTGGCGGCCACTCGCCATTGTCGCTGTGGACTTATGAAAGCCCAGTTGGCGCGGACACAGTAGCCGACCATTAGAATAATACAACCCATTTTCGTATCATGCGATACAAGGCCGGGGAAACGTTAAGAAAATCGAGACTGAAAACTGGTTTGTTAGGTTAACCAGTTGTCAGCTAGGGTTGGCTGAAATTAAAAACTGAGAATTACTTTTTTCATGAATAATACTTCACTTACTAAGTTGGTTTTTTTATGAACACTCTTTTATTAATACATGATAATTTAACTAGTATTTACGGTAATTTGTTAGTGTTGAGTTCTCTTAAAACGATACGTGGGAGTAGTCATATAGTTATGTACAGAGGCGTTTAGCGGTTTTTATTTAAATTATCCTTCTCCTTATAAACATTTTGAATAGGTATAATCAGAAAGGGATTCTAATGGCAGCGGGATATATTGATTATAGAGATCTTCCTTAAACGTTTACTAATTTGATACTTGATTTAGCTGTCTGAAATATTGCAGTAACTCTCTTATTTTTTTACTTTTTATGTTAGTAGTGGTTAATTTATGTTACTAATTAGTCTTTCTGTTCTTGTTGAGATATAAACCTTTAAAAGCATAATTATACTTAACTTTTAATCAGCAAATTTTATTATTTTAAATTACCTTCGATCTATTCCTTTTTTTAAGCGTATAAAGTGTTCGATTCCTTTAAGAAAAACGACGAGATCGACAGCCCTGCGAGAGACTCAAAAGAGAAACGATATACCAGAATAATCTCGGCTACCCATAGAAGGGTGAAAAACCGATCTCATTTGCTTACGTGTTAACACAGTGCCGTAGATAGTATTGGAAACCTGTCCACCGGTGGTAATGGAACAGGTTGATCAATTGCAGAATAGAATTGACAGGTAATAGAATAATATTTATAGAATTCCTAGAAATGTCACGGACGTGCTAGAAATGAATCGTCGTGAAACTTTCGCTCAATAAGTGCTCTTAAATATACGTGTATTAATGGTAATATGTCTACTGTAGGCAGAACTTTGAACTTTATTTTGTCCTACAACTGAGGATAAAGAAGAGCTACACTAATTACTAGATGTATTATAATGCAAGCCGCTTAATTTCATCTTCAGTTTTGTATTGGCTATAGTGTTTACCCAAGTTTAGAAGATCTACCCAAATCACCACGCTTATCAAGATAAGTTGGCGATTTCAGTACCAAGACATCTTCAGTTATAAACCTTTAATACCCATATTGGAGATGGCATACTTAAAATGGTTTGGTACTGCGTCATCTGTCGGAGGCCATGAGATTCCTTTAGGAGACTTTTGCAACTCCCATGGGACGAGTTTACGCTGTTCATGCCCTATCTTTCAACAAGTACCTGATAACGGAGTAAAAGATAGAATAGTCAGCGTCCAAAAGAAAAAGAAAACACCTTTCTATTCCAAACTGATAACCTTCTTTCTATGCATCGAAATCAGATCGAATGCGTATGCTATTTATAGTTGTCCATTTAAAATAACAAACAGCTCATCAATGCGCTATTGTTTCGTTTCCGTTGCACCATTATCGTGACAACTCTCTATGAATGTCTTCGGCCATTTGGCTGCGTCGTGGTCAGATTGTTACTTTGACGTGCAATAGACGAGGCTGTTTATTCAAATGAACGGTCGCATCTACATAGTTTAGAATCTCCTTGCGTTCGGAACTAGGTTCCCTCGTAACTGTAAAATATTTCACGCGTTTCTGCACGACGTTAACTTATTTTAAACAATTTGTTAAGATCGTCTTTAAGTGTAACGCATTTCTCTGCGGAGTTTCTTAGCTGTATGTTAATATTTGGCGTTCTATTAATGCTATATGAACAGCGTGTAGATTTGAGGCAGAAGTTTACTAATTTTAGGACGTTTAATGTCAAAACTGACGTTTAAACCCCTTTTTTAGTATTTAGTAGATTTTTACGTTGATACTGCTGCCCATCCTGCCTACCCTTTCTTCAAGTAAGGCGTTGTAAGAGGCGATTAACATTGCAATGGCTACCATACCAACGGCTAACCATTTCGAAAAATACAAGACAAAAATTAAGCAGACCGATGATGGGCAGCAGCGTCTATTGTGATACGTGTCTGGTACTATTATCATCAATCCGCTTGGCGAGGGTGGCCATTATGACAATTCCTCCTAATAGGTCAGGGCCATGTCCGGCAATTACACGACAATTTAAGTAAGGTACAGTAAGGTAATTATATATCAAAACTATATGTATTTGCCTCACAAAATATTTTGAAACAATGAATGAATGAATGAATGAAATATACTTTTTTGTACACACAATAATTTAACATACAAAGATTATTTAAGGAAACAAAAAAAAAGTACAATAGGCGGCCTTATCGCTAAGAAGCGTTTTCTTCCAGGCAACCTAGAAAGAAAAACAACGATGCGTTTAATAATTTTCAATTTAAACGCCGCTCCTAAATACACGTATACTGGACTGGTATCACACTTTTTAACACTTGAAATATTTTAAATTTGTGGTCTTTTTATTTGTGACACATATATGTAAATTGTCACAATTACGTTAAGAATTTCGAATAACAAACGCATATTTCATTTATAGTCACCAACAAACAAACGTACTTATATAATCAAGTTGCCGCGCTATTGCCATATCATCCCATCACCCCATTGTTCTCATTGTAACACGTCGTTTACTTTTATTGAACTTCACACAATTTCTGTGTTTATGTTAATCATTCAACGGCAATTCATCTCAGGGACAAGTCGACATTTCACCGCGTGGGCAGAGTTTACGGTCGCCCGACCTTATGCTAAGGCTTTTGCGGCGAAGGAACAGTTAAAGTGACGGCATGCGATCCCGGAATTCCTCATGATCGAGCGAATTCTTGAACATAGTTTCGTTAAGTGCTCCCCGCTGTTCGCACTAACATTTCGCCTGGAAAGTTATGACTTATTGCGAAACGCATACGAATGTACTACGCGCACTTTCACAGCTATTCTGCTCTACGGGAAAGAAAAGGTAGTGTTCGGTCCTTAATCATTATAATTAGGTTTATAATATTTATTAAAAAATAATTAAACATCTTTGTGTGAATGGACAACCCTTGAGTATGAGGTGATCGCTTCTGTTATACTAACTTAAATTTTAATAAAATATGCCATAATAAAATATAATAAAATATGGCACTTAAATAAGTTGAAATTACATAAATAAAAAAATCTTTATTGCCTATAGGTAATGAAAATAGGTATGTTACAGGGGATTTCAAAATTTTACACACTTTTCTTCAAAATTTGCGTTAAATACCAATAAATTCTCGCTGGATATTAAAAGTCAGTTAGCTATTTTCTTTTAATGTCCAAAGGTTATTAAATATTTGTTCGCGCCTTAGTAGGCAGTAGACTCTACTGCCTAAGCCCTTATCCGGGTAGATACCCAGTTTTGCCGTCAATCAGCATTGCAATTGCTATTTTGTTCCGGCTTGAAATGTAAAGAGAGCCTGCATAATTAATTATAAAATAAGGCAGGCTATCAGGTATTCCATCTTAGTCCACAACAGTGACAATGCATCTGAAACCTTCTTCGTTTTAAATAGTTGTAGGTGTCCACGGGCTGCATTAGCCACATACTAACTGATGAAATGTTGGCTCTTTGTCAACGGTCATAGGTTTCATTGCTGTTATTTATAACAAAATTCTTTATCTTTCTAAATAATTCAAGTATTTTAAGCCATGTCTACAAGATATCCATTAACGTGACGCGATTTACTATGGCAGGTCCTTTTGAAACTGTTTCTTCTTTAAAAAAAATTCCTCACATATTAGTTGTATAATATACATGCTTGTTACACGTAATGCATGCAAATTAATATGAACGTGTGTGTGTTAACAACTTGTTTGTTCTTTAAACTCTTAATCTTTCCTTCTCGCTCGAATTTAGGAAATTACGAGTTCCTAAACTCCGTGCACTGTTCGTCTTTGTTCAAACTAGTAGTCGGGTAATTTTATCCATTTCGCTCATACTTTTGACGATAACCCGCCAAGTTGGGACACTCACCGCAGATCGCTCCCTTTCCTATGATATACGAGCTACTTCACGACAGTTGCACCCGACTCCTTGTAAGGCTCTGTGCACACACATTAACTCCTATTTACTTTACGATCAAATAATGCGTAGTACCTGGATATAATCTAAAACTTTAAAAAAAAATCCTTTACAAATGTTCCACTTCTGGGCACAGTATTTTTATAATTTTGTAAGGTTTGAGGTTAGTAAAACAGCTTCGATAATATCTACAAAACATTTGTTTTGTTTATCAGGCTTGTATCAGACGAGTTCCATTAGCACTTGCATTTGAAAAAAAAAATGTGAGAACAAAGACGCACGCAAATGCATGCTCGAACCTTTACGGGTACGCAGGGATAGGTAGTTCAAGAAAAATACAATTGAGTAGCGAAATCGGATTTTTTTTTCATCAAAGAAATAATTTTTTTTCGTGAAATAAAATTTTTTTCATTATTTTTCATTGATTTAATTATAGCCAATACTTTCAACTATCAATAGACGGAGCTAGTCGGTAATAGTTTGAACAACCACTCTTAAAAAAAAAAATTATTTTATTCATGTTAGCCACTCTTATGATAAGATAGCAAATCAGGTTATTTCTCCATTAGTCGGCTTCTATAATAATTGCGATCTACCAGGGGTTTTGCTATTCGTTAATTCCATCTGACAGGCTGGATTGCCGTAGCGCCATGGGTTGCACCATGTGCAGATGTGTTTAGATATTTGGTACCTACACAGAGAAGGAGCATACCACCTAGTGAACCACCCTCTTACCTATTTCTGCCTCTAATTATCAGAGCAGCCATTGTTATTTTCTGGTTTGAGAGGTATTTGGAGCCTGTATAATAAAGGCTTCGAGGGGCATTCCTTCTTAGTCCTCAAGGGAGATAAAGCATCTGTAACCTTCTTCGATTGAAGTTGTATGCAGGTGTTCGTGGAATGCAGTAGCCACCTCTATCAGGTGGACTGTCACTAGAATGTTATAAAAGAAGCTCCATCCAAGGTCGAAAGATTAGCCATAATTGTCCTCTTGGAAGGCGAATTAGCGATTACATATTTGACACTTGACACTTGCACGTTAAACACTGCTGCATGTCGCTGGTTTGCGTGCTGTAGGTGCAATATATATGAGGTCAGTCTACCTGATATCTGTCAAAGTCTTCGAGTTTTGCAGGTATGTTCCCTCATATTACACCACACAAAGGCACATTTAGTGTGTAGATATATATAGTGTCTCATTGAGCCTTATCAATAAGATACTCTATGTATATTATTGTGCACTCATCTTTATTATATGGTATCTCCCCCGGTTGTTCCATCATAATACAGTTTGATTTACGCTACCTCGACTGCACCTTTTTTCTTTGATGTCACCTTCGTCATCTTAGTGATTAAGGCCCTTTCACGTTTTCTTTTTGTTATTGGATTCCATCATAATTAATAACTCAGGTTTTTTTGTCTTCGACACTTTTGTTTATTTTTGTTTCGTAAGGTCGAATGTTGTATGAAATGTCAGCTAAAATTGCTGGAAATACTTGTTAAAAATAGTTAAAATTGGTAATATTTAATTCTATAGTTTATTACAAACTTAAGAACACAATTTTATAAACTTTAAATGCGTCATGTTTTTATACCCAATCGAATATGAATGATAAAATTACACTAATTACCGGTACCCATGTGGGTTCGGAGGCCGAGTAGGAACGCGCGTCCATGGTCATGTGTCTTGTCAGAAGACATGAGCAGAAGTGATATGACCTTCTGGGAGAGGGGAAGGTAGTGTTTTTCCGAGATGGTGGCGTCACGACTATCTGAGAAAACGTTCCCGTAGCCCTATGGACAAGTGGCGAAGGCGGGACACGGTGGGATTTTGAACGATGCATGCCCGACGCAGCCTGTTCTTGTCCCCGACAGGACGGATGTACATTAGGTATTTTGGTGAGGTTGGCATTTAGAGAAAACTATGATAATACTCCCTTACATACATAGTAGTTGGCTTGATACTTTTTATGCATAACTATTAGACGTTTTGTCTTTGATGCCATCCGCTTTTGCTACTTTATGTGTGTCGCATTTAAGACCATAAATAAGTGGCCATAAATAACAAGGAACGTTTATGCCAAAAGACATAATGGCCAGTTGACGCTCAAGAGCGTTAAACTTAAATCTATTCTTTATGTTATGCCATTTTCTACGGATATACCGCGTAGAAAATGGTATTTTATTCTATTTGTTAAGTGTTTAATGGATCGTTCATGAATTAAGGCACATCATTTCTTTAATGATTTGTAAAATCTTATAAAGTTGAGCTTAAACCATTACTTTAACTAAATTTTGAAATACGAAAATGGTTTTCGTTGGTTTATGTTTAAATAATTCACATACACGCAGGTACGCATTTTTTAGACTAAATTATGAGTGCTGCTATTCTGTAGTTTATTAATTTGATGTATCTCTTTCAGTAAGCCTCTACTTCTATTGAATAAAGGTAGAAGTGTTATAGCCATAGAAACCCTCTTCGTGAAATCTCTAAATAATGGTGAAAACCGCATTGAAATCCACAAAGAAGTTTAGAAGTTAGAAGTAAACTGGCAGATTGCGACTTTGTTTTATACTATTTATATATATTAATATGTGCATGTGTTACTGTAAGGAGGAATATACAATCTCTTTCTCCAAATGCCAACTTCACCTGCACGGTTGGTGCACTCTGCTAGTCCACATACGAAGCCCTGGCGACCGACGGATGGTGGAATATCCATCAGAATTCCTAAATCCCACGGACTAGTGACGGGGAGCATCACCACTGGCGAGGGTACTGGCACTGCGCTCACCAACCCGCTTACTCAACGTGGTGAGTATGGGCAACCCTTCCAAGAAATATGTGCCGGCTTTTGGTGGCGTTTTCTTAGAGCGGCCTATGTTCAGCAGTGGACTAAAATTGGCTGGTGTAGTAGTATCGTAGTAGCATGTGTTAGAGATAAAAACATTCCTCATTGAAAGCCGCTTAGAAGTTTAGAACTTTAAAGAATACACAAGCAATGGTTGATTGTGGCTGTGTTTCATACTGTTTAATATATATATAAAACAATTAATCATTGTAACAGAGTTAATGAATGTCAATCAGGTAAAACACCACGCCGTCAGAGAATCGCCATCTCATCGTTGATGAGTTAACAAGTAGCGTCAGTATTTCGTGTGCAAAAATGTTTAATTGTCGGCTCGATTGGCGCAGTGACTAAGTGTTTCGCTGCGGCGCTGATGGTCGCGGATTCGATTTGAAGTATAATTAAGTAATAACTTCTAATAATTGTTCCGTGCTAGGGTATGTCCATCTTTTTACCTATAAAACACCTCGATGATTCAGGAAAAAGTCCTTAAACGAACTCGAAAAAACTTATCTCAAACTATGGGTAATAAAATAACTTCAAAGAAACGTAGAATACCTACAATTAATTGTAAGTAATAAAATATATCATCTTTACGTTAGCATAAACCTGGTTTCTTTATAGAGGTTATCAAACTTTATCACAAGAGCGGGAACTAGCAAACACTCAGCTTGTCTAAGCACTTCATTTTATCAGTATTCTGACGAGTAGGTGACGTTCGTACCCAACTCATGCACTGATGAGGGATATTATTCCTTATACTTTTAGTAAAGAAATCATCATTAGTTGGAAAAATAAAAAAAAATACATTCTAATTTTCTAATATACATACGCATAATTTAACCAAATTATGCGTATGTATATTATTATGTATGTATGTATGTCTTATTTATTGGGAGCAGAATAGAGACAGACAGTAACCTACCTTTAAATTTATAATATGATAGCTCAAGTTAAGTTTAAAAGAAAGCAGGTAATACTAGGCATACTAATATACGAAATAAAAGTAATAATACCGAGCACAACGACAACATATCAACTTTCGTATATTTTGTATTGGTATTAGAAATAACAATATCCGACCAATGAATCGTCATCGACGCCAACGCCATATCAAATGCGTATGACAAGTGACAGCTGTCAGATTTCCCGCGTAAAGCAAACATGCGTATTAAACATCTTTATCGACATTTTAATAATTTAATATTTTGATTTATATTCGATTGTATTCTTATTAGGGTCTTTGTAGTAATTTTTGAGAGGGTTTTGAAGCCGGGAAGAATCCATAACACTGTTTTAATGCGGGTTGACGGAATACACATGTCATCGACTCAATAATTTTAGTTCCACCACCGAGATTCGAAACTACCGTGTCAGTGTCGAGTATTGCAAGGGAATTCAATTACATAAAAAGTTAACTCTCACAATCTTAGAAATAAAAACCAAATAAAACTCGCCAGTTTACCAACTAATTACTGAAAGAAAGCAATTTTGTAAGAAGGAGTACAGTTAAACAATAATCTACCAAATTAATTAAAATAGTGCGGTAGTATACCGCACTATATATTTTAATGAGCGAACTTTGACCGACGACCGTATCGTATATTATGCACAACGTGGAATTATTTTGTGTGGAATAATACCTAATGACAGTATCCAACGCACTGGAGGTAAATTGTTTTAAATTTTTAGAACCGTTCTTGAATCTCATTTTAAGTGAACTTGTAATGTTCTTAAGAGAAATAAAATAATTTTAAGCCTAATTCAAAAGCAATCTGCAACTATGCTCAACAATGTGCGAAAAAATATAATTGTAGTTTCTTCTCGTCTCCGAAGTCTGTAAGGCAAAAAAACAGTAGTACATATAAAAAGGAATAAAAAAACATATAATTAATAAATTAATTAAAAGAATTTTCCCTCTAATTTTTTTCCGTTCATTCTTAAGCACTAAGAACGAATGTATTACAAACAACTTAGACGATAAAAAGATATATATTACACGAACATGGACACGACTACAAGTGGTATGGGTGACATTGATTAATCAAGAAGTAACCGTCATGTTCACAAGCATGAGATTCGTTGAATGAAAATTAACATATTTTATGAACATTACCGAGACTGAGGTGGCCGCCATCTGCTAGTCCCGCACTCGAGACGGTGTTGTTTCGAGCACACTGCTATGTATTTATTATGCTAATGAACGTCTGACTCTAGCCCTCTTGCCGGATTTACTCAATTGTTAGTTACGTCCACGGCTTTCTACAATTTTCCTCTTGTAATAATTTACGACCTCCATAACGTTAAAACGTCTCTGAAAGTATTCGGGTCATAAAATAATATTTATTGGTCATCAATTTTATGTTTTATTGAGTTATTTTACGTTGTCAAAGGGCGCGTCACTTGTTCATCATCCCTAGAGACGAAGAATATTCTCGCACGTTCCGTCTCAATCTTTTTGTAATAGCGTTAGAAAATGAACTCATGGAGCGAAAAAGATTTCAACAAAGAACGTGTGTCGTACATTAAAACCCTCCTCGCGAAATATTTATTTTGTGTGTCGCACACAAAGAAAGACGTCTGCGAAAAAGGCGGAGCCACTCCATTCGAATTTGTCGGAAAAGAAAAATTGTAGGCACCTGCAACTAAATGCATTCGCAGGGCGTCGGGTTTGTGACGGGGAGCCGTTTGAAGTACGCTCATTTTGTGCGTCTGGAGGGCTCACATGTTGGATCGTTAGTTACATGTGTCGTATTGGGGTGGTAAGTGTGTACTGGCGAATTTAGAGATGCCACAATTGTTTTGAGTCCATCGCGTGAAGCGGTTGGAACAAATACTGCACTACAATGATATAATTTTTGTTACATTTTCATATATTTTTAAAAAGTATGAAAGTTGTCGTGCAGCGAGCATGCAACCTATAATAACTTGCTAATAGTAATTGCAAGTAACATACCCTCTTTATATTCTTCGTTTTCAACAGCCTTTTCAAGTTCATTGATTATATTTATGTTCATAGTCAGCAAGTTTGTAAGCCTATTTTTGAAGGGTTTATCTATACTCACCACTCAGCAGGGTTGGTGAGAGCAAGCGAGTCAAGTCTGTTAAATTTAGGTAGTAGTCGGTCGACAGAGCCTTGTTTAGAAGATATCAGGGTGTACAACATGCAGGTGAGATACGCATATAAGGAGAATTATGGTATAGTATTCCATTGCACCCCTAATTACAAGTTAGCGCTCACGGTGGTAGTTAATTTTTTTTTTGGAAAAGGGTGTGCAAACGAGCAAGCGGCTCATCTGATGGTAAGTGATTACTGGCCATATACATCTGCAACACCAGGGGAGTTGCAGGTGCTTTGCCGACCTTTGAGGATATTTGAGAATTCGTAGGAAGGATGAGGATGGGGAATGGAGAGGAGAAGTGGGCCTCCGGGTTACCTCACTTGCCGAACGAAACGCAAATCCCAAGGTGCCGGTACTTCAGACCGGTATTTTGCGCGGCCGTGGTCTCTACTACTACTACTACTACCCCGGCCGAGCCGGCCCATTCGAGCAGCAGCAAAAGGCAATACTTGGCTCAACCACATACGAATTTCCTTAGATGATTTTATATTTTCATTGCCCACTTCATCCAAATTATATATGCAACTTGGACTTGATCACTTCAATCATTTTCATCCATAAACATCGACAATGGTCTAATCATTGCAAATGCGTTACCAACCTTTTAAGCAGACGCTCTGCAACTACGACGAAATAAAATAATGCGTATAGAATAAGTCAAATACTAATAAATAAATAATACTAATAACTAACATTTAAGTCAAATACTAATCTAAATGAAGTCGTTAACGTTTAAATATTTTATTTAGAGCTTGAAATAAAAATTTGCTTAGAACCGATTCAAAACAGAATTTCCCAGACGCGTGTTTGTTTTTCTCCCACTACCGCAAGAGGGCGTGCCCGGGAGCGTTGTCTCTGCACTTGATGTGATGTATTGCTGGGGAGAGCATGATGACTGACTCGTCAGGGCTTTGAGCGCTCCCTTCGCTAAGTAGTTGATTCTTATTGTCATTTATTTCTCCCTTTTAAACGTCTCCTTCGAAGCTTGTTTATTTTACGCTAGTTTTTTTTGTTGGTGTTGAAGTGAAAAGTAATTCCTTGTATGATTTTAGTGGGTTGATGTGCTGTAGATAAAGTTTATAAATTTTTTTGTTGAATAAAGTTTAACACAAAAATTATGAAGAGCCCTACAGAGGACGTTGACATAAACGGCGTAACATGGATTATATAAACTGTCTTAAGAAGAGAGACAGTTGCTATGCTAGTCACAATTAAAATCAGTATAAATGTAAAATAATACACTTATAACCAATAACTAAGGCGTAAAGGAGCATATTTTTCTTCGAATGACATCCTCATATGCACCCTGCTATTCAACAAACGAATCACTGGTGACCTTTTTTTTTATGAAAAATAGGCTTGCGTTTGACCTCAATCTTGCCCGATGGAAAGCGAAGATGTGGCCTAGGATGGTACACGCTTGCCTAGATGTCTGTTCACTTTGGCCTTAAAGATATCTAAATTGATGCTAATTTGCCAAACCCAAATCTGTGACAGGGAGCAGTGTTACTAGTATAGACTAGTGTACTGGCACTGCGCTCAACAACTCGGTTCCCCAGTGTGGAAAGCCTAGGCCGACGATGAAGAAAAACGAATAAATTATTTAGTATAATATAATCTATTACTCATTATACTCTTCTTGTAATACTAAAAACTAAAACAAAAAAAAACTGACGTGTCTAATACCCTTAATTACTTTAACGAAATATAATTTTGTAAGCTCTCATATATACATATATAAAGGTAGCAGGTGCTAACCGAAAGCTTTACAGCACTATTAACTTTAATAATCATCGAAGTCGATGCTGATGAAATTTTAGCAATAGAGTTTGCCATAATCTCCTCAACGGGAATAATTCCGCCCGTTTCATTTAAGATATTGAATTTCGCAGCCGACTCGCTCGACATCGTTGATATTTGTAATAAATTTTTATTTGCCACCTTCTCGGCTTCCGGTTTTTTTCTGTTAACCTCATTAGCATTAGCGAAGGACCGCTAACCTTTCGACCAGGAAATTCTGAAAATATTATTGGATTAATGTGATTAATTGATTAATAGATATCTTCATATACACGCTCTACGATAAAATTCTATGAAGTTGTTAACATCTTCGTAACGATAAATTTCTTTATTGCATTTACAAACTGGTAAAGACATAAGCAATTTACACCATAATCCTGAATCCCTCTAAGCTTTTAACTAAAAAAATCTTTTTTTTCTTTATTTCATGTAGCTTGTTCAAATGTATTGACAATAAAATTTTATTGGACTCATGGAAGCTTAACGAAAATCGCCCATTTTTAGTCTTAAATTTTCCAATAACTATACACATTTACGACGGCGGCTTTTGCGGCATAATTCCCTGACAATTATCTCCAACAAAAGTCAAAAAACTCAGAAATACCAAAATTCAATTAGACACACAAATCGAGTTCGCGTCAAAAAAATTCTTCTTCAGTAATCTGAGTGCCAGAGTTTTCAAGTCGCTTATTAGTCCACAGTTATGGTTTGCCTATACTGCAAAGATAGATGAACAAACGAGCTCTCCTAGAGCCTGTAAACGTTTTCCCCAGCTTTATGGTTGCACTGAAGAATATAGTTGCTGAAGCGGTCAGCCATAAAAATTGTCGTTGCTGTTTTATTTCAAGTGTCTTACCACCAATTTTTACACCAGAAAAGAAAAAATATTTAAGAGCGTGTACGTTTCCCGTCTTTTCATACAAACTTTCAAGTCCAAAATCTTCGAAATGAATTAACGGACTTTTATGAAACTTTATTCGCATAAGCAAGGATATATTGGTTTAACACCTATTTATTCCTTACAATAATCACAAGTATCTCCTATAAATAAAGTTTCATTAAAATCAGTTTGTTCATTTCGAAGATTTTGGACTTGAAAGTTTGTATGAAATGTCGTGAGGCGTAAACAAGTTTCTCTTGTATTACTTTAAAGGAGCGCTCGAAATTATAAAAGTACACATGAAGTACCATTGCTAATAAATCGCTTAAAAATTGCTTAATAATAATAACAGTTTTTATGTTACCATAATAATAATACTACATATTTACAATAATAATACATATTTTAAGATACAGTAGCTATGATTACCTCGATTGGGTGAAGTGAAGGCTTTACGTAGTAATTTTTTCTATTTCTTGTGCCTTTCGAACACTCACCTTTTTTTTCTCTTAATTTCATAAATATTTTTATGCATAATTTGACATATTAATACGACGCAATTATAAAAACTAGTCTGTGTTAATTAAATTAACACCTTATCGAGTTTATTAATTAACCACGTTCGTTTTATCTCTCTCAATCTGAATCATACAAATTTTGCAATCGATTTTAAACTAACTTCCCGATCAGCTAGAGACTTGAAACTTTAAACATAACTCAGACAAACAAACACACAGACTCTTGTTTGTCTGTTCAGTAGAAATGTTAAACTAACTTTTCTATGCTAGCTAGAGATATGTAACTTTCAACAAAGTGCAGATAAAGATGATAAATATATTAGAAAATAAAAGCGTTAAAAATCATTTGTTTTAATTAAAAATGATTTGGTAATCAGCTGCCGACTTGTACCAAGCTTACCTTAGCCAGGGTAAGGCTTGTTATCTGGCTGACAGTAAAGAATATTTATAAAAAGAGTCATGTATTGTTCGTACAATAGTGAAGGTTAGAATTAAGGAAAGGGAAATCTTGAAGCCTCGAAAGTGAAAGCACTACCGAACACGATCTTCTTAATAAACAGTAATTGCACATGTCGATGGCGACAGACGGCAAAATAAGATCACTAAGAAACTTTATATTAAAGTTTTCATCTCCATTGTAGTTGTCTGTAGTTAGAATAAAATAGTTATTATTAAAATAATGACAAAATTTGATCCACGATCTATATGATAGCCGAATGGTTAGGTGGTCTTTCGCCTATTAAGAGACCTTAATAAAATTCACTTTGGTGTTGCATGCTATTTATGGATCCATGTAGAGTATTCGGGCGTATATTGAGTTTTTTCTATCTCTACTTGCTATTTCCTGTTCCTAAGTTAAACAGTTCAAAATCAGGTAGACTGAAAACCATATAATATTTTAGACATTATTTAGCCTACTGAAATGTGCGCCTCTTATCCAACGTGATAAGGCTTCACATTGGTTTAGAGGCGCACAGTTTACATTTCTAATACGGGAGGACTTCTATGCTAAGATCTTTACTACACACCTACACTTTTGGTGGTGTAGATAAGAACTTTAAAGAAGCCTAAATTAAATAAAAAAAAGTTCTGACTTTGACTTTCTAAATATTACCACCCTATTTTACTGATCGATTAATATCGAATATCTCTGCTAATACAGATATTGAATATAGAGAAGATTCACCGCAGAGGAAGTGTAAAACAATATAGTCAAAAGAATCGTAGTGTATAACACGATAATTAAGAGAAAAAAATCCCGTATGGCGGGTTTAGATAAGCAATAGCGACTTCTGATTTGAAAAGTTAGTAGAGGACAGTCGGGGGCTTAAGTATAACTAACTAACATAACCGTTATAAACGAACATTCGAGATGTAATAACTGTTCAATAATTTTAACAATAAGTTATGAAATCCCACCAAAACATAAATGTAAAGAGACAGTTTTTCTGGACTGCGAAGAAATAAAAGGCTCTATAATGCCCAGTTCTGAAATGAAAACTTACCAAGCTCTATAAATTTATTGATTCACAAAACATTAAGTTACAGTTATTGATTTACGTGCCAAACATTTTAGTTATTTTTTCATTTTTGTTAGTCTCTTTTTACACGTATGTTTTGGCGAGATTTGTATTACAAAATACAGGATGTAACAGTGTTTTAACATTAACTAAACAAATAGTGTAGTCGTTACATTATATGGTTATTACATCAGCTGTATTTGTACTTTTGAGAAATAAAATTTTAAGAAAAAACTTATGAATTTTTTTTTTTTTATATTATCTTTTACAAATCATTTTCACTCCAATGTATACGTGTTTAAGATTGACTACACATATAATGTATTCGTTACATTATATCGTGATTAAATTAACTGTATTTTATGCCCAATGTCAGGATTATAATTAATTATAAGACGAAAATTGGAAGAGAATAAATTACATAAGATCCTTTATAGGTGTTTGTACACTAATCAATTTCACGGTATTACATTTCAAGAGTTAGATCGACGGATAAGTGGAAAGCAGTGCCACAGTTTAATTGAATTCGAGCACTTAGGGCAGCACCTCCAATGTTTATCGCTTATGAAAGTGTTATTTATATTAATATTTTAAATTATCTTTAACATTTTACGACGTTCTCAGTTTCAAAATTTAATGTTTATGTGAATTTATGATTATACCTTATGAGTATAGGGAATTGAAGACGATCTTATCACATTATCATCTAATGATACCTAATGGATACCATTAAAAATAAATAAATGTAGCAAACTTTGGATGATAAACTACAGACTCGAAAAAATTAGCTTTTGTATTCACTTCTCCTTTTTTTATTATTGTGGCGTCTATCCGAGTGATATGTAAAATACGACTAAGGGAATTGCCTGAAAAATATCGTTGCTTCGATGGGCAGCAGCGTCTACTGCGATTGCCAATTCGTCTGCCAAGCACGACGATGATTGAAAATAGTAGAGTAACTCACTAGGAAAAGTCTAATCCAGCAGTGGACTATTTACAGGCTCAAGTATAATGTAAGTGTTATCAATTATTATTCTATAAAAAAGTTTAACATAAGTCTAGTTTATATATTTTGCATACATCCCGTAGTGAAAAATCAGTAATATTTTGGCACCATGTCCTGTGCGTTCGTCTTGTGTATAGAAGTCACGTATATATACGAAATAAGAGTAAAGTTCATACAAATGGAAAAAGTTAAGTAAATGGTATTTTAATATCTCCTCCTGCTTAAATCATAGTAGAAAATCACAACTTTATTATTGGAAATAAATATATCCAACTTTCCTCAGACTTGATCTTGGGAAACATTATGACTTGATCTTAGGAAACATTATTATGACCGATAAGGAAAATTACTTTCTACCGTCGGAAGCTAACTTACCGGACGTCACCTTGTTAATGCCAACTTTGTCGGCGGACTACAGCTACAAAAACAACAAAATTAATATTTCCAGTGGTGGCAGTTGATGTATTAAGTTCCTAACGCTGGTATGCCCACGCTGGTTCATTCTCCATAATTCACCTTCATTAGCGTCGGTAAGTGTACGCAAACAATTTCTAGGACTTCTATGCGTAGGATCTAAATCGTGAACAGAGCACGCTGACGCTGCAGCCATTCCGATGAAAGATTAAATAATGCTATCTGGAAAACAAAACGATTTAGGTGCGTTGGAAATCAGTGAGCCATCGTGAATAATTTCACTAAATTTGGGTAAAAATCAAACTTAACTTAACAAAAGTCAATTTTATATAATAAGATATATTTTTTGGGGAAAAAAAGAAAACCTTACCCACCCACTTGGAATGACTCTTCTACTTTAGAGGTTTAAATAAAAATTCTTATTGGACAAATACCCATACTCAGAAGAATTATATGTAGTGCATACAAAAACTTGTCTGGAATACAAAATGATTTAGTTAAGTTGGTATTTCATTGTGTATTTCACAAATTTTTCATAAAAATAAAATTGATCTTTTACAGTCAATATAAAAGGAAAAGCAAATTTGGAATGTATGAACGGGTTTGTAAAAGTTTATAGCTTTGATGATTTACAATATTCTGACATTCTTCTGATTTACTTGTATAAACTATCAAACACATAAATAATAATTTGACGAGGCATATCACTGTGAGGTGAAAAGTGGGTTGCGAAAGCCTGTTTGGCTACGCTGTACAGAATCGTCCCTAATGGAAATCCATAATCTCTACCTACCCCTTTGCATAACACAAAAGTAGTTTAGTATTTCCTGATTGAAATTTTCGTCGTTAGTTGCTTTTATGAATATCGTGTGTATATGAATATAAGCTATAAAATATTTAAATGTATTGCGTCGGTAATAGGATAATTTAAAATTTCGCCTGCTTATGCAACGACATTAAAGCCTTTTCAATGCCTCGCGTCATATTAATTTTAGCTCTCCCGTCGGCCTCAATTAGATCCCGAAGTGGCGCGCAGTATTGCTATTTTCATTGAAAACAAAGGGCATTGTTGGCCCGTTACCATCGTTTTATTACTGGCGCCCTCTGACGACTCCCATTTGGTGCTCCACCTCTATCATCGAATTGTGTTGTTTAAAGAGTTATTTGTGAACGCGGTCTGTGTTAACGTTCGTACTGCGTTTGCCGATGGTGAGTCTTTATCTGTTTATGTTATTTATGATACAGACTTATGTTTGAAGATTGCCTGGGTTGCTGTCCCTGATTATAACAGCTGCGGACAAAAAATTATCTTTAAAAAAAAAAATTCTCACAAAACTCATCATTTGTTCCAGGTATGAATGGTGCACTAATTGTCCCCGTGTCTCGTCAATTTGCAAGGACCTTTCTGCGACTCTATTGCACGTGATGTGGAACATCGAATAAGGAAAGATGCGGACTAGTGAGTGCCCCTGTGAATTGAAATATGCATTTAGGAGCTTGAAATTGTAGGCCTTGAGCTGACCATTGATTTCAGTGTTCCATACGAACTTTAACACTATACGTCAAATTGCTCCTAAGGAAGAGGCTGATGAAAGACAGGCAAGACAGACAGATAACAAAGTGATTTAATGATCCTATCTTGTTTCAGTTTTTATAACAAATCCCTAAATATATAGTTTAATGAGTATGATGTAAATACTCTAGTGGATAAGCAATGAAGAATATTCTTGCTTTTTCTCTCCTCACCTGCACTACGTGCACCCTTTTCGCCAACATCGAGTGACGTCTGGAAAATCCGATCAAAGATGCTGAACTCAAATCGCTCAGACTACCCTGAGAAAAGAAGAAGAAGAGAAATTATCTAGATTGATTAAAAAATGTTCTATTATAATATGGCTGTAATTAACTAACGAAACAGAAACTAAAGTTAGTTGAAAGTATAAGCTTTACGTCAAATTTAATCGAAATTTTAGTTTGTAAAAAAAAACTATTTTCATCTCAGCTTGACTCGTCAGCTAAACATTACATCCTGAGCGCGGAGAACGAGTGTTACCCTTTCTCTTTGAACAAAAAGTAGAGCTTTTGTGTGAAACGAGAAAGGGAATGTTTTCCCTTTAGGGAGACATCAGGATAACAAGACAGAAAGTGTTTTATGCCGTCTCGTTATATAGCGGTAAATAAATAGACGTTAATCATACAAATGTCAGCTCGTTATTATTATTATTTTTGTGATTTTATTATGTCCGATAGTTTCGATACCGATCAGTAAAATAAGCATTAGTCATGGTATTCTCCTTAAAAATAATAAGTAGGCTATCCCAGGTGGCTGTACCCCGTGCGTGCTCAACTTGAGTGCTAAACTTTTACTGGGACTCAACGTGAAGATGTCGAGAAATTAAACTAGACTACACTCAATTAAATATTTTCAAGTATTTCTAATTGAAATAATAACAGCAAAGATGCGTGATATGGCTTATCATATCTTTGGTTATATGTTTGGTGTGGCCTTTTATTCTTTCAGGATATAGCGAGTGAATGAAATAAATTTATATTCTATCAGTAAATGTGTTAAAGTGTTTTGTATGTTGTTAGATATAGTGGAAAGAGCTCGTGAATCTACCGAGGCAATTTGAACAGTGATTCCACTTTTAAATTAAAATATACGAGTATGATATACCATCATAGGTCTCTCCATTTCTCATGGTTTAAGTTTACGAAGTTTGGCACTCGTTATCGTTAGGCATTTACAAGAGCGTTGATGACGCTCTGCTTTACATGTTTAAATACTTCGCGATGCCATTTTGAAAAGTTAAAATTCTGTTCCTAGCTGTTAAGTTAATGTTTCAGAATCTGTATCTGATAAAAATAAAGACGACTTGAATATAAACACATAGGCACGTTACAATAACCTGCACTAACTAAAACATATTATGGGTACTTGTATTTTATAAACCATTTACGTTCAATTTAAGTATTTTTGTCCCTGAACACATACGAGTACATTTGTTTATAAAACGAAAATTAATTCACTTATATAATCAAGAGTCTGAATGAAATGAGCACAGTATAAATTATTCATGTCGGTCTTATCAAATTTACTTTTTCACCTACGTAATTTCAGGGACAACATTCGCAAATTAATGTTACATTCGTGACCAATATAGTACGCAAATATTTGTATTGATCTGCGTTTAAAATTTGCATTCACCTTACTCGTTATCGCGAACTTGAGGTCTGTTGGAATTGAACATATGTGATTCACTTACAAAACTTTTCGGCGTCGCCACCTCGAGATTTATGTATCGAGGAAGTCGGCCGCTTTTGCTTCTTCCACCGCGTAAATCATTTTTACATGGCAGCGTCGGCCGCAGAAATAGCCATCGAGAATTTTGTGCACTGAGTACTGAGTATTTTAAAGATTATTTCTTTATTTGTGCAAATGTTTATAAAACTAGCTGGATATTAGCGATTGTTGGTACGTTTTAGTTTAATGTTGTGAAAAGAGTACATAATTAGCCTAATGGAAATTAGTTACGTAGTCATCTAGCACAGTCACCTGTCAGTAAGAACCAGGTATGCTAGAATGCTACTATCAGTTATTTTGCATATCGGCTATTGGTTAACCAGTTACCGTCAACAAAAGAAACGCGATATTAAGCTGCCACTTTAAGCTGATATTATTTGAATACATCCCTCATATTTCCCATACGATCTAACCCAGCAGTACATCGCAGTTCGATTCCTTACCTTATCTTAACAGCATGTAAATAGTCCCGTTTCTATACAAATGCAGTTCGATTCAAACGATTCTAATTTATAAAGTACTACCAACTTAAAATTAACATGGATTGTAAATAGCACAGCCGGAAACTACTTAGCCTCTCTTCATTATGTCTTATTTTTTTGTATCTACACGAATTTAAAGTCGTCACGATCACAGTCGTAAGTAATCGTTATATTCGATAAAAAAACGAAAATATTTGTAATCAAAGATAATTTATTAAAAATAACAGACAATTTGTCGACACAAATAGGCAATGTAGGTATTTTTCAATACACGTGTCTTTTAAGAAAACTCTAGTCTGTATCTCGCAATTCTGAGAAAATTCTAGCGCCACGGCAGTGAATTAAATTTGTGCAATTTTGTTTCGCAGCTGAATAATAGATTGTTTACGAATTGTTAGACAAAACAAGTTATAGTCAGAAAAAGGCTGTATACAAATAAGCTGACGGGCATATAAATTTCAATCAGTGAACTACGAGTATAAGTTTTCAATATATCTTTAACGGATTTGGGTATACTATTATTTGTTTGAGTTTTTATAATGAAATGTTAAATATTAAAGGGGAAGGCAGATTCTTACACCGTAATACACAATAAGCATACCTGCTTTATGTGACATACACGTACCCCTGTTAAAGCTAACAAAATGTAATAAGCTAAAAATAGATAAACAACGAATCAAAATGTATACTTTGCAAAGTACTTGTATGGTTCCCCCATCCTCTTCTCGGAAATATTTTTGCACATTGTAATTATAATCAAAAACTGAATTCCGAATATTGTTTTTAGGATAATCTTACATAAAAACCTCTATTTGTACTGTTTAGGTAATTGCTTTTAACTTTTTTTTTAAAAGTATGGTACACCTTTTTGATGTAAAGTAAATCGCAAAATGGCCGCCTACCACGCTTTAGGCGTTCGGCGGGGAATGGCGTAAATTGCGATCAATTAACGGGACTCGATCACATCTGTGCCTTAAGCCTAAATTGATAATTCTTACTCGAGCTATAATGTTTCCAGTTCCCATTTTAATTAGATTTCTTTGTGAAAATTTAAATTAATTAAATCACTGATCTGGCTATTCCTATAAACGATACCGATATTAAATCATCTATCACATTAAATTATATTTTGAAATCTGGATAATTAAACTTTCCTAAATAGCATTACTCCAATTAGTAATTGAAAATATGTTTATTTTTGACTGCCATTTTTTATGTCAAACTCGTACCTTTTATATTTTCAATCATCATAATTAAATATTAAAATGAAGGTTACGGGTAAAAGTTTAATGAAATGAATGTATTTTTTTTATATTTTAATTGGCTGATTTAATTTCAATATTTAATTAAATGGTATGACACTTTTTTATTCTAGTGGATTAATCAATAGACCGCATGCTGAATGGGAACTAACATCGACATATTCCGCAAACATAGTCACTGACACTGAACATTTCTTGTAATGTTAATTGAGACGAAATATTTTAGCGCAAGTTTCAACATTTCACAGGACCAGTCATTTTGTAGACAGGTGGTGACAAAACGTCTACTTGAAGGAATAATTTATGCAATTAAGTCTTCACAGACTACCTCATTGGGCTTAAATTTATTGACAAGACAGTACACGAAGATTGAGTCCGTAGCGGTATCCTCGCGTGTCGCAAGCTGTAAGTGCAAATGGGCATTTATCTTTTCTAACGTCCGAATGACACTAATACACTGTAATTATCAATTTTCTGTTAAATTCGCGCGACCTGTAGCAACGAAACCGACAGATATGTTTAGTATATGGTAAGCAGTTATTAACACACCAGCTGAGGACGACCCTATTCGCTAGGTTTCTTTTTTGTACGTTTGCGTAGTTTTTTCTGTACATTAAATGTAAAAGACGTCCACATCGAGTCATTAGTAGATCATGCTATCAAACTCAAAAGCTGAATGGTTGAAGACTTCGTTTTTTGTTTCTTGTACGGTGTACACAAATATATTGTCATATTGTTTACTACTTTTGGTTGTCTTGTTTTCGGGCGCATGCACAAATGGATTTTCTGCTTGTTGTACACAGAGTACTTTCTCTCACATTCTAGTATATTCGATGACTGTCTGACGATGTATATTTTGTATGTGCGTAGTGGACTTGTCACACACAGGACGAACTGGATAAATTTGGACGAAATGTATGAAAAGTGAAGATTGCGATCCAACCATCTTATCTTCCATACTACCGTAGTGATACGCAAACACCTTTTTTTTTTTTATAGAATAAGGGGGCAAACGAGCGTGCGGCTCACTTGATGGTAAGTGATCACCGACGCCCACGAACGTCCACAACACCAGAGGAGCTACAGATGCGCTGCCGGCCTTTAAGGAAGGAAAAAGCTCTTTTCTTGAAGGTCCCTAAGTCGTAACTATTCGGAAATACTGCTGGCGACAGCTGATTCCACAAAGTCGAAGTGCGTGGCAGAAAACTTCGATTAAAACGCAGTGTGGTGGAATGCCAACCATCTAGGTGGTATCGATGGAACTTCGAATTCTGTCGCGATGTACGATGGTGAAACTCAGCAGCTGGGATCAATCCGAACAGTTCCTCAGAACATTCCCCGTGGAAAATTTTGTAAAAAATGCAAAGAGAAGCAACATCTCTTCGCAAGGCTAAAGGATCAAGCCGATCAGAGAGAGCTTGGTCGCCGACAATTCGAGCCGCTCGACGTTGGATGCGGTCAAATGGAAGGAGTTGGTACTGGGGTGCCCCTGCCCAGAGATGAGAACAGTATTCCATGTGGGGCCGAACTTGCGCCTTATAAAGTTGCAAACGGTGGACCGGCATGAAATACTGTCCCGCTCTACAGAGCACACCAAGCTTTTTGGAGGCCAATTTGGCCTTTCCCTCCAAGTGACCACGGAACTGAACGTCGCTCGATAAGTCAACGCCAAGGATTCTGATACTGGCTGAGGCAATAAGGGAATGTTCTCAAAAGAGGAGAAACGACAAAGGGATTCTTTTTAGCGGTGAACGCGCAAACCTGTGTCTTTTGGGGTTGAATAGGACCAAATTACGTCGACCCCAATCCGAGACTTTGAATAACAAGGTCTCGACTTCAGACACAAGTTTGTTCCGGCACTCGTCGACGTGTTCCCGAGAAATATTCGCACGGCCTGTATATAGGGCATCACCCGTGCTGTCGTCTGCATAGCAATGAATGCTACTGATTTGTAGCATGTCGTTGATATGCAGAAGGAACAGAGTGGGAGATAGCACACAGCCTTGTGGAACACCAGCATTCACGGGTTTGGGGTCCGAGCATGCACCGTCGACAACAACCTTGATGCTCCGATCCGTGAGGAAGCTGGTGACCCAGTTGCACAATCTCTCAGGAACCCCGTAAGATGAAAGCTTTGAAAGAAGCGCTTTATGCCAAACCCTATCAAATGCTTTCGCTACGTCCAGGCTAACCGCCAAAGCCTCCCCCTTAGACTCAACTGCTTCTGCCCATCGGTGAGTCAGGTAAACTAGAAGATCACCAGCTGATCGTCCGCGACGGAAACCGTACTGTCGGTCACTGATGAGCTGGTGTTCCTCCAGGTACCTCAGGAGCTGGGTGTTGATGAGTGACTCCATTATTTTAGATAACAAGGGGGTGATGGCAATAGCCCTGTAGTTGGACGGATCAGAGCGGTCGCCTTTTTTGGGTATTGGATGCACAAATGCTGTCTTCCAAGATTCCGGGACGACGCCTGAAGAGTAGGAGTGCCGGAAAAGACGCGTGAGAACCGGTGCCAACTCAGGGCACACATCCTCAGCACAATTGGAGGATTCCGTCCGGCCCACTCGACTTATGAATGTCCAGGGAGCGGAGTGCCTTTCGCACTGAGCTCTGCAGAAACTGAATTTCCGGCATGGAGCACTTACACCACGGGATGGTAGGTGGAGAGTTTCCCCGGTCATCAAGAGTCGAGTTGGATGCAAAAAGAGAGCCCAAGAGATCGGCTTTCTCTTTTGCAGTATGGGCCAGCGAATCATCCTCCTTGTGTAGAGATGGGAGAGATGGCTGACAGAAATTCCCCTGGACAGCCTTGGCGAGAGACCAGAATGCGCGGGATCCCGATGGGCGGCGAACTAGTCTCTCGCCAATTCTGCCAATGTGCTTTAACTTTGCCGCAGCGATAACTCTTTTGAAGGACCTGGAGGCAGAGTTGTACTCGTTTTTAAGAGCACTGGTTTTTGCATCCCGAGACGCCGATGCATCGGCCCAGGCCTGGTAGCACTTCCGCTTTCGGCGTGACGCTATTTGGCAGGTGCGACCAAACCGTAGGTACTGGTACCCTCCTGGGTAGCTCAAAATTATATACCACTACCATATTTGGGGAGGGGGGGAGGGCCTCCGGTTACCTCACTCACCGCACGAAACGCAGAAGCACAAGATGCCTCTACTTCACGCCGGTATTCTGCGAGGCCGTGGTACTTATCCGGACGAGCCGGCCCATTCCTGCGACAGCAAAAGCCGCCGCTTGGCTCTACCACGTTAAAAACATTATGCACGGTTGGAGACACGTGGCTACTTCCACACACTGACACGTGTGGTCTATAGTAGCTACTTGTAGCTTAAGGTTGAAATTTACAGACGCACGTCAATTTCAAGCGATTTAGATTTTAAACCTTCTAAAATGTGGCACCTTGGAGTTACCACGGTTGATTTACTGGTTTACTACAGCTGACAGGTGAACTGATTTTTAGATCTATATAAATTAATTTGCAAAGGAAAGAAATTCGTTAATTTGTTTCTTCTATGAATACATAATGGTCTGAAGGTAATAAATTAATTACAACTACTTGGCTTATTATACCAACACCAGTTTGCTTAATTAAGTGGTTTTAAGGAAGTCTTGTGTTAATGTTAATAATAACCTTAAAAAGCTCTATAATCAACTTCTAAAAGCGAAGCATTAAAGAGTTATCAAATTTGATTAAATACATGCAACTGTTAGTCTTTTTAAAACTGAAGAACTCTTTAAAGTTTATTTTTGTCACTTGAGGGATTGTTGGAGAGATTGACAGTTTGCAATATTAATAATAATAATAATTGCAATACACTTCAGGTACAGATGTGTCTAACGTATGGAGGGTTGGACATTTTAAGAGGCAATACGTTTTAATATATTGGGACACGAGTGACATTTCAGGAAATATCTAGTCTAAAAAATAAACTCAATGCTTAAGACAAGACCGAATGGTAAAATTACAACAGTAAAATATATTACAGAAAGTCAATAAATAACCCGTGTATTTCAATTTGAGTTCTCTTGCGTCCTCGCGTTTTGATACAAGCTGCACGAGCGGACCTACCGCATTCGGACCATACAGTCTTCTTTCAGGCTATTAATCGCTTTTAACGGATTTATTGTCCATAGGTATTTTTTATATTAAATATTGTAACTTTCTCAATTAAGAGATTAATAAAAACCTTACGAATTGTGTCAAAAGGCATAAAAGTGACATTCTCGTACGATATATATATACAATAATTTGGTTGAAAAGAGTTAGACAGACAGATCATCAACGAACTTCTTGATAAAATTTTAAAGTACAGTTTTTTGAAAAGATAGATACAGATTTAGTCCATGAAATACGAGTAGATATGATAAATAAAAGATAAAATACAATATTCCTGAATGTAGATAAACTAAACTGTAAAGGTTATTGGCCTGATAAAGGCGTTATTTAAAACAAATAACTCGTTTCGTATCATCTGTGTATTTAGGTTTTCTAGATGTAGCTACATCTCGCGATTGTCGGCAGCATCGCAACAGCAGACAGACTCTGGCGATAATACACGAATCGTAGTAACGTAAACTTTGAGCTAGTAATTATGTTCTCGTGGTGTACGTTTGGTCAGAATTCTACTTATACTTGTATATCTATAAAAATTAAACGCATGCCGATTCCTCATTATATATAAATGATTTACCTTTTCAGCAAATCTTTGGGTTCGCATCAAAACACCCGTTTACTTTCAGATAATAAACGCGAATCGTTTCGTACTTTCCGTTCCTGGACCGCGCCCAGACAAAGATCGGTCGTCGGAATGAAAATTAAACAGACTCCCTTCGGTAATATATCACCTTCGCAACACAAGTAATTAGCCGGCTTCAGCAATTCCAAGAGCCGATGCTGGGTTGATTTCATGTCGAAATGCATTCTCCATATACGTCTATGAAAGTTGATTAACGTGCAATTCGAAATTTCGCGGTGTTTGTATAAAGCGATTTCGGTATGTCGTAAATATAATATCGGCGTGAAAAGCGCTAAATGCGTCGTTGATAAGCTGATCGATGTCGATAACATTGAAATATATTCGAGATTGCGTCTACGGCTACTTTTATGGACTGGATTGACAGATCTTGAGAGGAAACCGGAATCATACGCAAAGATTAAAATAAAAAAAAATACAGTGATACATATGTTATAAATTTAAACGAATCGCAATTACGACTATATTATAGTTACACTAGACATTATATATCCTTATTACTTTTATTACAAACTCTCTGATTAACATGTAAAATTTTGAATCTCTCTCATTCCTTTTTATAAACTATTTCGAGAAGGAGGTTTTCACTACGACAGAATTTGTTTTTTAATGTACGTATGTTCATCGATTACTCGCGCTTTTCTGAGTCGGTTTGCTTAATACATTTCTAATCCGAGTGGTTATACAGTGAAGTGAGATCTCTTGTAAATTTGGTTAATTAGGTAGAAATGTTATTTGGGGGTCTGATCTTATTAAATAGATCGAACTAGAGGCACTAAGCTGCGGTTGATTTTACGATTAAATTAATAATTATTACGAAAATACTTAACGGTTTACACTCTTTTATAAAAGCTACACTTTATTAAAACTAAGCTGCACAGGCTCCAACACAGGCACATAGTTGCCGGTATATTTTCTCAATCTACAATGCCAATCATACAATTTAAAAAAAATACTTGTCAAGCGTTTGTAGACAACAAAGCCATGATGGTGGCTTGTTTTATACATATACATTCTATAGGATTGAAACCACAGATTTAGTATGTACTAATCCCATCTATGATTGAAACATACTTTTATACGACTGAAACTTAATTTGTTGTTAATTAAAAATACGTATGGTTAATAACAAAGGGCGTCAATAATAATTGTGTACACATCTATAACACCAGTGTATTATAAATTGCGATAATATGAATTAATTTAATGAAGCTCAATTATTACCAAGTACTTTCCAATTATCACAGCAGGAAATATGCAGACGGGCAACCTGTGTAACTTTCCCGACGCTTCCGCGCTGCATTTTTTTTGCAAATTTACTACGTATTGGTTGTACGAGTAACAAGTATAATATGAATTTTTAAAAGTTACGCCCTTTCAATTTGGTGTTTTGTTCGGTTAACCAGGGACAAATTATGTTAAAAATTACTAGACAGAAATTAAGAAGACCGATGACGGACAGCAGCGTCTGAGGTGCTAGGTGTCTGGTACTGCGTTCGCCAATTCGCTTGCCGGGCGTGGCGATTATGGTACGATGGACTATTAACACACTGGAGAGGTATGTAACGGTGAATAATATCTATAGCGATACATTTTTAAATGTACCAGGGCTTTCAGGCATTCTTTTTACAAATAATCATCGATATAATTTTTATTGATTAGACCAGATCATTAAATTTTAGTTTAATTACTATGTTTCGATGATAATATTACTTACTGAACTGATATTAGGTAATTATATTTCACAACATGATACATTTTGCATGCTCTCAGGGCAGTGGATTTTTTTTATATGGATTTCAAGTAATATGGAACTGATATCTTCCTAATCATAAATATTAATGATACCACCTGTTAAAAAGTTTTAATTGGATAGATTGTCGATATACAAAAATTGCATAAATTTCTTATTCTGTATTGGTATTCTCTGTACTGTTCTGTTCTGTAAACATCTATACTGGTACCGAGGGTCGGGAATGATACTTATTGGTTTTCGTTTCAAACCTGAACGGAAATTAACAATCTGGTGCTACTGGTATCAAGTGAAGGACATAGAAAATGGTTGATTAAAATTTCATGATAATAGCAGGGACGTAAAGTAATAGTAACGTAACGCTTTCCGTATATTTGGTCGTCCAAAAATAAAAAAAATAATAACTAAAAATTTATACAACTGTAAGAAAAACATACCAATAATTTGTATTTTTTTTTAGTATTTAGGTATTTTTATTATGTATTATTTGTATATATGAATGTTCCCAATACCGATCGATGCTGGTCCTAAAACTACTTGTCAGCGAAATAATTGGTTGTGTTAATAAAAATTAACTATCGAAAACACATATCTTGGACATATGTGTGGATCAGTTGATAACGACTAGATCATGTTAATGCTTAATCGATTGTACAGTTAATAAACCACAGGCACGTCCTAGATAATTAGATGTTTGCGCTATTTCGACAGTATTACATAAATTTTTATTAGGCATCATCTTTTTAGTAACTTTCTCTTTATGGAAGATCTATGACAAGTTTTAAAAATCGATTTATTCATGACAGAATTTCACACATGTTTGTAGTTTTTGCCAAACATTTTTTTCATAGTAGGCAAATCCGGTAAGAGATAATATTTCAATATAAAATAAACAGCTAAGGCGAACGGTACAAGATGGATGGTATCCAGACAATATCACAATTATTAATAAATGATTGAGGACGCCATAAATCATTACTTTTTATGAGACATTTAATGCTACTGGTGTAGTAAATGATTTGCATCTGTAGTGTCAAATGTCTTTTATTCATCTTCTAATAATCTACTTACGGGACCGTGTATTTATGAATTTGGAAATATGCATTACTACTTGAAATAATAAAAAATATTAAAAATTGTATGCTTTGTACTGATCAAATCAACGGCATCCGGTCGCTTGTTTTTTTTATTAAAAACAGTCTAAACACATTTGGTACGTGGCAGTGATGACGAGCCGCCCTTTTGTTTTATTTATACCTTTATTTTGTGAGGGGGATCAGTTTCCTGATTCAATTATTGTAATTGTGGCGTCTTGGTAGCAGACCGTGGCGTCGAGATGTGGGTTGAGCAATAGGGCTGTCGTTTTAAGAATTCATAACTGCCTTTACGGTTTTATTTACAAAAGTAAATTAAGTATTATTTAATTTAAAGAAACAAAAGTCTAATGCTAGATGTTAAGCAATTGTCGGTCCCCAAAGAATAAATTTTAAACAGTTATTGTGTATCAGACTATTGCTGCGCATACGAGTAGGACTTTCCAAGCAATTCGCCTGGCAATTCCGTCACACCGTCATCACACAGCACACGGCTGTCCCAGGCCTCCTCTCCCGAAATTGTACATCACGGTACTCCAAAAAGGGTTGTACGACTTCGTATGTGCTCGATTTTTCATATTATTTCTCAGTCTAAGATTCAGGTTTCTTCACGACGTTCTACTTCAACCTTGGGCACGTGAGAAATTCAGCACTTAAAATAGTAATTAAGAGTTTTAGTGGTGCCGGCACCGGGTATCAAAACCAGGTCACTCGCGTAGTATGATTAAAGAGAGTGCTCTTACCTCTGAATTACCATTGGTACGGCACTTTTACTAGCCGACAAATACACGTAATTGATCATAGCATTTGCATTGAAAAGTCACGATTGCTGATTGTTTAAGGATTTAATAATTGAATAAAGGGTATAATTAACGCAAAAGGTCTGCCTAAGAAGTAGGAGACTCGATTTTGATCGCCTATGTGGAGGGGCTCGCATTTAATCGTTTTTTTTTTGTATGTTTTTACTGTATTAGTTTTTGCAGACTAACTTTAGCCCAAGCACTTTACTTTGGTAAAATAATCACTGTGTAATACAACTTTGAACGGTTCAACAACTGCGTATTTTATCTAAAGGTAATTACGCTTTCAAATTTGATGAGCACTGGGAAGCGAGCAGTGTGGAATGATGCACTCTCTTTTATTTGTAAGCGAATATAAAATACAAGTTGCGATGCTCTTGCATTCATTGTTCGCGATCGAAATTAAACGAAACCGATTTAATGGTTGATACGTTTTATAGTGTGGCTATATGCAACGCGTTTTTATTGTGTATTTATTCTGTTGGGGGATCTGCGTCTAAATCAGGAGACCCAAGTTCGATATCTATGTGAAGGGCACGTACTAAGGTCTTTTTGAAACTTAAAATCGATTTGTATTGTTGGCTTGCACACCGGTTACATTGTCCCAAATAAGATCTAGTGCGAAGTGGGTTAAATCGACTAAAATAAATGTTTAAATTTTAATTTTAATTCAATATTATAGGCCTCTGCCCACGCCTGTGTTTGGTATGCACTCGTAAGAGCTTATTAACGCGCTTCTATTAGATTGACCAGTATGTATGTATGTATGATAGAATGTAATGGAATGTTTCAATTAAATTTACATCCACTTCCTGATGACGAGCATCCAAGGGTTTTAATAATAATTAATCTAAAAAGTATACCTTTCAATTATTTTTATTGTTGAATAGCGTGGAAATGGTACAGAAACTTTTAATTGTGAAATGTCCTTCGTGTTATCTTTCGGAGAATACATTCAAATACCCAGTAAACTAAGAAATTGAAAATCGCAAGAAACCACCAAAATCTAACATTATATTTTTGCAGTTGCCATTTGTTCTATGATTCTCCAATTCGCTTGGCAGTCTTCAGCTTAAGTATAGATACGGTTATCCGACCATACGCGACCTAACTGTTTACTCCTGATAAAGCTATCCAACTGCGTATACTTGTGTCCAAATGTCGTAATAGAAAAAGTGAGACACGTCAATAGTGCTAGTGGAATGTATACACAATTAGCCATTACCAATCGGTTGATGCTCCCGCCGTTATCTACCAAAAAACTTTGTTGTGTCGGTTACAAAGGGACGAAAGGCTTCCAATACACTACACAGTTGTTAGAGAATTTGCCTTAACTTCGTAAAGTGCCTCGTTGCGATCTCTAATGTCACACTTTCTACAGTCTATTAAGGGGTGGGTTATTAACTCTAAACCTTAAAAACCGTTTTCGATCAAATGTTCAGAATCGAATAGGAGAACATTATTAATTAAAAATAATATGACGAACCTCGTTGCCGAGTATGCTCCCGGAGATTGACATGTTTTTTTTCCTTTAAGGCTTTTCCCTTAGAACCATCTTACAACCATCACGGAAAGAAAAATGGTGGGAAATTCTTATGCCGGTGCAACATGCTTAACGTTCTACTGCTGATATCGTTAATCTTATATGCGCTATGAAATTCGTGCCTATGAGGTATGTGGGCATCCTAACGCCAACGAATTCGCTTTAATAGCGATTTGTTTGCACAATAAGCGGCTAATTGAAGCGGTCCGCGTGTTACTGACCAAACGCCTGACAGCTGAATGGTCTCAAATGAAAATAGTGACCGTTACGGGACAGAAACGGGAAATCGTTGCCTTAATGAGCGATGGGGATGGGAGGCGGTAATTATTTGAAGGGGTGTAATCATTGGATTCATGTATAACATTGCAATGTTGCAATACCTTGAAGTTCAGTACAAAAGATTTTAAGTGAGTATAAAACGAATTGATATTCTTCGACTATTTTTAGTCTTTTAATATTAGTATGTAAATACTTAAATTGACTTGAGGGGCCACACAACATAAGAGAAACTGATAGTTGGTTTAACAGCATTATTTATATTCGCTTATGCTACATTATAAATTACTTGAGACACTTCTGAGAATTTGTGTTTCATGACCTCGGTTAATTTGAGAAGTCTTACTGAACTGTCCATATCCTATCTGTAATGAAAAGCCTTTAATCGTTTGGCTGGTTTATATTATAATCGTTCATAAAGATCCCAAGGTATGCCTTAGTAGTGCAAGTCGAGCTCCGTGGAATGGAATATGGCTATAAATTAAATATACAGGACATGACATTGCGTCCTAGAAAGAGGATAAATGAATGCTGTTTAATTAACCCAGATTTCTTGTTTCACAGCTGTAGTCATAAATTAATAAACAGTTCCACACACATTAGATCATCTAAACTAGTTTTCTAAATAACGACCAAATAAACATGCCTATAATATTTTTTTTATGTCAGTAGAATAAAGTTTCGCTATAGTTGCCAACCGATATTAAACAGAGAAAAGGTTAAAGATGATAATCACGTGTCATAACTTTGAAACAATTGCAATTCTATTATTACGAGTTATATCAGAACTTATGAGACAAGAAGAGTTTAAGAAAAAATACTACATAACACATTATTATACACACTTGTGAATAGTACTTAAATAATTTCTAAAGTTAATTTAATTTTTAATGAATAAATTCGCGTTAACATTAATAATTTTGAAAATGTATCGGGTATCTGCCATGCGAATACAGCCTAATCATATTTAGATACGCACATGGACCGCAGTTTCAAAAAATCAAGACATATATCGATTAAAAGGCAGTTTGTGACCGCGGTCGGACCACACTTTACTACATTATTGGTACTAGGTATATAGAACATAAGTAGTGCCGGAAGCGAACGTGGCGGTTCGGACGCGCGGCGCCGGTGTCTGCCGTCGGTTTGTGCCTGCACCTAATGTAAGTTTAAATCATTTCGCTGCTGGTGTCGTTTTGAATTAAGAGTGGTGTTTAATTAAGGTAATTGAGAAATAAAATAGTCTGCCGTGTGGCGGGCAGAATTTACCAACACCTTTCTCCCCGTGGGTGTCGTAAAAGGCGACTAAGCCGTCTGACCTTGAAAATCGCAATGACTACCGACAGATGCCACAATAACAATCTCGATATAATATCAGACCAAAATTGTGCAAACCAATGTCGTGTCTGGTATAGCGAACGCTCGCCGAGCGTGGCGATTATAGCAAATCCTCCTTATTGGAGAGGCCTACGCCCTGCAGTGGATTACTTACAGGCTGTTAAGGACCCGTTCTCTGTTTTAACTAGGTTTTTTTTAATTTTATTACATATTATTTTGAATTAAACATTCCAACGTTATAATTATAGTAGTACTATTCCATTATTAGTGAATTGTGTTTTTGGTACAGTTACCTAACTAGAAAATATATTTTTAGATTGGTTACGAAACTTTCCGAGATGTGAGATAAGAATCTCGCACTCACTGTTTATCATATTACAATAAGACATAAAATACACATCATATTTAGTTATTCCGTTGACCAGTAGTCACTAAAGAAAGACGATGTATGCGGAGATACTTTGGTCTAAGTAATTGCACCATTGTGACCTGTTATTTATTGTTTTTCTATGGTTTTTACGAGCCAACGGGTAGTTTTGTTTTATCCGTAACTATTTAGGTACTAGCATTAGCTAAGAAATCAGACTTAGTTTGGTTATTATTCTACGGTTAGTTAAAATAACGCTTGCCAACATCCATCTGTAGTAATAAGCATTGTAGCTTTTAACAGTTTATTTTTTTTAACTTTTACTAAAATAGTAAATCGGTGTAAAAGTATTCGTTAATTTTATTTTATTTTTGTTTTTATTAAAAATGTAGTTCGCAGGATGCGAAATTTTTGCCAGTGCTCGTGGCTAATGTCCGATATAGTGTAGGGCTCTTGAAACAGTGAAAAGAGTTCTAGTATATAAAAATATAGTGTACTCATCGCTATACGCCTTCATCTAGGATTGAGGTTGAGTGCTACCTATTCTTAGATTGTACTTGAAGTTAATACGCTGTAAGGTTCATTGTTATACATTTTTATTAAAACATAATACATTCAAGCGTACAATTAACGAAATAAAAGACAATTTTCCTGGCTTAATCTGCAAGTTATCTTCTCACCTATATAAATTATCAAGCAGCGAGATCTCTATTGAGGCCGTAGGTAACTAAGCTCTAATACAGAGGAGGCCTGAAGGTGGGCTACGTCCTATTTGCATTACAAAGAGGTCGCCTGAAAATTAACTACACGCATTGGGTCTTTGACGCGTACAGTCGCAAACAAAAGTTCTTCATTGATCTCAACTTACCTTGTACTATTTTACATAGTACATTTACATTACTTTGTTAATTGTAGAGTTGGTAATATTCTCGAAACATTACTAATATATTCGCTATTTATCACATTCACGTAGACTAATAATTTTGACTTATCAGACTAAAACTTAATAATTTAAATGTATTTGCAAAAGTAGAATGTGTTCTATCTAGGACTATCTTATATTTGAAATATTATAAATAGCTTAGTAATACTAAAAACATGATAGAATGTACTCAATTATTGCTCTGGTCTGGTTCTAACTTCCATACCATACCATTTAATTATATTAAGTGATACGTAATTGAAAGATAAACTTAAACCGGTAACGACGACAAGCGCCCTACCCTTAAATTTAATGATGCTGAATGATCTGTAATGTTCAAAATTAATAATTAGTAAATTATAAAGTGTTTACAACACTGCTCTACTGTAGTATGTAAGTGCATATATTACAGTAGCTTAAGTAAGCGTATTCTAATGAGTGATACCAAAAGAAGTAGTCATTTTTTATTTCCACCATTCATTTTCTTTGTAGGTTATTTAGTTACTTCTCTATTCTACTTGTAGTAAGTTTAAGGGTTGACTCCACTAATAGTTAATGTTAGCAGACGTTAATCAAGACGAAAATTGCTGATGTATTATTTAAAGTTGCATCGCGAAGTTTACGCACCCTTGTACTTTGTTCTAAGAAGGGGTGTTACTTAGTTATCTCGAAGTCGACCTACGGATTACATTAAAGAGATGAAAGGTGTTTTTACAGGCATGAATTTTAAATTGCATTTACGCGGCGGCGCGCCTCTAAAGCTTTGAGTTTGTTATTGGCGTAAACATTTTTTGTTTGAAGATTTTAAACGGCTCATATTCTTGTTTTCGTTATGACAGCCATCGTTGATTATGCTATCTCGGGTATTGATCACTCGGCATCTATCCGAATCAAATGAAATAAATAATGTAAATTTAAATATATTTATACTATAATTGTTGATTGTAATTTTAAGTATTGAATTTACCACGTACTCGGCGATGAAGGAAAACACCGTATGGAAACCTGCAGGTCTGAGAAACTATTTATTTATTGCCATTCCTTAATACATAAGAACACAAAAGACGGATCTGCCTATTGGCATTCTGTACCAGGCAATACATGGTATGGTGAAATTTTGTCTCAGGCGCAACAAAGATAATAAAATTAATACTAGATAATTCAAGTGTAAATATAGTATACGGATAACACTGAGAAAGTACATAAAATAATTTAATATACTTGGATACATACATAAGCATACAAACATATATTATCAGACGAGATAATAAAGTAAAAGGGTGGTATGCAACGTCTGGGGTTCAATCTTTTGAAAGTATAGTAATTACGTATAATAGAAAAACTATTCGGAGGACATTTGAAATGTGTTAACGTGGCGGACTCTCCCTGTTTTCAAACCCACTCAAACATTGAAACGAGCCTAGCTGTGAGACATTTGCGAGCTGCTATTTTTCTTTACTTTCTTGGTAAAAAGTACCAAGAAAGTGTCTCAGTGAAAAGTACGAATTACTTCCTATACATAAATATACTAACAACACGAGTTCAGGAAACTAACATATCAAATCGTAAAATGAACCATTCTGTTGTTGCTACGTACATAAGGATTATTCCGATGCCACCTAATTCGCCTGTTACCAAAACTGGCTTCAAGCCAAGGTCAATAAACCCTTTTGTGTACGCCGAGAACATACGCGCATACCTTGTACGCCATATATTACCCTTCGCTACCGCAGTACACGTGCCCTGGAAATCGAAACGATTGAATTCCAATCTAAACGCTTCGTAATTATGTTTCCATTTCGTATGTCATTGCAACGTACATGTAAATAAAAGGGGATGTATCCTAAACAAATACACTGGGTGTCGCGGATGCTGCCGACTGAGACTAACCCGACGGGTTTAAAAGGCCTGTCGTTTTGCATCTCCGTTGTTTATGTAGTTGTAAAACGAATGAAATTTGATGCGACAATGGTTCTTGTTTAAATGGCCTTTAAACGAAGGCTTAGATTTCTTAATATGGCTTTTAACTTCCGTCTGGTTTTGTGAGCAAATACTTTTTTTCTCTATAAATAATCAGTTGTCGAGATTTATATCCGTAATTAAATTTATAATATATCCCTAACTTAATAGTTGACAATATATGGGATATACGTGATAAAATACTTGTTTTTGATAAATGTATATTGTCCGTTTTGTTATTGAATATTCTTAAAGTTACATTATTTTAAAAATAATTATAGCCATCGTCATGAAGGTTACCGTAAACCATACTGCACACATTGATAAAAAGCAAATAAGCAGAGTGCATACAATATTTATAGGCCATGCTAGGCATTTGGGAACCGAGCGAGCACTATAAAGTATAAACAGGCACTTCGATCACGCAATCACGAACCCTTTTACATTGTAATAAGGGTTATATGATAGGCAAAAACATATTTGTGATTCGTTGTATTGCCGGTGGAGTATAAAGGCGCCCATTCATGTCCCGTGAAAGCCTGTCGCATAGACAAGCAGGGTACAGACGCCGTAAAAATGATTTATATCGGCTAGATGGCTTATCGAATGTTGTCGAACTTTTGGTAAAGGTAGATCGTGTTTAAAGATAAAAGACTTGTTCAAACGCAGCAAAGGATTTTTTTTAGACACGGCTCATTATCGTTTATTTTAGTGATGTTTTAAATTATGTTGTAGCTTCTCTTGTGTTTAGTAATTTTTTATTGAATTTTATTTGAAAAATTTGGTTATGTGTGTTATTTTAAAGTTTGTAAGTGTTGAGCAAGAGTCATGTTGCGACTAGAAATCGGTTGCATAGCACATAAATCTACCAATTTAAGTTCTTCACTCCATCAAGGGGTCTACACTTTAATAGTATAACCACTTAAAATAGCAGCTCATGGTCTGTGCCTGTCTTATGGTGAGTACCGAGAAGGTCTTCATGGGCCAATTATTAGAAATTTTAGGTTACTTCATAGCAACAACGCACTTTGTCGATGATTGTTCATAGGGCCACGATGACGCCTTAGTTGGTGCCTGTTCATTTGATACCTTTGTTGACACAAAAAAGAAGTGATTAAAACCTTTAATTATAAAATTGTTTGAAAAAGACACGACTATTTTGTTTAAGATTTGTTTATTATTGAATTTGAAATTTTTGAAGTATTTATCTTTCGAAGTCGCTATGATAAGCAAAAAACTTTATTATTCTGTTTACGTGTCATTAATTTCATGTGAAACTGTTAAATATCTGGTATAAATGTCATACGCTTATTGCATTTATGTAAAATTCAACGATAAGAAATAACAATGCTCTTTAACAAACAAACGTAAATATCAAACGTGGCAACTCTATACTTCAAGGTAATCATGTTCCATAGAAGCGGTTATGGCCGACTACCTTAATGCACGCACCATCTGGGTGGATGCAGTTTTAATGCTATTGTGTATTATTTTAATATCGAAGTTTATTAGAATAAATAAAAACTAACATCTCCAGAAAAAAAAAAGAAGAAATTTGGCATTATTCGCCTTCTACGAAATCTATTATAACTGATCAGCTAGGCGGTGCGGAAAGGAGGCTTCGTTTAACATATATTTTATTGATAGGAAATTGTAAATTTAGCAATTTGTAAAAGACCATTTGGCTCTACGGTTCCGATAATCTCTGAAAAAATTATGTCTGTATCTGTCGGGCGACATCCATTTCACCACATGAGAAGCTCAAGAATATTCAGGAAAATCATTTCTTAAGATGGCGCTACAGCGCATGAAATCCATCATCACACTTTGAAAGTTGCTACGGGTCATTGCATATATACAAAATCCAAATAACATCCTGGACACGGAGACGTCGTCCCCAGGTCACAAACAACCGACCAGAAGCTTTTCTTTCGCACATTCCTTTGCCATAACTGTGCCAAGCAATGGTAGGATGTTTAAATTTACTTTTTATATACGTCATTAGCACATTTTATGGTATTATTAAGTTTTTAACTCAATGTTTGTGTAAAAAGATATACGTGAAGTACAGATGTAAGCTCAGAGTTAATTTAATTGCATGTACGCATTGCGTTTCGGCCGTTTAAATTTCCCCGACATTTCGAATCGAACACAAACATACGCATGGTATTGCCGGTAGACAATATTTCGATTCGAATACATTAATGCCGTCTGCATTTTAATTTCCGTTCGAGCATGCAGAAGCAACGTTGCATAAATTCACACGGAGATAAATGTGAAGTCCGGCATCCCGTGCAGCGGGGTCCCTCGCTCACTGCTTTCTCTGCGTACTTCCAGGAGCTTTATAGTCGACTCCTAATCTGATGCATTGTCCACACGCACAACTTATGAATACACTAGAGCTTACACGTTGAACTTTCACAGATATCGCTTTAAGTAACTGTCTTTAAGTGGAATAAGCCGCTGTGAGAGTTAAGAGAATGTACGGTACCTGCAACACATATCAATTTGGACAATGTAGGAATTCGCTGACTTTCAATTGATCTTATCTGTCGGAGACGTTCGGTTTAATAATATCTTTTGATAAAATTCGTCTTATTAAAATTAAATTAATATATCCAACAATCACACACGTCATTCGATCCCTAACCCTGTGTCTTGGTAACTGGATGGAGATGAGATAATACATATATCTAAATAGGTTACAAACATTTATATTCAACCTACAAATATTTTATCTTTGCAGGATTCGAACCCGCAACCATCAGCTTTGAAGGAGACTACCAACTAGGTTATCGAGTCTTCAATCAAATAATATTTCAAAGTTTGACATATGTATTACAATGCCACATATGAATTTACCATATTCGCGTAGTCGCCACTCCTGTAATATGGGGAAGCGATTGTAGAATTAGACACCTCCACAGATATAAGATTTAAATAGACACCTAAAGTATGTCTAATTATATGAAAAGCAAGCTTGTCAGTTTTTGCGTGCCTTCATTAAAGTAAAAATAGCAATGAAACATCACCATTCGTTCGGCTTACATAACATAAACACTTATCAGGGATCATGATGGCTGCTAGCAATATTGAAAGTATTGGTAGGGCCAAGAGCCAGCTTTTTCTGTTGCTCGAATGGGCTGGCTCGACCGGGGTAATACCACAGCCTAGCAGAACACCGGCGTGAAGTAGAGGCAACTTGTGCTTCTGCATTTCGTTCGGTAAGTGAGATAACTGGAAGCCCACTCCTTCTCCCCATCCCCTCTTATCATCCTCCCTCCTATCTCCCAAATATCCATAAAGGCCGGCAATGCACCTGCAGCTTCTCTGGTGTTGCAGATGTCCGTGAGCGACGATAATCACTTACCATCAGGTGAGCCGCTTGCTAGTTGACCTGGTGTTTTTCTGACAATCTTGCTGATTAACTAAGTGGTGATGGCGTAACAAGACTAACAAAATTTAGTGTTACTACTACATCAGCCTACTTTATTCTCTTTGGAAGAGAAAAAACAGACTTACCGAGTACATTGCGAGTAGCAACGATAGTCTTCGCAGGTTTTCCTTGTCTCAATTGATACGATGTTTTACAATTCCTACGGTCCACCCGTAGCTGATGTGAAACATCGACGCTCTAGGAAGCCTGCAGTATTCAGATAAATTCCAGATCGGCCCCATCTCTTATCATTATCTCTCTATTAAATCGGATTTGATAGAACACAAATCCTCGCAAAGGAACACCGATTCCTGCCACGGATGATTCGCGAGGCTATTAAAATCAACAAAGATGACTGAGAACTGCGAGCTTGGGATCCAGTAATAAATAAAATTAAATCTAAAACCAAGCATACCACTGCACGACCACAAGATACTGTGAGCACATTCTGCGTAGACCGGACCAAAATTTAGAAATAAAAGGTGAAGGTAACCCGAGTTGACTATTACATCTGGACGTCTGACACCTCAGTCCTCCGTGACCACGGCTGCTGTAAAGCATTCGATACATTGGGATCATAAAAACAATATTAAACGCGATAAAATCCGTAAATAATAGTTTCATTTGAATTGTCTGTTCACGTAAATGCAAAATATCATTACATGAAATGTGTTCTAGTTCTAGGTATGTTTTACTTACTGCTCAATGTTGACTGGTATAAATTGCTTTGAACATTGTTTCGGCCTTTCCATTTATAACTATGTAATGTGAAATTCAATGAAGAATAAACAATTTAATAAATAAATAAGTATAATTTATAATGTGGAGTACCTGGCCTATCTATATATAAAATATACTTTATCTTACCACCCTGTAAATAGTTCGCTGCAGGACATAGGCCTCTCCCTAGGAGGATTTGCCATAATACCCACACTCGGTAAGCGAATTGGCGATCGCAGTGCCAGACCTACCCTCAGACGCCTCTTACGACCCCACCGGAAAAAAGCAAAGACAGATTCTTATGCTGTTACTACACGACAAAATTCTGAATATTATATAATATAAAATAAACATTATTCCATTAAGGAAGTGAATTAGAGTATCCTATGTGGCTTAGAACCTTACAATTCTATACAGAAGGAGTCCGATTTTTCCAATATAGTAAATGTTCATTTACTAGATTGTTTACACTTATATCTAAGTAACACATTCAAATTTTTCTTGTTAATTAACTTTAGTCAAGTTTCAAGCACGCGATAAAACAATGAACATAGACGTTTTGTTCATTAAACATTACTAAACCTTTCACGATTCACGATCCATTTTTACGAATCACTGTTTTCGAACCTGCATACGTCAAAAGCCGTAGAAATAGCAAAGGCATCAATCGAACTCAACTACCAATACTTAGCTTATCGGACAGCAAATTTGTTAGACTAATCGCAAGGGAATGCACGACGTAGATACGTGGCGAGACACACGGCCCAAAAATTTCACAGATTATGAAATACAAAAGGCGCAGCAACGCTGGGCGCCATAATAGCTTACGCACTTAACAAAACAAAGAACCTTGGTGTAACGGATGAAAAACAAAAGGCAGCGCTATAATGTAGATGTGGTGTGGTGATTAAACTTTTAAAAGGAAACAAAACATAATGAGCAAAAAGAATAATATTTAATAGCGTAAGTGGGAATGGCTGAAAAATAAATTTAATATTTTATGTATTAAAGTTGTATGAACATTTGTGTCCACATTTTCTTGGTTTTTGAATATCTAGTAAAGTTTCAGGTCCCTTTTGACGTTAGTTTTCAACATGTGGTTTATGTTCGGATCATGTTGTATTTGTGAGTATGCGTGTTGTAATGTAAAAAGACAACAAGGTAATTTTAGTAATTGTCTATAATTGGTGTTACGGAGTAGCTAAAAGAATTCTAAAGTAAAATTATGAAAACTAATTAAGTAATAAAATGAAAAAAAAGGCCGAGGGTACCTCAGCTACTTATGTATTATTAATAATTAATACTTTAGTATTTTCTTTAACAAGTAAAATTTTTTCCTAAAATATGTTCAACATTAAACCTTTATATTTACATAAACTTATTTTCAAAATCGTGTGTATTTTTAACTAATCGTTACATTCCAATAACTACAATGTCGGTAAAGTCCAATACAATGTACTACATATATCTGACAATCCATTACGTGTGTATTCAAAACCAGCATGTTTATAAGATTAACAACTTTGATTCTGAGCACGACAGATGACAAGTTGAAGCGAAACGTTTCTGTGATGTAAACAAATTGGCATTGTACTGCAGCTAGTCGTTCTCACCTCCCGTGTGTGACGGCTCACAGCTAGGGTTACCTTTATTTAAGGGACATCCTGTTGTTTTTTTGGGCTAAATTATTGATTACATGCGTGTAAATCAATAAACCTGAACACAGAAACTTTGTTTTCTTTTTTCGAGACATTTTAAAATTTCTCTTATTTCCCGGTTGATAAATAATAATAATGGACTATGGACATATCTGATAGAAACGACCAACATGCACTGGAGAATAAAGGCCTTACCATGGACAAACTCGCACAGACGAACATAGTGCAGAACTATCCCCAGGAACGTGAAACTTATAAATTTGTAGGTAGTCACTTATTGATGCAGATGGGTTGTGGTACTAAATCACAACTATGTCTATGGAGGCTTGTGTTCAGCGTACTTGTGATGGGATACGATGATGGGCCTTATATTTCCTTGAACGGGGCACACATTTGAATTGTTCTTCTTCTTTCTTTTACAGTCTGTAAATAATTCACTGACCAAAGTAAACGCCACGCTGGGCAGACGTACTGCTGAGCGCATTACCAAACACGTTTGATGGTGTTGCCCAGCGTTCATATTTTTGGTTCAGGATTTATTCAGACGATTTCAGCAGATTTACCAAAAAAATCGCTTAGGCAACTTTTATTATGGATAAATTGGATCGAAACTTTTTTTTTCGCCGCTCCACTCGCCGCTCCTTCCATAATGAGGAATCAATTTATTAATATTATTATTATTTTTAGTCAATTTAAGATATTAATACAACTCTTTACACTTTTTTATAGCAGTTTCATGTTATAAATTTAATTTATGTATTGACCAAATTTAACAACCAATATCCTAAAAGTTTAGGTTACAGATACAGCTTTCAAATCCAAGATTCTAGCTAGCTTTTAATATTTTGCCGTGATGAATTCGTGAAATCCAAAAATAAAACGAATTTTACGGAATTCTTCGCTTTTACTTTTAACTTTACTACCCAACGTTCTCAGTGTTTTGTAGCAGCCTTGTTACGAGGGGACTGGGGTTTTAGACCACCTGATGTCATATTTAACTTACCGACTGCTTTTTATTATAAGTATTCGCATAAATATAAGAAATGAATAATTATGATTTACAATGAAACCATTAGGCGTACGTCCTGTATAATTAAAGATTTTAAAATATGCCCGTAGTCATCGCATTTAAAAATCTACAAGTTATGTTTGTTCACCTTTCGTCCTTTCCTGATTCCGTTAGAATTCCCAAACGCACGTGGTCTATCTATTCGCAGGGGGCGGTCGGACGTACTGAACCGATGCTGATTAATGACGATAACCCCCGCACTATCGGCCCTGCAGCTATCGCGCCGTGCCCGCGCCGTGCCCGCGCCGTGCCCGCGCCGTGCCCGCGCCGCAATCCGTCTTGATTGTCCCACATACTTCTTGCCCTGACTCCACCATATGGTTAGTTTACAGATCACTAGTGACAGGACATGTCTTTACTGTTATTAATTGACATGATATTTCACATGCATTGTCATTTTTGTAAAAACGTAACGTAGGCAATTTTGGTAAAAGCATGAACTTTTGCGTGGTTGTAAGAACGAAGATATCGCGAAGTTATTTCAACAGATTTTCAATAGCCTGTCTAATATGAGTGTTAAGGTACTGTTAGAATTAGAGATTCATAAAAGACAGGGTACTGTCCTCAAAGAAAAATAATTACAATATTAACTATCATTTAGGTTATACACAGCGGTTTAAACATCGCTGATCCTTTTTATCGTTTAGAGAAAATTAAAGTAATTTATACTAATTTATACTTTGGTAAATATTAGAGACTGCCCGATAACCTACGAGTATGTGACATATTTTTTATCCACCTTCGAGTTTGTTTACATTTGTCCATGGGCTGCAAGCTTCCATCACGTGAACTGTTAGCTCGTTCGTCACTCAAATCTAATAAAAAAAACCCAAACATTTAAGAAAATATCTTCCTGCAGGAAAACCTGTAAACCCCCACAAATATTTTTTTCGAATTTTTTTTTTTCGGATTGCGGAAGAAATGTGTTAATGATAATTTTATACCGATTTCTTACAATGACAAAGGGCATGTTACTCAATCGAATGTATTGACGTGGCGATTCATGTGATTCCAAGCTAGCGACGCAGAACATTCGTACCTTATATAATTTGTTAGGAGCAGCATTTCAATACGCCATTAATTTTGTTCAAAGGCACGACTTAACCTTATAATATCACAGGTCGTGATGGAAAGTTTTTGTTGAAAATACGCCACCATTTTACGTATTTTCCTTTATGTTCTTTTAAATAAATAATACTATTCTTACAATGAAAATAACTTAAACGGAAAATGAGTTAAACTACTTTGCTCCTAGTGACTATGGTTTTACAAAACACTCGATTGTCGAATGTTAAAACAAAAGAATTACACGCGACACTGAAATCCGCTCCGATGCGCTCTAAAGCTTCTAAGCCCCTGAAAGTACAAAATAAAACTGCACAAATAACGGAACTTCCAGTTTAATACTTTTTGTATTTGCAGTGTTAAATGGCTTTAGTTGACTTTCAATACATGGTTTCTTTAATACTGGAACTAATAAGAAACTCTCGCCAGTTATCCCTCACAGAGTAGACACAGCTGCTTATACTTTTCATCGACATAGTTATTAAACCACGATAGCCGAGTAAACGAGCCGGAGGCAAATGGTGCAATAAAATTTGAAATATTTTTGTTTAACTCCTATATGCCTGCTTTTGATTTTCTTACAGAAATATTAATAAAGTAAATCAATTTTCTTTTAAATGATACAATGCTCTGATGTAGGAACTCCCGCGTTTACTATGTTTGATCTGCGTAAATTTTTAAGTCAATTTTAGTTCCCTTATTTATATCCATTAGAAAAAAAGAGACAAAATGTTACTTTTTTACATCTAAACTTTGATCATGCTGACAAACGTGTTATAAATAAATGTGTTAAAACCAATTCGTTCAACTGACGCTGACATATCAAAGTGCTGGAAGGTGACCAATTGACATTATTCAGGGTCACGACTCACGAGCGGCAGTCATCGATCACAGGATTACCCGCGAGTGTTCACGGTGGCGTGCGATGCAAACAGATTGGACAGCCCTAGCTCGTTATTTAAGACGGACACCATATGAACTAAACGCGTCTAGCTTGAGTTAAGACCATGATTATCTTTTAAGATACCTACAGTGACATTATTGCTTTTTTGTTACGTTTTTTTAACACTGTTAATACGAAGTATATATCTAAAATATTTAAGTATATCATCATCACTATCAAACTATAACGGTCCACTGGCATTTGGCCTCCAAAATTGGCAGGACGGGCGAATTGGCGATCACCGTAACAAATTGCTCGATGCTGTTGTCCGGCACTAATCTGGCTATTGCATATTTTATCATTTCTAAGATGGTTATATTGTCATGAGTTGGAGGTCACGAGATTTTTCACTCGTTTACTTAATAATACGATTCTGGACTAGTCACTCTTTTATAATGACGTTAACATTGACGCGTGAGAAAACGTACGAGAAGTAAATAATTAACCAAAGCCTAAACTCTCTAGAATCTAAATTATGTGCACATATTATTTTTCAATTATTGTGATGGTCGTTTTATTAATAATCGAAATTTTCACTTCTTTTATACTATACATAATAATATCGTAAATATTAACACCTGCAACCCATGGGGGTAGGAAAATATTTAGGATGTTCATTTGGCGCGACACTACGTGACGTGCCAAGACGCACGCCAGACGTGCTATCGCAACCACCTTTCGCCTCTCCGATAGATATAGAACATAAGGGGTGGCGATCCTCGTTGCCGGATTTGCTCTCCGACTTTGCTAATGAGATTTTCAAGGCTTCGTCAAAAGATTGCTATGCCGCTACCACGCGCATTATATTCAAAACTTGACTAAAATATTATATTTTATTTTGTGACATTGGGTTCGATACGATACAAATTTCCTAAGATGATAACGTGTTGCTTGCGGAAACTACTTGTAAACAGTTAGTGCCAACGAAACGGATCGCGCGTTTAACAGATGCGTGTTTTCGTGCCGTGCAGATTATGGTGCTGGTGTTATCTGTATCACGTGTCAACATCAAAATAACATAATGACAATGTCAAGAATTCCGCGATTTGTTAGCTTCGTGGAAAACACAATCATTATATTCTTCTATAACCTTCCCGCTCTCGCTACACATTTTTTTGGTCTTTTGTAATAATTGTAGCCTATATCCATGGTATATAACATATTAATAGTTCATTTATTTTTGATATTGATCCAATAGATTTCCCGTAATACAATTAACCTACCTCCGCATGAACCACTGAAATTATTCTTACTATTACTTAAAATAAGGTGTAGTATAGCTTACGAATTATATAGAGCCCTTGACACAAGAGGTTGACTCCCACTTGGCCGTTCTGGTTTTTTATAGGCCATCGTTGTAGTGGTGATGTGGTCCAAGATTCCAAAGTCCATTGTTGTATTGTTTATTTAGATGCAAAAGCAACTCTATATCGCATGCGTCAAAAAAGATCGACGTTGTCGGCGTATCTGCTTTGCGCACGATTACCGAAAGAGCCAAAACATTTCGACTCGATTTACCTATTTGGATTTTTCTTTTTATTTTCATCTTCATCATTTTATTAAATTGCAACGATGACTTTTATCTTTTATTTTGGCATCATGGATTTTCATAATTAAAGCCTTTTAATAAAAGGGTCAAAGGTAGTCATATTGGTAACATTACGTAAGACGATTTCGTTTCAACTGTAGATATTTATTTTTCAATTATCTCTGCCTGGATTTTGACGAAATTGTAATTAATTCAGTTCATTATACGCCTCGAGTAGTTCGAACCTTACCTTTTTAAGTAACATGTAAATAATGAAAACTTAAATCTGATTTATAGATAGCCGTTTAATGAATGCTTCTTTAAAACGTATAATTATGCCTTTTGTATTATGAAGATAAGATCTGTGACACTTATGTAATTTAAAAAATACTGTATAAAAAATATCAAAACAGTACCTACCTGATTTCATTGACTTACTTCTGTTTTTGTCGTTTAAGCTATTGTTGCAATTTACTCTTTAATTTTTAGTAAATATTATGCTCTGCTATTGACTAGTGTAAAATTTTAGGTTACATGTTCATAATCATTTAGTTCTGATTGACTAGGTGCACAAGGTACTATGTATGTTTACTTTTAATGCACAAGTGACTTCACTTTTGATTGCTTCAGTGACTGCCTATTTTCGTTTCGCTGATTTTAGTCCGCTGCTGAACATGGAAATTTCCAAGAAAGCGCCAGCAATAGCCGGCATACATTTTTTGGAAGGTTAACCCATACTCATCACGCTGGGCAAGGTGGTTTGTGAGTGCAGTGCCAATACATCGCCGTAGTGATGCAGACCCCATCGCTAGTCTGTGGCACTTAGTTCGGCAAATTCGGATGGATATTGTGCTATTATTCAGTCGCCAGAGCCTCGTATGTTTGCTAGCAGGGTGCAACAAGAAGTTGGCGATTCGAGAAAGAGATGGTATATTCTATGGTTACGAAGTCCTATGGAACGATAATGCCGAAAATGCCCTGTGACTGCTTAATCATGTCTGTACAAAGTACTTCCATAAATCTTGTCGGAGTAATTGCTACGCTTAGCAGAAGCGTTGACTACTGCACTCTTATTGTAGGCACAAAGGGATGATGAGCTGTACATCCTCTAGCCAATGTTTCATTATTAGAGTCTATTACAATAATCATCACTTTCAGCGAACCTTAAAAGTTTTCGTACATATTTTTTATATTGATTTCTAAATTAATGTCTTGAATTTTCGAGTCTGACATTATCGTGTCGTATTTTCTCCGAATGTAATTTAGAACGAAAGTTTAATGCGTGGTAGAGCCTAGGGCGACTTTTGCTGCTCTTAGAATGGACCGGCAGACACCCCGGCAGTCTCGCAAAAATACCGGCGTGAAGACGAGGCATCTTGTGCTTCCGCGTTTCGTTCGGTGAGTGTGGTTACCAGAGACCCACTTCTCCTCTCCCCCTACCTCTTCCTCCTCCCTCATTCCCAAAGACCGGCTAACCCTTAAAGACTGGCACCTGATCCTCTAGTATTGCAGTTGAAAGTGTGCGTCGGTAATTACTTACCATAAAGAAAAAAGCTCCCCGCGACACAATAATCAATGTGCATAGATGTTTCTGGGGTAGATACAAATGATTGACGTCCACAAGTCAAATATAACAAGTACATAGTTCTCATAAAAGTTGGCCAAATCATACTTAAGTGTGCGAACATGCCTACGCGGCAATTTTTTATCCTTTTTATTTGAAAAAATCGCTTGATATTAATAAGACAAAATTTGTAGCCACTATATGTAGTGCTTCGGGGATCTGTTCCCGATTCAGGAGACTCGAGTTCGATCCCCGATATGGAGGGCTACCAATTACTTTTTCGAAACTTGTGTACGATTGGTATCGTTTGCTTAGACACTAAGGCAGTGGCCCCGTCAACCCAAATAAGCTCTGATAAAAGTGGGTTGTAGTCTAGACTTCTGACTTCTCCAGTTTTGCGTATGCGGTCGTGATAGCTTATTATTTACATCAATAATATTATAAAACACAACAAATAATTTAATGTTATAATAAACATTTAAATATTATAAAAGTATTACTATACCAAAACGGAAAAAAATCGGTTTTCATAAAATAACTGTAATTACCACAACGTACATTCCCGCCAATGGAGAACATACGCGGCAAAGGCGGGGTCTCCCCCATTAGGGTCCGCCGCTCCCAAATCCTTACATTATTTTAATCACACTCTTGCCCTGGCCGGCTTTAATCACGCTTTGTGGATAGACGAGAACTTGTCAACGAAATTGCGACTCTACTTGTCTATTTTTTAAGTTTACTTCCTTTTTATGTGTGAATCAAATTAGTGTGAAGTGCTAAGCTTGGCAATAACAGCGATGTTAGCAGATATGGATACCGCCGCTCGTGTATGTGCTTAGACTTGTTTGTAACTTGTTCTGTTTGTACCGTTACATTTATTTGATTTATTGCAATATATTTAAGTTTAACTCATTTTTATTTCATTAATTAGTCAACTAAGCGAACTCAGCCATGTGGTAGCGGTGCAATATTATTCAGTCTTTCTTTCAATGGATGTCGTATGAGACGACTAAAGATAAAACTTTGGAAATCTCATGCCTATACAAATGGCGACTACATATCACTACATATCACTTTCTCCCGGAGAGCCATTAGCTCGAGACTTTAGTTATTAAATCTCATATATTACTTCACTAGCTCTCAGTTCCCAGCACCGAAATACACTGTAACGTTTGGCTCTCTATTGCTTTACAGCATAGTTTCTGGCACTGCGCTGGTTCCCTTATAGACGGACTCCTGTGTAGTAGTCTATCCACCAGTATAAAGCTTTTACCATTAAGTTGTAGTAGAACTACGTAGGTATAAATAGCTCAAAATCTGATATAGTTACTAACAAGCTATTTACACTTTAAGTTACAACCAAAAAAGATTTGTTTATATGAATTTGGTATTGTATACTGTAGCTCGATATATTAATGAAACATTTATCATAATTATCACCTTTTACTTCCTCCAAAAAAATTTGTTTTGTTTGTAATCATCATCGACAAACCACAGCTTAAATTATCTATGCATTTTTATTTACTAACCATAAATACGTAAACATGTGTTATGAACAAAGATATGCAATGTTTATAATGATCTGAAAAACTTTAAAGCTTTTAACGTTTTTTTTTGGACATAAGTATTATTGTTAAAATATCAATCAAATCAATCAAAACCGTTATGCTTTAAAACTTGATTTATTACGAACACAAATATTGTTTTAAGTGGTAATTTATAGCGATTTCTGATAGAAAGTAATATCATTTTTATTTCCACATGACATTTGTAAATAATTGCCTCGATGAACTTCCTTTTACTCGTGTTTTTATTGCAACGGAGACCATAGCGCTCCTTATTTGGTTATTAAATTTGATTTCAACAAACACTTGACATGATTTTCGTTCTCCAAGATGAAATACAATTTGAAGCATCCTTCTTAAGAGTTTTTATGTTGTTTTTTTGTAAGATATTTTTTTCTGAGTATAAGTCAGGACTGTAATCTGATAAAAAATAATAACTTTTTTAACTAGACCTTTTAGAACTAGACTGTTTTACTCCACATCTGATGTCCTGATAATTTTTACAGTAACGAAAACTTGAACAATGTAACGTTCTTCTACACCTGATTCTTCTATAATTTTAACTTCTTCATCACTGAATGTCCTCTGATCTACATAAGTGTCAACCAATGGAATTATTTACCGTATTCGCCATCCTTAGCAAGCGGTTTGACGATCGCTGTAACAGAACCTTGCACCTTAGACGCTACTGCCACTCACGATAGGGTAATTTAGGTTTCGTTATTCTTGTTATTAACTCCTGCAGGACATAGGCCTCTCCAATAAGGAGGATTCGTCATAATCGTCACTCTCGTTAAGCGGATTGGTGATCGCAGTACCAGACACCTCGCACCTTAGATCAGTCTGCTTAATTTTAATAGTAATCACTTACTATTAATTGAGCCTTGACCACACGGCAAGTATATTGATTTTGAACTACATCTATGGATGGAGACGTCGAGAACAGTTACGGCTAGAAAAGATATTTTTTGAAACTGTTCATACATTGTATCAATCAATGTATTTTAAACGCTATTGTACTAATAACAGTTAAAACAATTCGAAACTGATTCGACGAGTATTGACATTACATTATCATCATCCTCTTAATAAGTGAAGGTTTGTCATATAGTTACGATTGGACTATACCGTTTTTTGTCATATATTTGTATCTGTTTGTTTGTAGAACGTTTAGATTTAAGATCTTCTGTGATAAACCATTAAAATCACTGTATTTACGAGTACTTCTCGTTATGTCAACGCGTTATTTAAACCAACGGCATACGTTTTTGCTTACGAAATTTCGGATCGTATCTCAGCAGATGCTAAGCAATAAATGAAGGATAACTTTCGTCGAAAAGAGTTCATTTATTATTTCGCACTATAAAATAATTTAAATCGCTTAATATCTTAAATACAACCGGTCGAAAAAAAACCTAATGAAATTCAAAAAAAAATTACACTTACTCATAGTTTACCCAGTTGTATAAACAAAGTTTACAACACCCATTATTTTCGATTAATCTCTACCATTATGCCAGGAAAACGTTGAAACAACAAAACACTCGAGTTTTTGTATCGTGAACGGGGGTATGCGAATTAGTACTGAAACAGCGGGGGCGAATTTGGTTGTCTGTTGGTTAGGACGGTCGTAAAAAATTCCAGGACCGCCTGGGGTGAGCATTAGACCAGACTACGCTTTGGTGGTTCTGTTAATTTGATCGATGATTTTATATAAATTATATTAAAATAAACTTAAAGGTAATTTTGAAATTACGTATAATTTTTAATGTTTTTTATCGGTTTATTTTACTGCTGAACATCCAGCAAAAACAAGAGCTGTGAAAGGTTCGCCCAGACCAGAGGTTGGTGCGCGCGGTGCCGGTATCGTCGCACTAACGACGCTGCACATCACTAGTCTGTCACTACCCTTTTTCAATATATTGCAACACACGTAAGTAATACATAAATTTGTTGGCAAAAGGGTTTGTTAGCTACTACTTATATAACATACATATATAAACATGTAGTAGCTAACATGAAAAGAAATATGGTTATGTCCTCTTGGCCGATTATTAACTCCGAATACCATCGACAGTTATTAACCGCACAGAGTATGTTATACCACAAAAGTACATGCAAACCTATAAATATTCACATATCCGATGAAAGGTTTATGCGACAAGATCGAAAGAAGGGTCAAATGCAGTGCCAGAGACACAGCCACGGGACGGCACAATACAATCAGACCGTAAAACAAATAATTTATTTAATGCACGAATATTGGCGTCGACTAGATCTCAACCCAAAACTCGTAGCTAAACAACCACGTACGCTAACCAGTAAGAAACGCGGTCAAGCATACAAGGAGTAATATCTAACTACACGAAATACACATAAAACCAGCAATTACGTTAAATAGCGCGGGATTTTATCCAGACATTGGTAATTACGCAATTTTAAATGGCGTCGTGGTCTGCATTAGGGCAACGGTCATAAAGGTTGCGAACCCCTCGTCGTATTACAAGCGATCGGATTCTTTGTCCTTACTTATTTCTGGACGTCCCTTTTTCGAACAAAAGCGCGAGTGAGCAGAATGCTAGATACGAATTTCTATGCGACTGTGTGAAACGTGACATTTGAACTTCGATTGAGACAAACCTGAAGATAAATCTATGTATTTTTATTCAGCATCAGGTAGGAACGTTTCTGTATTTTTCAACTAATTCCAAAATAGAAGGTCTCAAATAAGTGAATATACAATATAAATTGTAGGTTATTTTGGCTTAACATATTGCCAGCTTTTCTGAACAGGGAGTTTAATGCGTTACGCATTAAACTCCCTGTATTGTAATGGTAATAGGTTAATCAATAATTACATTTCAGACGTCCGTTAATGATAGCTAGCGAAGTCTCTCCTATTCCATCAATCCGGCGCCAGGTCATCATCGGAGGACAATTGTCTTCGTATAATGATGATCTAAGGTAAGGTAGAAAAATGTAGTAAAAAAGGTTTGATCACTCATTAAAGTGGACAATCTGTCAAATAGTCGAATCTGATAAAACGTTCCAATGAAACCCATCCCGATTGCTATTACTACTACAGTTATCTAAAAGACGCAAATTTGAATTTAGTGATTCACTTGCAAAGTTGATCTGATGATCCAGTTTCACCACCACATAAGTCCTTACAGTTTTCCGTCAACGTGCAACAAGATGTTCGTTGATTATATTTATTTTTTTATTTTGCTTTCAGAGTTCCCAAGAGTACATTTTATTTTAAGTTGCGTATTTGAGTTCGTGACTTACCCTACTTTTGTCCCGTTCCGTTATAGATCCTTGCATCACCTGTCAATTTTGCTGCGCATGTTAAAAAGCAATAAAGCAAATTTAATGTTATTTTGGAAACAAAGTGAATTGTTCACGCAACCTGCCATTACTTACGTTCCTAATAATAAAACAAGGTATTTCTAAAGCTTTGTTATGAAAGATTAACATCGATGTTGTGTTACATGACTAGATAAGATTCCGTTAAACACTAAAATATATTAAAAAAATTATGAATTTATAATTACGTTAGCAATAAACGAATTCTACAATTATTCTGATATTTTCTCTACTTTTGTATATTTGTTCTATGATCATATCAAGTCCCTCGGAAAGTTTTTCAAGCAAAGGTTAGTAAGCTTGTTGTTATAAATTGTAAACTGACAAATTTCAATAAAGTAAACAAATACCAAATTTAAACTTCCCTCCACGTATTTTAACGATCAAAATAAAAATATTGCGCCTCTCGCAGTATAGAGATATATTGTATATAGATATAGATATATTGTATATAGATATAGATATATTGTATATAGAGAGAGAGTATATAGAGATGCGTTGAGAACATTTTCCTCCTGAAACGAATAATCCTTGTATCGTATTAGAAGTCAAAAGGTTTCCTAAGGTTAAGGCTTGTTCTATGAAATTAAGCAACAGTATGAAACAATTCCCTCAGACGAATCGACGACTTGTGATCAGCTTTTTTGGCTATTCGCCTGTACTGGGTTGCCCCTCGCAACCCTCTCTTCCTCAACGACTATTCATTCTGCGAGCAATGTGGCCTGTCCAATCTCACTTCAGTTTGCTAATCCTTCAGACTATGTCGGTTCTGCTGTGGGTGCAGATGATCCACGTCCAGAGACACCGCGTGACTCTTTCAAAGCTCATTGAGCAACTTTTAGCTTTCTCGTACGGCATTCTGTTATCTGAACATACAGTGCGTGTATTTTATTACATATACAACAAAGTTTTAAAAAAAAATTTTGTCAATTAAATCTAAAAATTTCATAAAGGATCATTTTAACCTATATTGAGGCGTTATTTCGGTCACTCGAAATACTTATTTTCTCTTATGCGCGTTTAAATCAGTTTGATGATATTGCATGTTTATAGACTCGTAAATCTGCTTACATGGAAGATTTATTATTATAGGACGGCGGGGCCACAAATTATGTTCGATACAATTCGGTCTTTGTCAGAGCGGGACGTTTGGCGATCACGCTTGCCGATTTTCGGTTGCGTATGGCGCCAACATTTCATTCTTAATGTAATTAAATAATGTATGATATATTAATTGGTACAAGCCGGTGCGAATAACTTGAAATTCCACGCTTTGTACACTTACATAATACTTTGAAAACCTTTTACTTAAGATTGATTGTGGCGAAATGTACTTACTATCGCTATGACATTATGTGTTTTATATGCAGTATTATGCAGATCGTAAATATCACTTAATCAGCCTTTCCAACAAAATTGTCATTTGCCAAAATAAACTTAAATATAAAAGACCTTTGAGGACGATTATTTGATAAGAAAAAAAAATATTTTTGAATATGTAACGTAAAAACTTTTTATCTTTTAACCATTACAGGCTGCCTGTAACCATGGCGATGTCATCATCCTAGACTACTCTTGGCGTACCGCAAATTAGATTAAACCTATACACGTCGGCCTTCATTTTTTCGATTCGGATTCAATTGTTTCGATACGTTCACTAAATGTCGCCACTATCCCACCCGCAATCTTGTTAAGGACAGACGTGTTTAATCAATCTCCTGGCACGTAGGAAAGAATCCTGCAAAGTTTGCAAAATTGCTGTGACTCAGTGCAAGAATTAAGGCTCGGCTCGTTTACTGTTACATCTATTATACGACGACGGGTGATAGATACTTAGTATGTAACAAAAAATATAGTAATTTTATTGGTTTTTCGCAAAATCAATTTACCAAGCCTGGGTAATTAAGGTTACACAGTTATTAGATGTAATCGATCCTTGTTGACAAAAACAACATGACAGTATCACTAAAGTACTTGATATCGTAAAATAGTTAATTTAGTTTAACGTATAAATAAAATAATAATAATTGCTATATGTTACCATAATTAGATACGAAGTTTTACCGAAATATGTCGTCTGTTCACATTAGTACTCATTTACATTAGCCGCACTTTCTATCAAATTATGTTTGCATATCGTTTTTTACCAATAATTTCTCATCCCTTTTAGTAACTAAAATATTAATTTTCCCTGTAACATTCTAATAATTTCATAAACTATGATCATAAGTTACGCCCTGCACACGAATGCACTTTAGACCGATTACGTTTACAACAAATGACACAATTCCATATCTTCAAATCATGTCTATCAATGTGGATATAGTATAATGACTATGTTTTAAAAAAACCCGTATATAGTAATATTGGTACCGATTACCTATGCATGGAAAGGCATTTGTTTTCTCATCTTTTAAATCCTTAATCGTACCCTATGTATAAGGATTTAACTATTCATATATCTAAGACTTATTAGAATAATTTCCAGTGTGTTATTACCTATGAAAATAAAAATTGTAATGACATGTAAATGGGGAGTGAATCAGAAAAACCTTTTATTCGTTTTTACACTATTGATCTAAGTAAAGACTTCGACAGGTAGGCCAGCCAGTTCCAATTTATTATCGAGCATAAATCCGTAATGATTGCCCGTCTTGCTCAGTGTATAGACGACCATTACACGCGATTGGTGTAAATGATGCGCGTCACAACGTTTTAGATCTTGTTCTTGGCTTAATGCGTTGGTAGTAATGAGAGAGCGGCAGCGATCGTTCGTCTGGTGATTTGTTCGAGCGAAAAAATGTGCTGTTCTAGAGCTGTATTAGAGAAATATTAGCTATTATGATGTGAATATTTCTTTAGTGTGTATACTGTAACCGGTCACAGTTTGAGTGCTCAGGCCGTATAAGTAAGTTCATCGTTGGTCGGTGACCTATTAAACTTAGTTTATACTAGAATAACCGATAAAGTCGTAAGAATCAGCAAGCTGAAGTGCCGACGGGCCGGATACATAGTTTGCATACCTGACAACCGATGGGTATGAAAGGATTTCGAGTAGCAACCTCGTATAGGTAAACGCAGAGTAGGATGACTGCAAGATGGAGTGACAACCTGCACAGTGTTGCGGGAAGTCGATAGATGCAGGCTCAAAATCTTAATATTAAATCTTTGGCAGACCTATGTTCAGCAGTGGACTTGTGACAGGTTGAAATTATGAAATTAGTGCATTGAGTGTTCATACAGCATCAGTATGTTTTAACTCACAATAACCATATTCGAATTTCGATATTTGGTTAAAAATAATTATTTACGGCGACGATGTGAATCTCTTACAATCAGAGCCGCTCACTCGTTTGCCCACTTAACCGTAATTCAATAAGAAAAACACGAAACACATTTTTTCATATACTGTGAAATTATTATAATGTATGCCTAATGATGTACATAAGTATTATTGGCATTAATATAATTATTTCGCAACGATTTTATCTGTGAACTTCAATGAAGCCACGTAATTCTATTTTTGACTTATTATTTTAAAGGCAGCGTGGCCGAGTGGTCTAAGGCGCTGGTTTTAGGCACCAGTCCGAAAGGGCGTGGGTTCGAATCCCACCGCTGTCAAATATTTTTGTGTTAATAATAATTTTGTAACATTTTAAATGAAATTAATTTACGGAATTTAATTTATTGATACAATTTTATCTCTTTTCAGGTAAAAATAATCTTACATCGTGTGTAGATTTGTAAGTGGAAGCGGCACAAATTTCTTCATTTTTCTCGAAATAAGAAACTACAATTGATTTTTTTATGTTAGATATTTATTTTTTAGCTAAAGTAACGCTTTACCGTAAAAAAATAGAATCGGCACCGATTGGAATTTCCTGAATGCCTCAGATGTCGAAAAATTATACAGACTTAAGTTTTATATAGATTTTAATAATAATGAATGTAAATTAAATTCGGGTGAGGAAGACCTAGGCGAATATTTCACGATCAAATTGGAGACGTTCTGAAAACCAACGAGCATGCATGCGAAAATTGATGAAAGTGGAAGAAGCGAAAGACGTATATCAGGACCGTAGCAAGTGGAAGAAGATTGTCTCTGCCTACGCCGTTGGGAACAAGGCGTGAATATATACATACATACATTAAAGTAAAAGATGCTCTACTTGAGCATATTAGAATTTGAAATGACTGCAAACAATTTTGGAACATCACAATGAATAATACTTCTTTCACAATGTAGAATCGCAATCAAAGAAAAGTATGTCTTAAAACGAAGGGACTATGGTTTTCATTTATGGCAAAAGTTTTTCTGCATTACAAAAGTAGGGTAAGTAATCTGTCTGCATTTATCGTTGTCGTTGGCATGCCGTAGCCAGCGGCGATTGCATTTGTTTCGGTACATTTGGCAATTTTTTGCTATGACTTTAAATTAATGTTAGTTTTTAGGGTTTTCTTTAATAAACTACCCTTCATGTGTTTGAGAACATTTTAATTCGTTTTTTGTTAATTTAGGAATTATCCAGTTTCTTAAATTGTTGTATAGTCCTAAGCAATGTATGTACAATGTACGTACCAATTAAACACTTCTCCATATGCACTACAGTAGTCGAGGCGTTCATTGCCAACTTATTATATCGAACTGAAGCATGTAGCTAACAAATGTGACTGTATAAACTAAATCTGTATCTGGGATTTGAAATATATTTATAATCAGTTTTGCTAAAATTACGAGTATGCATAACAATACAATAACATACACATACCCGTATACACTCACGCAGCCATTCACACACAAACACTCGCACGTATAATTCTTATAACATAGTTTAATTTTCTGTGTGTTTAAACTTCTTTTACACAAACACAGAATAAAGCTATGGGAGGGCGGAGTCTCCTGGGACAGGCATAACATACTTGATGATAAATTTAACCACAGATAATTATTTACGAAGGCTTTTGTAAAAGAAATAATAAAACTTATATTTAACTTAACGATATAAAAATGAATTACTTATTATTATTAGATTATAAACTTATCTGTACTTTCTATATATTATTTTTTTGACCCCTTCTTTGATGATGAACACGTCTTGTGTTCATCATCGACATAGACTGTTTCTTACTTGATGGAATAACGTAATTAAAACTCCATTTTGTACATGCTTACATTTAAAAGCTATGACAGTTTTATGGTTTCCACATCCATCAGTTTTGTAATAACTAGTAAAATTAATAACAAAAACATCTTTTGAAATATTTTGACACGGCCGTATAATGTAAAGACGATGGTTGGAATAAACCTTATAAACATACTAATACCTAGATATAAATTAAATTTTAATTATTAGTTATTTTGACATAGCCATAATCACTTTACTCTCTACAAATCTAATTTTTTTTTAAATTATAGTTATAAATTTATTTTATTGTCCATATAATAAGGAAGCTACCTTATGCGTGGAAATGGTTTTTCGTTTTTACTGTCCCATTGTCATGCATTTCAAATCTCGCCTTTTGTATAGTTTTTTGGTGCAATAAAGAATAAAATTATAATAATAATTATATATTTTATGATACATCTGTTGAAATGCGCATATCTCTTTCCCTGGGAAAAAAAATTAATACTCTTGGATGCATGAGAAAGGCCGGTATCACGGGAATATTTAAATTTTTGGGCTCGATTCGCTCACTACGAGCGATTGAGTTTCAATATGGCCGCACAAGTGTCATTGTTTCGTGGTTGCCGCACCAATGAGTGTCAGAAAGGCGGCATTGACGCGCTCGAATATGAGGGGTTATGAAATTTAAATTGACTCACGAGGCGATACGTCTCGTTGTCGACTCGTAAATCTTTTGTAAATGGAGTTTATTTGTCTCCGGTTTTTATTTATTTTTCTTTAAGCATTCGCGACTTTATATCAAATCCTGTCCATGTCTTGTTAACAATGAATGCGTTTTAATTAAACTAAAGTAATTAAAGTAAACTAAGTAATTTAAAATTATTTTAAAGATAGACAGCTACTGTTTTAATTATACTGATTTAAAGTGGACAAAATCAGGCACTAGATAATCGCTGAAAATAATAATTTTTTTAAACTTTTTTTTATTATAACATATGTTATAACCTTTCACCTGAGACCTCAGCGGTCCAGCCTCAAGTGTCGCAAACTGTCCACCAACTTCCATCCGAAGAAGGCTCGTCAAGCCGACTCGGGGCGGCCACCTGGCGGCAGTCATCCCCGCTAAGTTAGGCCGACTAAGTAGGTTCCTCTTGATTCAGCCTGGGAGACGAAGCCACAGCTACTGAATTCCGCCGTCACGACAAGTCCACCGTTCGGGGGGCTCTAACCTAACCCAATCAGATTAGCGTTTATTTTATATACACATACAATGAATTGTTTTAGTTGATACTAAACACAATTTGTTCATTCATGAGTCCATGGACTGTTTGTAAAATAAGCGCTGTCAGCGCCTCAAGCGTTCTGGTTGGATTTTAATAATTAAGCGATGTGATTAGCTATTTCATTATTTGCTTGACCACGACAAGCGATTTCTATTCATTAATTCGGGCCAAGCCACAGCATGATGTAAGCAATGTACAGTTGCATATTTCGTGAAATGCTACCATTTCATACATATATTCACGCCTTGTCCCCGGGGCAGAGACAATCTCCTTCCACTTGCTACGGTCCTGACATACGTCTTTTGCTTCTTCCATTTTCATCAATCTTCACAAGCATGCTCGTTGGTTTAGAGTACTGTTGCCCCTCCCTTTTTCCAGAACGTCTCCGCTTTGACCGTGAAATGTTCGCCTAGGTCTTCCTCTCCCGACTCTACCATTACATGATGTCAGCAATTCTACGATCGGGCCACGACATAAACATATGTATATTTACATCCGTTAGTAGTGAAGGAAAGTAGCAGTCTGTAAATGTCCCTCTTCTGGGCAAACAACCAGCAAAACGTACGAAGGCAGTGGATCCAAATAAGGTTCGTCACGCTGCCGCCAGTGCAGGTTGGCGGACTTCACAGTTATGATCACGAATTTATAATCTTTAATTTTTTTCTGACATAGTACCCGGGACTACTAAAACTGTTAAACTGCAATTTTTGGTACGCGGCGGTGAAGTTCCATTAGTATGTCTTTTAATTATACTCAGAACAATATAACGTAAGTTGGAACTAGACTAAGAACTACAGCAGGTACATATTTTGGTAATCATTACACATGTTAGTCTTTCTAAGCTAGACATTGGTCTTGCAAGTAAGCCGGGCGGGTATGTACCGTTGCCTCGTCTATCGATCTATTGGATAGGTTAACGTTGACATCCTTATGACTATTCATAGCTACTTGAGGAACTAACTGTGAACGCGCCTTCTGCGATTAGTCACAGCAGGCGATTAGTTGTTTACCGGATCCGATGTTAGGGTAAAAGTTATAGCCATTACAATATTCACATTTACTTATACATACTAATGTAACTGTACTTATAATATGAAGAGGAAAAGCTTAATTGTTTGTTTGTTAGAGGTAATCTTAGAAATTAATGAAGCTATTTTAAACATTATTTTACAAAAAGCTGCTCTCAATTTCACATGGACATTGAAAGTTTTTTTTAATGATGACAGGATAAAGATCTGTCCATAAGAAACCGGCGCTTTTATTGTATTAATCATCGTTGTTTCACTCATTACTATTTGTCGTATTAAGATTATGCCATTTAAATCGAAGCGGTGGTTCAGTAGAAGAGTGCCAACGCAAAAATAATTCTTATTTAGGAAAGTAGTAGTTATTATTATGAATTGCAATATCTTCTTGTATATCAATATAAATTTTGTTAAGAGTTTAATGAACTAATTTTTTTATTGAACCCTTCACGTGAGATAAGTCCGGATATGTCTGATAACAATAGAATTTCAATAGCGTCACTCAAGTTAAGAGACGCGAAGGGTTAATCTAAAGAGCCATTGTAGTTTAGGGTCAGGGCGCTCCCTTTAATTTCACAGTACGTGAGTGACCTTGTCGAATCCTAAAATGCTGAATGTACGACGTACTCGGTGGTGTTCCTCACCGTGAAAACAATCTGCATGTTTGAGAAATAATAGAAGATATATTTCGAGGACATGTGAAGTCTGTTAACCGGCACTGGGACGGAACAGCGTAGCGAACCGTTCCCAGCTTCATAACCCTCTCAAATATCGAGACGAGCTCTTTTTGCAGCAGTGAAACAGTTAATTTTTTTTTACAAACGCTAATGTTTACTGATTACATAAAAGTTTCAAATCTCCGCGTTTCCAAAGACAATCTGTTACTGTGTTAGTCTTGTCTAACTTAATACTCCACGGCACTGCTTGTATATTTTATATTCATGTAGCTCTCTTTAAGTCTGTAAATGTTCATTTAGTTAACATGACAAACCTTACCGGGGTCATTTGGGATTCGAGTCACACCATCGCTTAGCGATAGCGTCGTCGCCCCAGCAAGTGACCCGAAGCGGAGACACATGTGAAAATAATAAAATCCTAGTTGGTACGGTCAGCAAGTTAATTAGTATATTTTTTAGATTATTCTTATTTTTATTAAACTGTACGTCATAGTAGGTAGGTAATTCCACTGCAGGACATTAGCCTCTCCCATAGGGGTTGTAGTTCCAGACACCTTGCTCCTTGGACGCTGCTGTCTGTCATCAGTTTTTGGTTAGTTATTGGGTCTAGTATTTCCGCCATCTGTCGGTATCCATTGGTTAACTGTTCCGTTAGTCATCTCCTACGACACCTACGGGAAGAAAAGGGCTATACTATACCACGACAACGTCATATCATAGCAAATAATTACAAATTGATTTTTTTTATGGGAAAGGCGACAAATTAGCAAGCGGTTCACCTGATGGTAAGTGATTACCATCGCCCAAAAACATCTGCAACACCAGAGGTACTGCAGGTGCGTTACCGGCCTTTAAGGATATTTGGGAGATGGAAGAGAGGATGAGGAGGGGATGGGGAAGGGGAGTGGGCCTCTGGGCCTCACTCAACGAATGAAACGCAGAAGCATAAGATGCCTCTACTTCACGCCGGTATCCTGCGAGGTAGTGGTACCAACCCGGTCGTGCCGGGCCATTCGAGCAGCAGCAAAAACCGATGCTTGGTTCTACCACTAATATTTTGTTTAATAATAAAATATTGTCATCTGTGCAGGATATATAACCGTACCAAACATGAATGCACGCGCTCGTCTTCTGAGTCCGGTATCGTAACGATTTTATGATAAGATTACATCCAATATCAGATTCGCTAGAAATAGAATATTAAAACTCTACAACGTTTAAAATTAAGTGTAATTATTAATAGAGAAAATATGTTTTATTAAATTACACAAGAACTATATTGTACATAAGCGTTTTAAGTTCCTCAGGAAATTTCATGCCTGTTAGCATTTTTATATTCACACGCAAACATAGAACTGTTTAAATTCATATCTTTCTTTAAAATTTGCTTTGCAACATTGTCTGAACATTGTTATGACCAGTTTCTTTTAATTGCAATGAAAGTTGGTAGATGTGCCTAACTTTCACTGCTTGATAACTGATTGAACGCGAACTCGTATATCATTACAGTGCCACCGCTGCACAATCCATGCCACCGATTCCCTTCCCTAAACAACTTGCATATGCAAATGATACCAGATTCTAAGAAGCAGTAAATATACACCTACGACATAAACACGTAGTTGCGTGCTTCTGCAATGTACCTACGGGTTAACAGGTAAATCTGGTAAAGTTGTCCGTGTGAATGCTTGAAAGATATAATATACATGAGTATTGATTATGTGCATATTACGTATTAGTTATTAGTTTAATAATAGTTCATAAAATTATTTATACAAAACCTGCTTTTGCTGCTGCTCTAATGGGCGTCTTTCTTCTGCGTTTCGTTCTGTGAGTAAAGGTAACCGGAGGCCCACCCATGCTCCCCATCCCCACTTCATATCCCATCTCCCAAATATCCTTAAAGTGTATGATATCTGCAGTAGCACTAGAGGAAACGATATAGTCTTAAGGGTCACAAATCAAAGTGACAACGAGCCGGTTAGATAGCACAAAGCACTGATAACTGTTGGCTATAATTGCTCGTATTCCAACCTAAATAATTCAGAAGGCAGCCATGCTGACAGCTCATCCAGCTGTCTTCATGTTGAGTAAAATTCTAGTAAAATACTATATCTGAAATACTAATATAACTGTTATTCAAATCCAAATTTTTAGATTCGAGCAGTAGCTGCGGTTTAATTTTGAGGTGATAATGTTTGTAGCGACCGAGACATTGCATCAGTCGGCTTCAATGCTGTCAGTTATTCATGCGGCGTGCGGACTGCCGTCTAAAGCAGAGGAAGAACAGCCCATTACGACTGACACACGGAAAGCTAGTTCTGAGAGCTAAAATACATATAGTTAATTAACACGATGTAAAATTTAATTGGAGAATCATTGATTTTTTATTTTCATATGCTTCCTCTTTTTTATTGCTATAATGCAGTATAACCGGTTAGTTAATTTTACTTTACTTTATGAAAAATCTAGTATACTTTTTACTATGGTAGAAAAGTAAATAGATATTTCACGTTCCTAATACTTCTTATTCCAGATTGATAAAGATTATTTGCCCGAAAGAACGCATTATTATTAATTAATTATATATGACATTATTACCCGCGGAATATTATAAAAGAATGGTCCGCCTCATATATATGCACATATTATCTTAAACTTTACTAATTACATCACTGGATAATCGTCACCTTTACCAAGCAGGCGCTTAAATAAGTCGAAGGCTTTACAGGGACGATTTGCACATAGTAATTACGCAGGCTAGGCTCGTAACTACTTTCTGCAAGCTGTAACTAGTCCATAGGTTTACGGATTGAATTTTCGCTATCACTCGATCGCCAGAGCCTCATTACATTTGAAGATAAAATTGTGATTCCCTTTCACATTCTTATGTCATATGGAACAATACATATTATTGGATTGGAGTGACGAACAAGCAATAAGAATTTTTAATAAGAATTTTAAAATAGGTTCTATGTTTTTCGAGATTAGATCTTTTAAAAAAACAAACAGAATAAAAACCTTTGTAATACAGACGTTTGACGTCTGTTATAACTGTAACGGTAAATACTCAAGCTAAGGAAATACAACTCATTACAAGGGCTCTATATATAGCGACGTTGTTCGTCCGTCGGTCACGTACGTTGTCCATTAATACTTGTAACTATGAACAGAGGAGCACTGAAGTTGGGCATTGTGCATTGCCATCTGTACCATCGGAAGAAAACTAATTTGGTGAAAATCAGGTTCTTTCGCTAGTATAATTCGATTTGTCACCTAGCTTCTTCGCTCCAGCTCTTCGACGTACTTAGCTTAGTCTACAGTAAACAGAATGTCGTTAGTTCAAATAGTGCGTAGTCTGTCTTTGTCTGAAGCCGTGGATATCGGCTTAACAAAAACACACATTTTGACGTCATTACCTTTTGGTATCAGATGACAAAAACTTTGAATATGGTTTACATATAGTGTATGTGTGCATGGAATAACGCATTTACATTTAAGTGGTATATGTATGCTCTAATATACCTAAAATGTGGTTGAGTTTAAAGGAAATACTACTATGGATTTTCTTCTTCATTTGACATTCATTAAAGTTATTTTTTTCAATTGCTTTGGTCAATTCCAATCATCCACCTCAGCGCACATAATTGTCTTTTCTAAATACATAAAATGTATGTATTCTTTTAATTTAAAAGAAGTATTTCATAAGTCACAGTATAAATAATCGTTTAACTATAACATTGAAACGACCTTGATGATGAACTCTGTATTCGCCATGGCGAATATACTGGTATATATTCTGCAAGAGATTGCGTGCGAATTCTAGATTTGTTGCGATAGATCTTTTATCGCACGGATTTTAGAACTAATTTCAAACTTTGAATCGTCCGACAAAAAACGAAGCGTGGCATTCTTTATCTTCATGTTATTTAGGTGTCGAAGACTGCCATAACATTGAAATAAAAGAAAAATATTTGGAATATTTCGGATATCAGCTTTTAATTATGCTTTTTTTTAAACCGGGAACTAAGATTTCGAAGACAGGAGCTTCGCAAAACTAAATTTTAATTTAAAAAAAAATTAATAATTTTGAAGATTTATAAATATTTAATAACCATTAGAAACAAATTCGGTGGTCGAACAGCACCGATGCCGGCATCACTAAAATTGTTGATAGCAATTTGAAGTGCTTAATTTGCTATGCTAAGCAGTGAAGCAAAACATCGTGAGGAAACATGTAGGTGAGAAATATATTTTGAGGACGTGTGAAAGCCGCCAATACCACCTCGCAACAGTACATAATATTAAATACAAAGGAAACCTTTTCCTAACTGTGGTCGGCTAATTAATTTTTTTTACTTTTATTTTGATTTCACCGGCAATTTCAAATCTAATGTAAATAATTATCGTGTATAAATAATTTTAATCTTAATTTATACATTACTACTGAATATAGACCTATAGAAAACAGATTCTGTGCCTCGACATCCCGCAAAACCAAACATGTTGAGGCTCCATCTAGTGGCGCGTCGTATTACTCTGGGTCTGCTGGCTCAAGTTTGCCACTCGGGAACGGTTCTGCCCAACGTTTACCGGTACTACGAGCTAAGTATACGGTTCATTGTCACTTCAGTTTGCTAATCCTTTACGCTATGTCTGGTTATCTGTTTACTATAAAATTACAGCGCCGTGTGAACAGCAACCATCGTTTGTACAGATAAGTGCACTTATGTGTAAACAATTTGAACTATATGCCGTTGTGATAAAGATCATGTTTCCGAAAGCGTATACATGTTTATGCTCATGTACTATTAAACAGATGTGTAACGACCTTCGTAGAACATATGCTATTATTATACGATTTCAACTACATTCTATTAATTTAGTTACACCAGCAATATACATTCATGCGAGATTAAAAACTTTATACAAAAAAAACTTTTTTGTTTGTAGTTTTCGTCGGCTCGGTGGCGCAGTGGCTCAGCGTTTGGCTTCTGCGCCGGGGTTGCGAGTTCGATTAACGCATATTACAAGTATTTGTATAAATTGCATGTACAATTTACGTTTGTAAACTGTCTCCACGACACAAGATAAATCATAGTGTGTGGTAATAGTTTTTAAATAAAGAAAAATCTATGGTTGTATTTTATTTGGGTTTTCTGGAAAGATATTTATATAAATTTTACTTTTATTTTGATTTCACCGGCAATTTCAAATCTAATGTAAATAATTATCGTGTATAAATAATTTTAATCTTAATTTATACATTACTACTGAATATAGACCTATAGAAAACAGATTCTGTGCCTCGACATCCTGCAAAACTAAATTTTAATTTAAAAAAAAATTAATAATTTTGAAGATTTATAAATATTTAATAACCATTAGAAACAAATTCGGTGGTCGAACAGCACCGATGCCGGCATCACTAAAATTGTTGATAGCAATTTGAAGTGCTTAATTTGCTATGCTAAGCAGTGAAGCAAAACATCGTGAGGAAACATGTAGGTGAGAAATATATTTTGAGGACGTGTGAAAGCCGCCAATACCACCTCGCAACAGTACATAATATTAAATACAAAGGAAACCTTTTCCTAACTGTGGTCGGCTAATTAATTTTTTTACTTTTATTTTGATTTCACCGGCAATTTCAAATCTAATGTAAATAATTATCGTGTATAAATAATTTTAATCTTAATTTATACATTACTACTGAATATAGACCTATAGAAAACAGATTCTGTGCCTCGACATCCCGCAAAACCAAACATGTTGAGGCTCCATCTAGTGGCGCGTCGTATTACTCTGGGTCTGCTGGCTCAAGTTTGCCACTCGGGAACGGTTCTGCCCAACGTTTACCGGTACTACGAGCTAAGTATACGGTTCATTGTCACTTCAGTTTGCTAATCCTTTACGCTATGTCTGGTTATCTGTTTACTATAAAATTACAGCGCCGTGTGAACAGCAACCATCGTTTGTACAGATAAGTGCACTTATGTGTAAACAATTTGAACTATATGCCGTTGTGATAAAGATCATGTTTCCGAAAGCGTATACATGTTTATGCTCATGTACTATTAAACAGATGTGTAACGACCTTCGTAGAACATATGCTATTATTATACGATTTCAACTACATTCTATTAATTTAGTTACACCAGCAATATACATTCATGCGAGATTAAAAACTTTATACAAAAAAAACTTTTTTGTTTGTAGTTTTCGTCGGCTCGGTGGCGCAGTGGCTCAGCGTTTGGCTTCTGCGCCGGGGTTGCGAGTTCGATTAACGCATATTACAAGTATTTGTATAAATTGCATGTACAATTTACGTTTGTAAACTGTCTCCACGACACAAGATAAATCATAGTGTGTGGTAATAGTTTTTTAAATAAAGAAAAAATCTATGGTTGTATTTTATTTGGGTTTTCTGGAAAGATATTTATATAAATTTTACTTAGATATAAAGAACAAGTCAAAACATAAAATATTAAACTAAATTCTCTGTGACTATACTGAGTGAGCTATGCTGTCTCGGGAGGCGTGCCATTGTACAATTAAAATTTCGTCTGCAGCGACCTTTAACGACCAAGAATAAGGCAAAAAAAGCAATCAGCGGAAGATCATGTTTCGTGTTGTCTTTGTTCTCATTTGACAATTTAATTTTGTTTATTTTGACATCTTGCATTACTCTGGTACATGCCGTAGGTACGCGATAAAACGCTGTTGACCGTACAATTTATCACAAAAAGTATAAAATCGTCATATTTATCAACAGCACTTGAATAAACAAATGCTGGCTTTGTTTTTTCAAGTGGAAGCATTTACCACAATCTTCACACTTGGCATGCGGATTGGCTTTCGTGTAACGCTGCGTCCCGCGATGGGCCTGATCGTATTAAGGCCATGAAATGTTTCTGATATGAACTTGTAGTAAGACATCATAAGACACCAACGGAACAAAAAAGAAGAACCAGTGATTTCCGGTGAAACCTTCAAGTTATTATATATATATTGTAATCATCTATATAATCATCACCAAAACCATTTTGTGATGGTTATAATGATCATCACATAATGGTTTTGTGGTTAATTTTGTGTCTTTTCTTGTTGACGGCATCGCAGACGGTGGCGTGTAGAGTGGAGAGTCCATTAAAATGGAGAACACCCCTGAATAAGTATGGTAATCTAATTTATACACACCACTCCCAATGGAAGGTGCTGCCACATTCGCCACGCTTAGCAGATGAGTTGGCAGTGGCAGTACCGGACGCCTTGCACAATACACACTGCTGCTCATCATCGGTCTGTGTTTTTTCAGTCATTCGGTCTAGAAAGTTCGATAGATGATGGACCAATACTGATTATTGGTCCATCATCATCTAACGGACTCTGTGCGATTTTCAAGGATTTTTCCTTAGTCAACTCGAATGACAACGACACGACAATTCTACATCGACAAATTGAAACCGCAAATAAAATATCCTCTTTTTAAGTGCCGCCTTAAAAGGGGGACATTTTATTTTGTTTCACATAATTCAAACAAATTATAGCTCGCTGGGAATATTTGAAAGGAAATATTAATTTCACTGTGAAGCAAATTGTGCCATCCGTCTCAATTAGGCTCAGTTCCATATCTAAAATGTATATACGTTTACACTGCGCCGCTGATAGACGCGGGTTCGATTTCCGCGCGGAACAAGTATTTTTGACCAGCAAATTTTGTTTCTGGGGCAGGGTATTTATTCATATCTGTAAAACGTCTTCTCGATTTAGGAGACAAACTCACAGTGCTATACAATTTAACAAGAGTTTCAATTGAAAAGAGAATCAAAAGAATCCACTTATATTATAAATGCTAAAGTTTAAAGGTAGTTTTCATAGCTAAACCGCCGAACTGATTTTGATGAATTTGGTATGAAGGCACTTTGAACCAGTGTTTCCAGTGAACATAATACTATAGGCTACTTTTTATCCCGGAACACAACAGTTCGGCAATTGCCCTGCTGTGTGGCGGCAGAAATGGGTAAGAGTCTGGTGTCTACGCGCACGACTCCTATGCAGAGAAGGAATCTACCTCTAAGAAAATATTTACATACATTCAGAAATGCGTAACTAGTATCATTATTTCCATATTACTTACAGTAATCACTTATTTTTGTTTGACATAAAGGTTTTAATGCATTAGTAATTACATACAAGGCTTTCCATGTAATTTAACTTAAGAACCGACTTTTCGTTACAACCAAAAGAAGATACACAACGCCTTAAATCGTCAGCTGCTAACAAAGCCTGAGCGTCTGTCAAGATTATGGCCTCTTCATCAACAATGTCAGTTAAGGTCCATTTTTGGGTGCTATTCACGCCTTCAATAAGATCTTAGATTATACAAAGTTCGTAGGTTATAACATTGTCGTCGATTGAAGATTATTCCGGGAAATTCTGCAGTATGAGGGTTCTGCTTCTTCCAACACGTTATTACTTTCGTTATTTAGGAAATCTGCTTTCTTACTTCGTTTTCTGTGAGTAGCTTTTTTTTTAACCGGTAGGCGACCCAGCCGGCCGGTAGGCCACCCAACGGGTGATGTCGGACTCGAATCTCAGAAGAAGAAACATACCGACTAAAAACCATCTATGTTGCTGTACGCCCGTAGGCCTTTACAGCTTCATCTATAGAGACTTCATCAAGAGCGGAGGCCTGCAAGTAGCTTGTCGCTATCGCTCGAGATAATACATAGGCGGTGGTCAGAGTAGCGAATCGTATTAACCAAACGTATGAAAACATGGCTCAAGTTGCAGGGACCGACATAAAATGGCGTAAGATGAGAAAAATTGTTTTAAACGTGATCGTATTAAGCGGATTTTACTATATTATGCTGCACCTAGTAAAATATTAATCCGGTTTAGATTTATTTTCTTCATCATCAGAGCTAAATACACATAATACACTAAGCACTAAACTATTAAACTGAAGTACACTAATATATAAAGGACTAGCATATAGGGTAGATATTTTAAAATCTCTTCGTTTCGCACGCAAGTTGATAATCGCGGTTCCTGGCATCCAGCAGGTTATTCCGCTACCCTGTCATGTTTACGACGATAAGACGGGGTGATACGCCATCATCATGAAACTAAATTGATTATGCATTAAAATGTCATCATCATCATCATCATCATCATCATCATCATTTCAGCCTATTAGAAGTCCACTGCTGAACATAGGCCTCCCCCAAAGATTGCCACGAAGCACGGTCCTGAGCCACCTGCATCCATCGACTTCCCGCAACACTGCGCAGGTCGTCACTCCATCTTGTGGGGGGTCGTCCTACACTGCGTTTGCCCGTACGTGGCTGCCACTCGAGAACCTTTTTTCCCCAGCGGTTGTCAGTTCTGCGAGCTATGTGGCCGGCCCATTGCCACTTCAGCTTGCTGATCTTTACGGCTATGTCGGTTACCTTAGTTCTGCTGCGGATATTATCGTTGCAGACTCTATCACGCAGAGAAACACCGAGCATAGCCCTTTCCATAGCGCGCTGAGCAACTTTGAGCTTCCTCATACGGGCTGCAGTGAAGGACCAAGTCTCGGATCCGTATGTCATCACTGGCAACACGCACTGATTGTATACTTTCGTCTTGAGGCTTTGCGGTATACTCGACGAGAAGATATGACGTAGTTTCCCGAACGCAGCCCAGCCGAGTTGGATTCGTCGATTGACCTCTGAGTCGAAGTTGGACTTACCTAATCGGACAATTTGTCCCAGGTATACGTACTCGTCTACAACTTCGAGCCTATTGTTCCCAACAACAACCGGTATTGGTGTGACATGGACGTTTGACATGAACTTCGTCTTGTCCATGTTCATCTTAAGACCAACCTGTTGGGAGACGTTATTGAGGTCATTGAGCATTGAGCTCCTCCAGCGATCCTGCCATAAGAACTATGTCGTCGGCAAATCGAAGGTGAGTGATGTATTCGCCATTGATGTTGATACCGTATCCTTTCCAGTTCAGCTGCTTGAAAACATCTTCCAATGCAGCGGTGAAGAGTTTCGGGGATATGACATCACCCTGTCTTACACCTTTCTGCAGTTGGATTAGTTTCGTACTCTGATTCTGTACTCGGATAGACATCGTAGCCTCATTGTACAAACACCTCAGCACTTCGATATACCGAGAGTCTATCTGGCACCGCTGGAGAGACTGTAGCACCGCCCAAATTTCGACTGAATCGAAGGCTTTCTCATAGTCCACATACGCCAGACATAATGGCAAGTTGTACTCCTCGGCCTTCTATACAATCTGGCGAAGAGTATGTATGTGGTCTATGGTACTATAGCCTTTTCGGAATCCGGCTTGTTCGGGAGGCTGGAAGTCGTCAAGTCTGTTCACTAGACGATTTGAGATAACTCTCGAAAACAGCACGTAGACGCGGCTTAGAAGCGATATCGGTCTATAATTCTTCAAAAGGGAGTTATCCCCTTTCTTGAAGAATAGGACAACCACGCTTCTACTCCACGCTTTCGGCGTAACACCGCCATGAATGACGGAATTAAACAGCTTCTGAAGGACTAGAAGTATCGCTTTTCCACCCGCTTTCAGAAGCTCAGATGTAATTCCGTCCTCACCCGGCGCCTTGCCGTATTTAAGCTGTTTGAGAGCCATCTTATCTCCCTCAGACTGACATCCTTGATGTTATCGGAATAATGTCTGATAAGCTTGACTCTTGGGCCGTTACTCACATTAGTGTGTGGTTTCAACGACGTTGTGTACAGCTGTCCGTAAAATCTCTCGATCTCACTCAAAATCTCGGCTCCAGCGGAAATGACTGCGCCGTTTTCGGTCTTCAGCTTGGTCAGTTGGTTTTTCCGATAGACAGATCTCTGGCGAAGACTTTGGAGCCTTGGTTCCGCTCTATCGCTTTTTCAATACAGGCTGTATTGAATTTGCGTAAGTCTTGCCTCATACATTTGGAGATCTGTCTATTCAGTAGCCGATACGCTGACGCATCCGTTGTAGACTGCAGCTTTATCTCACGCCTGGCTTTCATGAGTTTAAGAGTGTGATCAGAGAGCTTTTGGGGCTTGTTCGTGCGGCGGGTCCTGCAAAACTTAGCTCCTACCGCATGGACAGTTTCCACTAGCCTGCTATTCGTATCGTCGACTGTAACGCAATCGTCTAGGCACTGAAAGCAATTATGCAATTCGAGCTGAAAGCTCTCGGGGTTCTGGATAAGGGCACGTGGTGGGCGGAGCGTAGACTTCACCAGACGAGACCGCTCGAGCCTAATGTTAAGGTTCAGTGTGCCTCTTACCATTCGGTGATCACTGCCGGTTTTATTAAAATGTATTTATATATAATTTTTACTTGGTTATTTTCATTCGATATTACTTCATTCCGGATATCAAAAGTTACTTTCGTTTCTAATGCAGTCTCCGCAGATTTCCTGATCGTCCACTTTTTACTTCCTACTACTACGTTAGGAAGGAGTGTCGGAAATGTCATAAAAACAATATCCTCTGTGCTAATTGGGGCGCACCGTTCCGCCGCACGGTCAGCTTCCCGCGTCCGAAATAGTTTTATGCTTTTCCTCCGGTATCTCCGCTGGGCCGATTTAGATCGCTTGATCTTTAACATTGTCCGATAGATTAATGGGTTATTTGTTATAACAGTTACGTTTTCCTCTAGGTATACGGTAGGTTTCTGTTTGAATTCAAGTCACATTTAAGTAAGTTCAATTCATTATTCGATTAGTAGCGATCGTTTGTTCTGTTATGGTCTTCATGCTTACATTGGTAATTTATGAAATTAGTTAATTAATTGGATTATTGGTTGCAAAAGTATATTAATTTAAAAGTCGTTTGATTCATTGCTACATTTACCTAAGCTATATTATTAGTATCAATGTATAAATTTATAAGTCGATGATACAATGTTTTTTGTAACTTTTGTTTTTGATTTAACAATAAAATTAACAGCCATAAGGTATTTGAAGGTTGCTAAATTTGTAAATAGAGTGTATTAAATAATACTTAAAATATTTGAAGGGAAATAATTGTTGCACGCTGCGGTCGTCGCAGTATAACCAAAAAGCGACATCAAACATCGACTGCCGAAATCGTTTCGGCTAATTAGGAACCGCAAAGTTGCTCTACAGGTTTTTTTAGATTACTGCAAATAATAATTAAGAATCTTAAAAGCGACAAAATATACAGCATTTGTTTCATTTTCTGAGAGAGGAAAGATTAATGAGAAGACCTACAAAGGTTGAATAAATTGCATTATTTTAATTCACTTTTATTTTTCCTTTCTGCATATTCGAGGCAAGGGAAAGTTTTTCTAATATGTATATAATAGGCGTGCACGTTTATAAAGGACATTAAAGCAGTCCGCGGAAATAAAATAGTCCGTATATACATAAACATGTATATACGGACACAGTAAAAAAAACCTTCCTGAAGTAAGAACCCCAAATATCTTTATTTTAGTTTTGTGGCACAAGGGGGAATATTCTATTTATTTATAATATTTATTTGATTAATAGCGGTATATCCATCCGAATATCCCGAACCAACGTTGCGTTAATAGTGTACCGCCACTGCGCTCACTAACCCAGCCTGGTGAATATGGGGAAACCTTTCGAGAAAACCATACTCACTTTTGCAGGTGTTTTCGTGGAGCAGCCTATGTTCAGCAGTGGACTTTTAAATGGGCTAGGGATGACGATATTTCTCAATGTTACATATCTTTCATTGTTACCTAATTTCAAGGTCGGCCGGAAGTGAATTCGTGTGACAAAATTTATTTGTTATCTATACTTTATTATTTACTCCAAAATTGTGATATTTAATTAAAAGCATTAACATGTTAGTTTTCCAACTTTATTTTCTATCTCCAAATACCGTCTTCGCTCTTAATCATAAGCGTTGTAATTTTGTGTGTTTATTGCGACGGCTTGACCATTCCCTAAAATGATCAACCCCTATCAATTAAGCGTAAAATATGTAAATAAAGTTGACAAAAATAGCCGTGCGCTCGCGACATGTCCGTGCGATACGATGTCCACAATGTCTTGTGTGATTTAGATTTTTTTATTTAAAAACAAGTTTAAATGTATGTTTACTTTCGGCTTTACCTATACCCATCAGCATCTATATCAGACTGTGAGCGTGTGACCTAAATCTGTATCACGCTCTCACGAGATGTTAGTTATTAATTCTTATATACTAAGTGATTTCACAAACTTCAGTGATCTTTAAAGCGCAACAGTAATTTTTGCAGAAATAATGCCTTGCACTGCTGAGCGGACTCCTACGTAGGAATATAACACGGTCTGTCAAGTGTTTTCTACGTTACCATTGTCACCCTAATTGTAACCCTGTCCTGGAAGCGATGGCCAATTAGCAGTATCGGGAAGCGCGGTATCGTCTTACAAGTTTTTGCATCTTGCGCGGCACCATCAGCTGCTCGTAGGTAATTTGACTCCAATAACGTGTACGTTTTTGTTAGGGAAATATTCTAAAAAGTTACTTACTCTGGAATTTTTAGAGGAAACTCATTTTTTTATAAAGGTTTCTTCAAAAATGGGGTTAACGTAATATTAATTGTACCGTGTTGAAACGTATGTCATCATTTCAGCCTGTCAAACCAGTCTACTTCTGAACTTAGGCTGCCGCCAAAGATTGCCACAAAGCACGGTCCTAAGCCATCTGCATCATTCGACTTCCCACAACACTGTATCAGGTCGTCACTCGTACTAATGCAGGGTCTTCCCAAACTCCATTTGCATCTACGTGGTTGCCACTGGAGAAGCTTTTTTCCCTACAGTTGTCAGTTTAAGGTAAACTAATTACTTGATATTGCAATGGTAATTGCAATAGAGTGTGTGTCAAAAATGCTATTTTCTGCTTTTGGCCTACAACGTTATACATGCTTGAGAAAAGTCATGATGATGAAGGAAGTTTGTCTCTATTGAGTCGAATAAAATTGTTAATACTTAATGTAATAATAACAACCATTCCAGTAAAATATAGATGTAATCCTAGGTAGGTATATACAGTAATAAATACGAGACGAAATTTATAAAATTCTAGCGCAGCAAAGACCAGGCGGTCAGTCAATAGAAATGTCAATGTTTGCTTATTAATTAAATTGTTTGGTTTAAAAATTGCTTCCTCTCGTTTCGTGCAGACTGGCAGCGAACATTCCCCCATTTGTGCTTATTTCTCTAATTGTTTGCATAGCTCTGTGGTTTTAGTATAGCGTAATTTCATTAAAAAATACTTCTATTTTTACATTCTAGTGTGCATACCTTACTTCTCTTAGTGCTACTAATGCTTTTCTCTTTTGATATTGTGTATTATTTCTCATTTTTAGTTAAAGTTTCTCAAATATTATTTATTCTACCTCTACTTAAGGTTAAGAACTTATGATTTAAAAAATAATTAAAGAAATAAAAGGAAAAATCATCAGCCTCTAAATAAACTACAGAATGTCGAGAGATATTCTTTACCAACCTTCCTAGTTTGAGCATAGATGTTATATTGGAAAGGAATTTCTAAAAATACACCTAATTTATTTGACTGTGCCTGTAAAATAACATATTGAAAGAAATATGTGTGTTGGTAAGGATTACCACCAGAGTTGAACAATTACCACCGGCGTCACTTCAAATTGAAGCCGATCGCTGTTATGATTACCAGCAGATTTATAGATTTACGCAATGGACCCACAGTTTGCTATCTAGCCTTGAATAACTGGAATAATGGCGAGATTTTAGTTTGTAGGGTATAAAAAAATACGATTAAAAAAATATATTATTCTTTTGTAAATATATTTCAACAATGTAAATAACGTTGTTGAAATATATAATCACATATAAAAAAATAAATGAGCTCTCGCGACCGTATACCCACTGCAGGCAGCAGTGGTCAGAGGCAGACATATATTTTTGTCGTTTCAGCCCACTTTTTACCAGAGTTCATTTGGTACAAAGTGACAGAAGTTGAGCCTCTTAAACACATCGTACATAATTTTCGAAAAACTAATTGGTACAAGCCGTCCACATAGGGATTCGAACACGGCTCTGATTCAGAGAAAGATTTCCCTAACCATTAGACTATTGTGGTTATGTTGTTGTGTGAATAGTTCTTACTTCGATTTCAGTATGCGCTCTATAATAAAATGTTAAAAAATTGAGTAGATTCTTCGGTTATCATAGATGATAAATGATGCACTATCAATCATACAACTCGTTATTGGTTGTACCTATACTCCCTAGTACTCGCAAATACTGACGCAAACACACATGCAGACACTTCGGCACCGGGCTTTATCGATGTTATATTTTTATCGCACCGAATAGGTATGTGCTTTGTAACGATTGCACAATGTTTTGTATGACTAATGCGTTAGATACGTTCACTGAAATCGCTGTATCGATTTTCAAAATAGACCAACGTTGTGTGGTTTTTGCTCTCGGGCGTACTATTTATTGGATACAGTATTTATTAATTATTTTAAGCATATGAAAACCTTAAATCTATGTGGAGTATTGATGAAGTGAGATCTAGACAGATCAGGCGTCGGTCGCTTGCTCCACTAGCGAGTAACCTGGGTTCGATCACCGATGTCGGCACCGGTAAAATTATTAATTGCAATTTGAAGTGCTAAGATAATTTGAGTGGTATATTCCACCATCTATCGAAAGCCATGTCATTTCCCTAAGTTGATTTGTTCATAGCCTTCGGAATGAGGTGGGATGGCAGATGATGCTGCCACTACAAGAAAAAACACTCTTTGGTACTTTTATATAAATAGTTGCTAATCCTGGTTTCCGACATAACCAGACTCCGTCAATTGTAACTATGTATATCTTTTATCTAAATTCGTTAACAGACGGAGGAGAATACACAGATATTTTTTTTTAATATTTTGTTGGCACCCGCGATAGAACTGTTATTCTTTAAGTTGAACTTATTTGGCCGTCTCAGAGGCTGCTCTCTCTTCCAATGAGTCCTTAATAAGTTCGTTTTTTACACGTTCTTCATATCTTTACCTTCGCGAGGCAAGCAGAGATAATTGGATGTCGTAGGTATGTGCTTACACGTTAAGGACATATTTAAGTAAGTTGTTTTGTTGCGCTGTGCAATGTTGCAAAAGGATTTAATTTCATTGTCTGCTCACATACAGTAAAAACATTATCTGAATCAAATATGGTCTTTAATGACGTATTTAAGAAATATATGTTATAAAGTAAATTCTATAGTAGATAGAAGAAGATAGAATATCGTTACAGGAGTGTTGAAATTTTTTGCCCGCATTGAACACCGACAGTAGACAGGTATTTGGCGTCTGGTAGGTACGGCAATCGCCAACACAGCTGCCATGCGTGCCGTGTGGACTATTACAAGCTGCATTAACATAGTCTTAATTATTGTTCTAATTTGAACATTCACCATACATAATTATCTTTTTGTTACTTACATTACTATAATACGAACATTATACAAAACCAACATTACGTTGTTCCTGATCCAATCATCATCTTAATGATTAAAATGAATTTATTTTCTTGGAGTGATTGATTGTCCACAATTTTCCAATTCATATAATAACCGAAAGGATATTCGAAAATGTAATGTTTATTAACTGCAAAATCGATGTTAATTGTTTTTACAATTTTATTTGCAATAAATTAACATTAAATACTTAAAATGCGAGGCATTTATTTGAAGAACTGTCAATTGAGAAAATACTCAGATGGAATAAAAAGAAGTAGCCATCATGCAGTGGGTTATTTAACAAAATTTGTACTAAAATATTCTTAATGAACGAGCCGTGCGGGACGTAACGAATGGAAGGTTCGACGTTTTAATTATTATTAAATTTATACCGAGACTCTTGGTAAAGATGCGAAAAGAGACATGTTTTAATTTTTTAAATATTACTGCATGTCACCTTAATGTCCTTATAATAATATTGGGCATTATTTTCTTGTAATTCGAGGTACTCTGCTAATCTAAGAGAGTTTTTGTGTAAAAGTACCGTGTGCCTACTTCCCTACTGTTTATGTTATTCAGAAAGAATATGAGTGAATTGGTAGTTTCTAGAACTACTAGGTACTTTAATTATTTCATATGATGGATCCTATTAAAACAAAATATGATGAAACAACATTGATAGTACGATTATTTTATGGGTAGAATTAAGAATGCCTGCTTTAGAATTGTTTTATGATACACACGTGGTTGCCCATTTAAAGATTTATAACCTTCCGCTATTAAACCGTATCTCTTTATTTATCGATATTAAAATTTACAAGCGTCGTTATCAACGATTTGAATGTCTTTTCCAGTAGCAGTATGGTCGCGTCTTTTTGCCACTTATTTATTTTTAAGAGTCCGAATCGAATTAAAAATGTATTTAACGCCATCGACGACCATCTTGATTAAAAATAAAGAGGTCAATAATAAATATTTGTTTAATTTCAAGAAATATAAATACCAATATTTTTGTAACTTATAATGAAAAGTTTATTATGGATAATTATTAAATGGTATTTAACCCTTCAGTGTTCTTTTTGGATCTATTCCGCAGTACCTGCTGTTAATGTATCTATCAGCTAAGGCTAGGGTTCTTGGTTAGAAGCCCAGCCGAAACTTACTGATTTTTGTGCAACAAACAAATTAATAGTGTTTCGGCGACCTTCATTGTTTTACATATGCTTGTACCAATTCTTACGGCACTTTAATATTTTCTGACCTTCAGGTTCAAATAATTTCATCAATCGAAAGACTTTCACATCGTTATTTTCATCATTACCCATATTTAATTCTTCATAGAGCGGATAAGAGAAAAGCTGTGTATTAAAAGTCGTACTTGTTCCTCCAATCAATTTCTCGCTCATGTGTTAAGTACGCGAACTTAAAAACTGCCCCGCAAGTTCGTCGTCGATCCAATAAGGTTGAAATTTTGAGAAGAGTTTTGAGCGATGATTTTTAGTGTTATTCCTAGCGATTACGGAAAATTCTGCTAATTAAGAAGGCATTTTTCTCATAAATACTTTAAAGTTTGAATATTCGTCAACAAGCCTGTGAGTTGATTAAACTACAATTAAAAGTAAAACCTACAAGTTTTACCTTTGATTGACAGGAGCGACTCTCGCTGATATACCCAAAAACGAAATAATTTTCTTACACATGTTAAACTTCTGGTTGTACAATCGAGGCAAATTACGTAAACCACCGGCATAACAATTTCGTGTGAAAGAGTCAGTCAGCGTTTCTTTTTCTTTATTACTTAAACACAAACGTTTTCCCGTCCAATTCTGCAAAGTTCACCGGTCAGTGAATTACTGGTTACGTTTAACTAATTATAGTTTTTCGTAAGGAACCCTGATTGTCCCCTTAAATTCTACCTTGATTTAGTTCGTTTTGCAGTATTGATTTGTATAGAAAAGTAATGTATATTCAAAAAAAGTGCCTATTAATATATTTGTTTTTGTTCCAGACCATTTTGTTATAGATTTGCAAAATGTCAAACTTTAACTGACTTTTTAAAAAATTATCTTGCTGGTATGGATATTAAGGAACTCCTTATGAAACTTCATATTTTGTTATAGATTTGCAAAATGTCAAACTTTAACTGTCTTTAGACAAATTATCTTGCTAGTAAGGATATTAAGGAACTCCTTATGAAACTTCATTCAAACTTTGCATCCTGAGTTAATCCAAGAAAAATGAGGATATGTTATACATCCCTCAGTTCTAAATCTCAAACTGGTATCTAAATGTTTAACATTTCGTGCTGTGAATTTAAAACATTGGTTCTTTATTATCGCCATTGCAATTGATTGAACCAGTTATGAAACAACGTTTACCTGTTCCTATTACTCGTATGTTAGAAGTCGTTTTATTTTGTAAATTAAAAAAGTTACATCCGCAAATAATAGTACCATTAATATAAGTATGAAATATAAATGGGCTGAAAATTGATCTCTGTGTAATCCATCTACCCGGAATATTTGAATTCATAAACAGTATTTTAATAAATGTATTTACCTTTTTAAAAGACATTCTTTTCTTCTGCAGTTAAAATTAAGTACTATTTTACTCATATTGCTAAATTTTTGTTTTTAGTTTACGTTAATTCTACGTTTATTAAAGTTAACAATTTAACGCTGTTACCTAGAATAAACGCAATATATATGTATCCTCTGCATTAATATTTCAGCGTGTCAACAGAAAACAATAAGTATGGATTTTGCTTAATAATATAGAAAACCTTCTCACTGCAAAATGGCTTAATTGACTTAGGTATGAAAATCCTATCTCAAGAAAGCAAATAAAAGAAAAGCTTGATCTAACATAAGTTATAATTATATGCACAATCGGAAACGCACCGATTAAACCCATCTGACGGGTCAAGCGACCTTGCGTGGTAACCTTCCGAGAAATTAACACGCAAAATAAACCGAATAAAATCGAAACCGCAAAACTCACATTTGATGGATGGTTAGAGTTGGCATATCACCTTTTCATTAGTGGAAACCGGAATATGTACCTATTTCTTGTATATATTATATACAGATATTGGCAATTATTAGTATTGATTTTTTGGTATTCGGATTTCGTTTAGTCGGAGGTGGATGGTCAACCACCAAAATAAACGAATGTTTATATCTCTGCACCCATCATTCTTTATCAATATAAATTAACACGTCGGTACAATATAAGGAATCACCGGGTCAGGACATTGGACACATCATGTTACATCCATCCTCCCACTCTTTTATTAGCTTCGTATGATTAATAGTTAGCTACTTTATTTAACGTCGTTCGTTTTGGAAGTCATCATTCTTTAGATTAACATTTTTAAAATTGTTTTGTTGGACCTAATGATTAATAACTACCAGCTTGCTAAGAGAATTGGTATATTTGGGATCGGAAAGCTCTATTCTTGACTTTCACAAGTTCGTACGTACAATTTAAAAATCAACTTTCACCGATCTGCTTTTATTGCATTATATTGAAGAAGGTAGCATACTGCGTTATTATCGATGCATTGGCCGATGCGCTCCGAAGTGTCCGGAGTACCACACGCAAGATAACGGTCACGCTACGCTACGCAAAGCAAATAAATTTTACAATCTCTGTTTATTACATTATTGAACGGGCATCGCAGGGCCGCTCGTACGTACTAGCGTGTCGACGCACCCGTCAAATCACGACCTACCCAGACGAAATTCTCGCGTAAAAACGAGAAGAAATTTATTCAAAGGTGAGCTTAACCTACCGCTGTTTAGTCCCCAGAGCGATCGCGCGATCTGTCGGGTGTAGAGTTCGACCGCGCTGACGAAGGAAAGGAAGGGGGGTACGCGTCACTCGGCAACGACGCCGGTCTACCCGGTTGGCGCGGCGTTCAGCTTGAACCATTCAGCCGTTCAGTTAGTCGCCGGCGTTTCTTCATATCGCATGTGTATTGAGCGTCTGACTTCTGACGCATACGAATCAACTTTGTTAAAAAAACTTGTGCCACATATAGCCTAAGTGAATCGGATAATTTGCAGTGTTTGTGACGGATGTGTTGTTTAAGTGATATAACTAATATTCATCGATATATGTGTTGAAACACGAGCCGATGGTCCTATTGAATACTAACATGAAAATAAACGGTAAAGTAAACAATACTGCATGTATTCAAATTTATCCACCTTCCTCGAATGCTGGTGTGTCTGGATGATCTAATGATCTTGGCTTGCACGACGCACAATGCGTTATTCACACTTTGCAATTTGATACGATCCTAATCGATTCGTGCAACACGGAACTGTAGAGTGGGGTTTATTTTATTACAATATTGAGATGAGCGCGACGATATTCCATCCGGACCACCGAAATTGCCAAAACAATGGCGGGCCTTGCGTCTCTCAGACGACATTGACTCTGAATGTAAATTTGAGTTAGAGCATGAACAATCGAACACGATGTTCTTAGGAGTATATACAATATGAATAAAGCCTTGTGTGTGTGACCCTGTTGCGCCTACGGGACCAGCTACAGTGGGTGGACGGCATAGTTACCGACCCGCCTAGAACTACAGTGGGTGTTTGAATGGAGCCAGTTAATAATAATGGTGAGATTAAATCACCGCCATAGAGGTTACACAACAAAGCTACAAGCATGCCCGTTGCTCGATTTTGTAAAAGAGAAGCTCTTTAGTATAACAAATTCAGGATAGCCACTAACAATTTGCTTTTAGTAGAACATAATATATATCAACAAGACGTATGTCTAACCATTAAATTCAATGCTTTCTGTAAAACTATTTAAAATTGTCTACGTTAAGTCTTCAGTGACATGCTATTTTTTACGCCTTAGTGACGGATGGAATCCTTATGAATTCCGTCATCCTGTTTGTAGTTCGATTTTATTTCGCACATGTCGCCATACGGAGTTCGGATGTGGACTGACAAAAAACAGTCCTCTTTCTACCGCACATGTTTTGGCTTAAAATCGGAGCGAACTTTTTCACACGATCCATATAAACTAAAACAAATCCAAATATTTATCTACTATAACAATATTTAAATGTTGTATATCAAATTTAAAAATATCCGATGATTGCCGCTTTGATTAAAAACAATTTCATAGACAAATCTCTACGTAACTCAAAGATTTACTAAATTAAACTAATGAAATACAACGAAAACTATGCCACTGTTTCAAACGAATGTTAATGACGAAACGCAATTTAAAAAATAACCAAATTACTCAATGTTACCATGTTATTACCGAATGCATCTGTTGGAAATGATGAATGCGTTCGGTTGGTTAAAAAAAAAATATAAAGAGAAACCTCGCGCAAGCGAAGGCGGCACGTGGGCCGGCAGATGCGCAAGCGCATCGCGGATTTGTCTACTCCGATTGAAATTCATTATATTCTTAATTATCCTGACATTACATGCAGCTGGATTTTTGAGATTTTTGTACTATTTAAATTAAATTGTGATAAACACTATTTAAATCATTCTGCTCTGGTTATTATAGAAATTTGATAACACCTAATTTACCCCTACACACACACACACCTACTAGGCGGTAGGCTTCTTTTCAGCCTAGTAGTCTTTTACCTATTTTTACCGCCAATCAGAGGTACGGTTGTACAGCTGATTAACAATAATAGCACACCTAACTGTGCGAAGTAGGTGTTTTAAGCCCCAAGGAGGTCAAGTCCGGCTCAAAGGACCGCGTTTTTCTATCGATTATGATCGCCTGCAGCGCGCAGACAGATCACCTTTTACGGTAACCTGTCGCCGCGCCGTATTAACAACTGTGAGATAGTCGACTCGACCGCCCTCTAGCCGATAACTATCAGATCTTCAGGTGTTTTCATAATTTCACTGCCCCTCATTTGTCCCAACTGCGGTTGTGCTTAAGGACTCTCGGGCGTAACGGATAAAAGTACAAGATACCTAAGGTAAGTAGTATGTGAGTAGTTAGGTTAGGGTAAGAAATGTGGTTCCTCGATTTGAAACACTGCAAAGAACTCTAAACTCATCGGTCACAAGGCAATGTCTATTACCTCTGTACCTCGCGACTGCCGTTTTATAATATCCCACAAGATAGCTAACTCAAAATCTGCAAATATGCTGGTTCAAACAAAATAACTAAGTTGAGCGTTTATAAATGGAAACTTGTGATCCTGTATTCCTTTTAAGAAGGTTATAGTAAATATGTAAGTTTAAGGAAAACATTTCTTAGCCAAATCGAGACCTAGTTTATGTTTGAATAATACACGTTTATATTTATGTAGGTTAATGTAACAAAGTTCAAGCGTTTGCAAAATGCATCCTAGTTTTACAAGAATGTTGAAAAACTGGAGACGTATTTTTCAACATCCTTGAGCCGTATCTAAGTATGAGTAAGATGTCATAATTTAAACATTTTAACTTTCGTTGATTTAGTCTTCTCTGCTAATGTCTGCTCTGCTTAGTGACGACCATTATGATGTTTATTAATAGGTATCTCTGATATTAAGATATCAGAAACAGTAAATTTCTCTTCCAGTTTTCCAACTAGTTTAATACCAACTTGTACTAAGTACGCAATTCAAAATAATCAACTTGATATTAGACAAGTGGGGTAACGGCTAGACAAATCTTGAATACAAATTAGAATGCGATCAAACCACAACGTACCTAAATCTGGTTTGACGAAAGAACGAGCATTAAAAACTCTCAAGAATATTTTGAAGTTGGCAAAATTTGCATGTATGACATGAAAAAATTAATTTTTGAAAACAAAATGATAGATATACTGAATTTTGTTTACTATGCATTAGACTATTAGTTCATGAAAAAAGTCATTGTAGCCATTTCCATCATTTTTAAATAATCATCTGGGTGCGGCGTAGATGAATTTTTAAAAACGACTTTAATAATTTTTAAGGAGCTATGATTATATTTAGGTTAGTTATTAATCGGCCGTGCGGTATCGTAACCGTACCGTAAGAATCCGCTGCCCCCTTTATTCCCGTGAGAGGAGATAAGTCTTACTCGCACTGGTTACCGACCATCTCGAAATATATCAGACTAAAATTAAGCAGACCGATGACGGGAAGCAGCATCTAGGGTGCGAGGCATCTGGTACTGCGTTCGCCAATCCGATTACTAAGTGTAGCGAATATAGCAAATTCTCCTTATGGGAGAGACCTATCTCCTGCAGTGGACAATTTTCAGGCTGTTAAGGCAAATGAAGTTATTAATTTAAGTTGAACTCAGGTTCTCCTTCCCTTTTCTGTTCTGAAAATATCTGATTTACAAAACACTGGGCACGTTCTTCCACACCTGCCCGCCAGCTGCCCGGATTTACAACTGACAGATCAAAATTACTTACTCCCTTAAGGTTGCTCACAAATACGCAGCTGGCGTTAAAAAAAAATATCTGGCCATATCCAGGTGAATACTTTTGAAAATTCTCGGGAATTAATAATATAGACGTCGTAATATGTATGATTTAAAGCGAAGTGTGTTAAGTAAATGTGTTTCAAGTTAAAACAAGACACAATTATTGTTATGTTGAGAACGATTGGTCAAAACAATATTAATGCATGCTGTCTTCTAAATTTGCCAAGAAGAAAAGCCAAATAACTACAATCGAACTTGTCAATTTTATAAGATGATAGATCTTCAAGTACAATCAGTTTCAAAATATTGTTATAAGAATACGTAGAATATCATTTAAATTAAGATAAACCGATCTTTTTATTTTTTATTTTTATTTAAAAAGCACATACACTTACGTGCTTCTAACCTAAGTAATCTCACGCCCCCAACGCCGCGTCTGGAAAGGAAATGGAACTGAAAATAAATCACCCTACACTGAACTTACTAAAATAGTCGAACGATCTACGCCTTCCATTTCTCCACGACCATTACCGTATCCTGTGCTGCAATATGTTAGCTCTGGTCTTCGTTTCCATTGAACAAAATGTTGATAATTTCATACAGATTTGAGCTATTTTTCTTTTGCTAACCTGTTTCTATTTTCTAAGATTAGTTTGTTAAATGCTTTTCCTGAATTATAAATAATTTTGTCAAATTGTAATGATTCTGAAGTTAACGAATTCTACAGTAGTAATAAAACGCATGTGTTATAAATGTATTCATGGCTTAACAGCACTTAATTATCCCACAGATGGGAAATTAGTTGACGCCAAATCGATACAGTACTGCTATTATGGCGCATGACTCGCGCATTGTGCGCTGACGAGGGACCGCCCCAGTGACACTACATCATTAATCACTCCCATTCTTCCTGTGTAAAATTTTGATTTTCAATTTCAATACTCGCAGTGATTACTAAATCCTTGATAAATGACGCCTGGTAATGAAAGCCACGTAGTTCCGTTACGACTTGACGTATCGGAAACGATAAGGGAACCAGTTGTAATTGTACCTGTGATATATGCTCACAATATCGGACGATACGGATGTGAATCTTTTTTATCCATTTAAATTTTTGAACTTTCTCACATCCCTGCAGCGGTTTTTGTCGTTATGTTTGTTTGGAATAAATTAGTTGACTGGAATTGAGTTATCGGCACAGACGTATTACTTATTTTATTTTTATATAACCCTTGGGGTTCATGATAGCAGGGTATGCAATTAAAAGTTTTAAAAACACAATTCTCTCTTGATAGATCAATTCTTTGGAGTAGTTGCTGACAATGGCTGGTTTGTGGCAGATGAAAACTTATAATAAATTTTAATAAGTATTAATAAATCGGAAGCGACAATGTTTAAACACAAATGAAATATAATAAATGTAAATCATAATTTACATAGGTAAATGTAAGTTTTTGTTTGGTACATTCTTAAAATCCTGAGGTAAAACATGCCAGAGTAGCATAGCTTGAACAGTAAAGTAAGAGCTGAATAATCATGTGTTATACTGGGGAATACTAATTCTAAAACTATTTGATGAGCGTGGTTTATCATATGGACTTTACTCAACGTAACGAATATTGAAGTAATCTTTAAGGTTTGATTCGTTTAAAATTGAATAAATTACTAGTAAGATTCTGGAGCTGCATCTTTGAGGGAGCTAGCTATTTAAGCACGAATACTTCGAACGGTAAATTGTACATAATAATTATATGATGAGATCATATTGTGCGTAATATATATGCGTAATAGTATGAGTAGCAAACATCTGCATAATCGATGAATTAACAAGCGTCAGCTTAGTTTGGAAAGCTAAAAAATTTTTGCGTAATTGTACAAAGACAAAAGGAAAGAGAATAATTAAAGTTGCTAAAAATATTAACGAAAAATTCAAATAATATATGACTTATTATTGGTAATTTTTGCTTAATATTTATTTAGTCTGATATAAAGCTCTATGGTGTCATTTTATTTACTCTGCGGTGTCAAAACCATGTTCTTTAGAAACCGTTCGATGTCCGAGTTTTACTTAAAGGCTTATCGAAAATTGATAAGCATGATAGACGCTATCGGTTTATCATGTGTATTAATACAAATACAGTAAACTAGCTTTCGTTCAAATATCTGTCCTCGTTCTTTACAACTGTTAAATTTCCAACGTATGCAGCTTCACTTAATGTTGACTTTTACAAGAATAATATGTTAATATATAGGCCAGCTTTTTTAATAGACACAGTTTTTTTTACCTGTCATATTAATTTGAAAGACAATTCCGAACGAAACATGTTTTATTAATGACACAAACACGTTTGCTAATAGTCGTTTTGGTGACAAGGAACCTGAACTTCCAAGATGTCATCCACCGTGGTCGCAGGTGGTCGCAGCCTATCGCATTGGCAGAGCGCCAGATCCTAAATGAAACAAGTCAAGTAAATAGTTGACAGGGCTTACCTAGACCGACGGACGACGGTCACGAGTGCTTAAATGCAGACTCGGTTAGTTTATTTTACAGCAGGGTTGTGTTTTACGTGTATAATTTACATACATCATACGTAGATATATTGTTTTTACACATACACTCGAATTTAAGCGATTAAAGAAAACATTACATTGAATTATTTCCAAATTTCCAATCAGAATGATCGAAAATTGAGTGTATATTCACAATTTTTTTAGGGTATTTCTAAACATTTTCATCTTGTTGGGTTGTATATATAAATACGTATAGATACAAATAATACCATAAAATAAATAATATTTAATAAATTATATATATAATAAAATTATATAGACAATTAAAACCCAACCAGATGGAAGCCCCCGGCATGGGATGCCAGACGGCTAGCAACCCGGCGGACAATGCGAGCGGTATCGAGTAGCACCGCCTTCTGCATTTGAGCTCGGAGCGGTCCGCCACGGAGTCCCAGCCGCCTCAGATGTTCCGAGTGGCTGACTGGGACCCATTCGCAGAGACGACGATCGGAATAATTTCGGTCGGCATACTACCCCATGTCGGTTACCTCGTGAGCCAGGTCCAGATATTATGCCTTCTTTCAATTATTATTTTTAAAATTAACCGAGACCAAAAAACGAGAAGGATATCAATGCGACTGTATTTTTTGTAAGCCTTTGGTTTCTCTTTAGAATATATCCACTACATTCTATTCCTGACGTATTCCATAGTTATAACACGTTGATTACTCGGGCTTTCTTGAACCGGTTTGGATGGTTCTTTTTTGATACAGTGAGGACCCATGTAAATTAGGTGAAGATTTGTTAATGCACTTTAGAGATACAGTGCGGAAATTTTAGTTTTAGCTATATAATTCTTAGATTCGTTTTTCATTTATATTTTAGTAATTTTGCTAACGGATGACGTAGAAAAATATTTTTTGATTTTATTTGAAATTTTTAACATGCTTATTATAAATTTAACAATGAAAAATTCTGTAATATTTATATAATCATGCAAATAATAACTTATAAATTTCTAACAGTAACATATTTGAAAGTATATTCTTTGTTATGGCTCCAAACAAATTATAATTATTACCTTCACCTTATATTAAACTGCTTGAACTGCATAATAATCAGTTTTATTGTCGCTCCCAAATAAGCGTTCTGTTGACAGAGCACCGTCACATGAATTATATATTGAATAATTAATCGCACTCATATTGTTGTTCGTATATATTATGTGAAAAGTAAACATCGGACATTTCCGTCATTCCAAATTATTTCAATCATCTTCACTGACAATTTTATTATTGTAATAATTATTAAATTACTTTACATTAATGCAATCTATATAGTTGTAACCGATTATTGTGTCATCGTTGGTAACTATTAGATGTCTACTATACCATCATAGCGCTTGACATACCAAAAAAAACACTCAAACCACATAACCTTCCATCTAGACAGGAAAGCAAATAATGTGTGTTAAAGAAATATTTATAAAAAGTAGAACAAAAATGGTCTAGCATTTGGTACTCTGATCGCGGTTATCTGATAAGGCAGATAAGACATACGGTTATTTATGAGTAGTTAAAGCCTAAAAACACTGAATTTTCAACTTAGGAAATTAGGCATAGATCGAAAACTTATTTAAAATTTTAAACATTTATTCGTATTTAAATAATATTTCTATCTATATATACATATGTATTAATGCTAAATACCACTCACTGCTGATCACGAATTCCGTTGGAGTAAAAATCATAGGTAAAGATATGATATTTAGTATATAGAATAAAATTAAAAAATTTGGCTTTTAAGTTACCTGGTTTCTTTACATGATCGCGAAGCGAATAAACATCAACTAGTAATAAATATAAATCGTAAAATTTAATAAAAACCTGTTCGCTTAGAATATTTCTTCAATTTAAAATACTAACGTTTACTGCTTTTGTTAACGTTCATTGCTCTTGAGGCTTGTGATTACTTGAAGACGATGAATAATAATTATACTGTCAGAACTTTGCCATTCGAAAGTCTTCTTTTACAACACTCACAGTGTGGGTGCAGTGCTCTATTAAATGGGCGTACGTACGTACGTACACCCTTCCTAGCCATAGATCACGTTGAAGCATTTGATTATAACCCTTTGTTCCTGCAAATAGTGACCATAACAGCATGCAAGATGTTAATTGATGGCTGTGATTTCTGTCCGGTTCATTGTACGAAGATCATACGTCAACTTATCTGCAGTACTTCGGCCCATTTTGCCTAACGTTGCGATTAGTCAAGGTTTCTCAATTCGGTCAGTGTTCCGCCATATTTGGCTTAACCGACACTTGACGTTATCTAGACGCCATATTTGACTGTGCAATTAGCTGTCAAGCTGTGGTTCTTTGTACTCGTTTTGACTGGTTGATTGTTTGTGTCGTTGCTTTTATTGTGTTTGATAATAGACATTGTGTTTACATTGCATTCAAGTGTTGACTTCTACACGTCATCAAAAGAGTTGTGTGTGCTTGTTTAGTTAACATCGACAATTAACACATTGAGTTTCCTATTAAGTTTCGTATGTGAAGCAATGAAATCTAAAAATGTTCACTGCAAATGTATTCAAACTTTAACGATAGAATAATGTAGGTACTATAATTTACAAAATATAATTTCCGGGTTTGTAAACTAGTTACTCTTGTAACTTGAATCAGTAGCAATTAAAATACGAGCAGCGTCTAAATCATTAGTCAATAGAAATCAGTCGGTCTGCTTTAAGCGATTAAAGTTCATACACTGCTGCAGTGATACAACAGCCGTAATATATTTTACAAGGGCAATAATAAAGTGTACGCAAAAGAAAGAAACTCAATTGAGAGCGCCAAAGAGTTATGAACACTCGGCAATTGAGTACACTCGCTCGTGTATACATTAAAGCAGCGGGATTTTCTTTTTTGTTCATAACTGTGAAACGATGTATCGCTCATTTAAATTACTTTGGAATGTAAAGCGAAATGCGACGCGTTATACGATCTTTTCGAATTGTATATTGAGGCACGACTTTTAACTCGCACGACATGTATGTATGCGTTTCGTTAAAGACATTTTCATCGGTCATTATTATCATTACGTTCGGATGTTAACGGACCACATTCGGGGTGTATTATTTCGTAATTAACTTATTTTAAATCCATAACAGGTTCGTTTAAATGTATTTGACATACTCGCAGTGACCTTAGTTTCCACATCGAAAACTTTCCAAGACGTTTGCAAGGTTCTAGTTTCCACGTAATTTTTTTTTTTCGATTTTTTTTACAAATGCGGCCATACATACTTAGCCAGTTATTACCAAGTGATAATCAAAAAGTAATGCAAAAATATATATTTCTAAAATATTTACCCCGCGCAGTATAACAGAAGAAGAGTAAAAGAGTTCAAAGGCCGACAGCGCATCTGTAGCTCCTCTGGTGTTGTGGATGTTCGTGGGCGCCGGTGATCACTTACCATCAGGTGAGCCGCACGCTCGTTTGCCCCCTTCTTCTATAAAAAAAAAAATTAAGACCTATTCTTTGACTATTCCTCAAAATGAATTATCAAACATTGAAAATTTACATATTCCTACGTAAAATTATCTGAACTGACTCTCGTTTTTATTCTTGACATCTTAAGGACTGTAATCCTTGAGTTTTTCCTTTATCCCCTCTCTCTCTCTCGGTCTTAAAGAATATAATAATAAACTATATACTTTGCGGCCAGCAAAATTTTCTAATTGTAGAACTCTTTCTGATGTATTCGTGCTTCTTTAATTATTCATATTCAACTATCTTTTTAAATATTAAAAACATATTGAATTTAAGGTGTAGTGTCATTTAACGTAGGAGTATTAAATTTAAAACTTCGTAAATATGACATATGCCGAAAAGTAATTATTGGATGGGCCATGGAAGTGGAAGAAACTTATTGTCTAGCGGGAGAGAATATTTATTGTGTTTATGCTTCTCATGAAATCTGAATACGTATAACAATTTAAGGTACCGCGAAATATGCATTGTGAAACATTTTCTGACGAGAACATACATCTGCGCGTTATTAAAACGAAAGTAGTGCATGCATGTTTGTGAGTAATGGTCTGGAGTAATACTTGGGAATAGTAAAATATTTGTTAAGCTTTTTAAATTTGAGCCACGTAAGATTTACGAGGAGTATGGTTCATGAAAAACACTAGAAAATTTATTTTATTGCATTTATTGACATCGTATTCAATCTCCTCGTTGTAGTTAGTTTTAATTGTTCACCTGTGATCGAAAATGTTAACGAAACATCGTATTGGTATCCGTATCGTAGCATACCTTTGTACAATATAGTAATAGCTTAGCATTGTATAATTCATTACCTTCTGTTTAAACTTTTCTCTAAGGCAGACGCCCCTTGTAATGTGATGTAAGTCAAGAACGCCGGTAGCTATCAATACAAGTTGGATTTTATCTGCCATTGTTAGGTGTTAAATACAATAGCGAGCTTCTAACGACATCATACGACTGGCAACGCGTCCACCGTGACACGGTAATCGACGCGACCGTTTTCGAAGATTTATTTCCGTCGCTCGCTCGCTTGGGCATAGTTCTCGTATAGTTAATTTATAACCAGCGATAGTGTCGTCCGCTAACCGATGATTACCATCGGACTATCGGTCGTGTGTCCGTGGAACATCACGCCTCGTAATACGATATCATCGGACGATCCATCATTACACGAGCTTGAATAAATAGATATGTTACGTGTCCGCGGCCCGTGTAGCGTCACTTTTATTATATTATTAAAAAAATAAACAGTATAAATTCGGTACGGTAGATATGACTAAAATATTTATATTTTTTCAACCATAGGCTAAGGTTCTGGCTTAGTAATACACAAAAAACCTAATGGTTTAGATAATTATGACTTTAATGAAATCTGGTTTACTGTATCAGTTTTTTATTACAACAAGGAAGTAACAGATTATTTTTCCAATCATCAATTTAGCTATCAGGTCGTTATGCGGTTAAATTAATACCATGGTGTCTTATTATATAAGCAAACAACAGTAATTCAATCTTGTTAATGTTGAAAATCTCATTAACTTTTTTGAATAGTGCCTCGGTAATAGAAACTTGGCTGTAAGTCAATGCGAGCATATTATTATTAATTCAAAGCCATTAAAATATTAACTTTCTTGAAATTAGACTAACGTCGTCGTAACTCGCAGCGTGGAGGCCGGAACTGCAGGCTAATCTATCAAAACGCTGGCAGAACTAAACAGTATGTACAGTTGACCGATCAACCTTTTTTTGTTCGATGTCAACGTCCGACCGAAAACCGGACGAGTGAATAGAATTACGCAGTGGATTTATACAATCAAAGCAAATAAGATTCGCATTAATCACAATGTTTGGAACAATCGCTCTGGCGTTGGAAAGTTTTTGCTGGTGCTCAAGCTTTTTGCATGATACGCAATTACGATTAACGATTCTAATACGCGTCCAATAGCACTTGACCTATGTCTTTATTGGACGCATTTTGACGGTGCAACAAATCGGCTTTCTAATCGAGAGCTTTGTTTGAAGAACAAGCGTATGATTCTAATTATCGATGTAGATATAGATACATACATGTGGGTAGATGCTATCTACAATTTACGCGTCACCGCATAATAAATACGTTAAAAGAACCTTTAAGGCTTTAAAAAAATTAAGACTTCCTTAACGAAAAGTACTATACTTATACTTATATAACTATAGTTTTAAAAATAATTAAAACCTTATCGAACTTCAACCTCAAGTAAAGTTTCCTCAAGAAATAATTAAAATGACAATTCTCTGGCGACAAAAGAATGATTAAACAACTGTCAAAGCTATCACAAGCTTTCGTCAGAGGGAAAAATCTCATTAAAATCGAGAGAAATGCACAAAAACTGGCATTTATTTAAACAGATGTCCGATGAAGATAAAATAAAGGATCTTTTTAGCACGGGCATTCGAAATGCAAACGAACTGGGCATAGCGGAACGTGGACGAACTGTACCGCTCCGTTGTGGAATATTTTTTTTGTATTAAATTAGTTGTTTTTGTTGTCTCGTCTAAGATGAAAAATACTTTTATTATGTTAATTCGAGCACAATAAAGTGTATTTCGCGATAGTATTCTAATTTCTTCTGAATGCGAACTTTGCTTAGATTCAACTAAGAAATGCATAGAGATACAAGATAGCTACAATTACTGATTTTTTCTTTCTGTCTATAACCTTTCATAACTCTGTACATCTATGGCGTTGTATTCGGTCAAAAACAGCATTAAATAACGAATGCCCATCGATCAATCTTATCTAACCTAACGGGTCTACGTGTATGTGTGTCAGTGTCGCTCTCAGCAGGTGACGGTCATTAACAGTCGTCTATTGACGGATGATTTGCAATTTTCTAGTCGTCGAGACCTTTGTTGGTGGCTAACGACTCGCCTTGAGGCCATTTAGGACTATCATAGACCCTACTTTCACTAAGATGCTATGCTCCCTGCACTCTTATACTTTACGACCACGACACGTCTTTGCAATCATTTTTCCTTTCAAAGCTTATGCTTTTGTTGTTTTTTTGACTAAAGTTATTTACCGATGCTGTGTTTGTAACTTTATTCTCGTAGAATTATTATAACTTTGGCACCGTATTGCTTCTATGATGATATTCTGATAATTAATGAATAATTACTATACGTAAATATATCATTGAAATACGTGTTACTAAACTACTAATTTTATTATATTTTATGGACTATTATAGTATTATGGTATATAGTAGTTTTTTCTCTTAATAATTCATCTTTCAAAGACGCAAAGCAAAGAGTCTTGTTGAATGCTACAAAGCTTTTCTCGTTAAGGTGTCATCGTTTTAATACAGTCAACGGCACTTTGTAAAATCAATGGCGCACTTTGCAACCGGTAATTCCGCTGTCAGGTAATTTTGCGCCTTATCAATTTTACAATTACTCACCGATATGATCTGTTATTATCAGCCTCATGGCCCCAAGGATTCAAGAGACTTATTAATCGGTGGTGCTGCCACTTTCTCTTAAGAGGCATTGTCTGCACGAACGTCAACCACCCTATACGGAGACTGAGGTAATTTACCACTATCGGACAAACAGATTTCACCGCTAGTTGATGTATGACGCTCACTTCTTCTTTTAACTCGTTGCAAGGTTTTTCCATTGCTTCTATCACAAAGGACCGTAATAAATTAACATTGTTAGCACTACGCTAACCTACTAGAAGATAAGAATTCATGAATTGTTCAAATTCCAATTAGAAGAGGCCAGATGAATCCTTTACTAGCGGAAAAGCTTGATCCATGTCTTTCACTTGTGTCTATCAAATATAATATTAAAATAAGACGCAATATGAAAAACGATAAGTTTAAGTTTGTAGACTGTTTACCAGCACCGGCTTATTAATTTAAAAATTTATTACTTTAAAAATTGTAAAGGTATCAATTACAATTTGAAAATTTTATCATTTGTGAAAGAGACTGGAGAGTGAAAGTCATTAAGTATGCCGCGGATAACCTAAAAATGCAATCAAGCGACAAAAATGTTCATGAAACTGGCCAAAATTCTCTTGTTCGTTATTTAATTTTACGTCACACAGCGTCGCATTTATTTTAATAAAGATGAATGCCGAACTGCGGTTTTACCTTCGTCTAGCCGGCTAAATCAAGGTTTGGTTGCAGGTTGCATGTTGTATAGCCCTGCGTCGTTTCCTATGATGAGTTATAAGAACTGGGGGACCTTATTACTGGTTATAATGCGTTCCATCATATTCAGTACACCTAACCACTTATTTCTTCATCGGTGCAAGTCTCCTGGCTGCTGATATATTTTCAAAAATTACATGTTAAAAATATTATTGACTTGTAAGACTTTTATAAGTGGTCACTAATAAAAACCATTGGTGACTATTCCAGTTTTCGATGGGCTGTAGTAGGAATGAATAATGCAGTAACCAATATCGTCTCTTCTTTATTATTTAATATTGTTGGTTTGGCGATCGCAGTATGTCCATGGGTGTATGTTTGATCGCAGTGTGATCATGGGTGTATGTTTTTTTCGGTCCAGCATTATTTTAAAATATAGCTACTTCGTCATGTGTCGAGATTTAGAGACTTTTTCTTCACTTCACTCTTACAACAGCTGACGTGAAGAAATGGAGGAAGGAGAGGGTGGCCCAATTTCTCACACCGGCAGTACACGGCGTGTTGAGCGTTAAGTTTCTGGCATCGATGTTCATTGCCGTGTGGTATGTAAAATGTGCCAGCCCCTTTCTTCCCCTGTGTCATAAAATGCGACTAACGTAAAAGCCAGGAAAATAGCATTGGCTACCGACAGATGACAGAATAATCACCTCCAATACCAGACCAAAATTATGTAGATCGATGACGAACAGCGTCTAAGGTCCGAGTTGTCTCCTACTGCGATCCCCAATTCGCTTATGAGAGAGGTCTGTGCCTTGTAGTACTCTACTAGACTATTAACTGGCACGGTAAGGTAAGGGTAATCATTGATGTATAATGCGAACAAGTGTTACGTTAGAGATAACGATATTTTATTAACATGCGCGACTATTTGATTACGACGTGTTCACTGTTAGTAAGTTTTTGATACTAGTCTAGATTTCTATAGTTATTAATGCAAACGTCATACTAAAGAAGCATCATTAACTTTAAATCTAATAACAATATTGATTAAAATCAAATGATGATGGCGAATAGACGTGTCATATTCTTTTGGTCGCCTAAACTAGGTTGAAACAATATTTTCGAATAAAGATTACGAATCAATTGTGCATCTTAATATTAATCGCGGTCGGATTTCATCGGGTTTTAAAGTTTATTTTTATTGCATTTCGAGCTTGAAACTGCAATATTAAGGCGAAAACAAATTTATATTCTTTCAATCGGTACCCACGTGTCAGTTTCAATCTTATACAAAAGTTGTTACTGGGTATTTTTGTACCAAATTAGCACGCAAAGCTTGGCATCACATTAAGCGTGGTTCATACCTACTTTGCAAGTTATAATTAGTCTGAACCCCTATTATTAAACTGTAAAATTTTGATTTTAAAAATTTAATGAAGAAGGTTCGTCCGCTGGTCTTTGCGTTCACAACCAGTTAGAAATGTTAATTAGTTAATTGTTCTAGTTAAACATTTCCCGTAGCAATTATTTTTGCATAACAATAATGTTCGTGGCTGACGCTAACCCGGTTCGAAGTAAATTTCGCTTAATTGAATTTTTGTGTACACTATGTTTGCTTAATAAACTATGCACTTTAATGGCTTGAATTGATTACGTGACAGTTTTCATGTTAATAACACACTTCAGGCAGATTCTATTATAATGTAAGTTTTTGTTATTCGAATGTTATGTAGTCTTATGCGCTACTTTTTATATTCGTTTAATCTCGATGTCAATTTAAACATCTTAGTGAGTATTATTTACGGATTATATCAACTTTAATTTTGGTTTTATATTCCTGACCTTTCGATTGCTTTACAGCAGCAGCTAAGCTCCTAAACAAGGCACTTTTATAAGTTTTTGAATGTTGGTCTTTTTTTTTAATTAATCATATTACAAGATTTAACAATCATCAAAACATTAAGGATCTAGAGAGTGTGTTGTTCATAAATTATGAAGTTCGTGGTCAACGACATTACGGAATACGTATTGATATCTATGCGTATATATTAAAAGCTGACAACGTTAACAATCTTACTGTTTACATAAATACATTGCTGTATGTTACAAACATATGTCTACCACCCTCGTGTGACATATGAACGAATCTCTTATCATCACAGAAATGCCTTGTGTAAGTAATAATTATTAAGAACGAATGTTAATAAGGATATTTGTTAATTAGAATCTTTAGATTAGAATTTAACTATTGAATTATTATTCTTGTTGTACGATTAATATTTGAAATAAAACGAGAACTTTCGCTTTAAAAAGATGGCAAAAGTAAAATAAATAATGACTGATTTTTTTTTTCACTAAAATGCCAATCGACTACAATTCTATTCAAAGCAAATTGTTTTTTCATTTGAAATGAAACTATTATTTTCGATTTTGTTGCGTTTACTTTTGTGTCATTTCCTGACATTTCGGGTGCTTCACAGCATGTGATCAGGAGGGGATTGAAGTGTTGGACATCCTGATATCATAGTTAACTCTGCCTAACCGTCAGTTTTTTATAATCACTTTTGGTCGGATCTATGCGGAAGACGCTGACAGTATCTGGAGGTTGTGCAGTGGTATGATTGGTTTAAGATTTCATTCTATTTATTACCTATCCCAAGCCGGAGATACCATCCAGCCATCTTCTCTTTTGAATTTAGCATGTCTTTTGATTTCAATAAAGGCGAAAGTGAACAGGCACCTTTTAGGCAAACGTCTACCATCCTAGGCCTCATTTTCGCCTTCCATCAAGCAAGATTGAGGCCAAACGTAAGCCTAATTTTTATAAAAAAAAAAATTGTGTCACGATACATCCTTGGCAGTGATTTTTTGCGAGGAATTGTGGTCTAATGGTTGGGGCGATCTAGAATATGATCACAGACTGCAGACTTCTTAGAGCGTCAATGTTTCACGTCAGCTATGTGTGCTTTTACACGGGTCCCTATGTATAGTTCAGAAGAGTACTTTCATATCAAATGTGTTCGAGTAAATTCAAAAAATAATTATGTGCTTATTCAGTTTTATTACTGAGCTAGTTGATTATAGTTAAACGAGAAACTACTCTATAAATTTTTCGTAAATATTCCTAAAGTCTAACGCTAGAAAAGTCTTTTACTTTGACGCTGCTAAGTAAGTAGTGACCCATTACAACTAAAACCACGAAGATGATGATGAGGCTATATGAGAGTGCTGTACTTATAGTGTATCCCTTGAGACCAAAAAAAATTGTGAACCGAAAAGAAAACCCTCTCCCTTTCTTCTCGTGGGAGCCGACTAAGTTAAACGCCTTGAAAACCTCATTCGAGATTCGGTATTCGAGAGATAATGAATTAACCAACTCAAAATATGACCGAAAACCAAACCGAAAATATACAGACAGAGTTCCTCGTTTAAGTTGCGATGTATTTAGAACCAACTTGTCTGCGAAGCTTGGCGTTTATGGAAAATCTTTCTATTATGAAACCTCATATCCAAGAGCGGAGAGGAAGCGGAAAAGAATAACATGGAATGCTTAATCGCTACTTTGGCTTTTATTTGTGTAATGAGCTCTTGTTCTACTAATACATTTTTATTCAGGAATTTCCGCTTCATAATAACCCTAATATGGAGAAATTCAAATGGCTCGTAAATTTTTCCTTTTTTACTCCGAACCCCGAAACCGGTAGACTTTAGTGATACCATATTCGGAGCGCATGTTTGCACAACCGTCTCAGTACATGAATCAAGATGCATTAATACACTGATTTCTTGCATCGATGTCGCAATACACTTACGGCGACCCACGTTTCTCTGTACGTGACCGTATTTTGAGACAAGAATGTATGCATTATTTTCCAAATCACAAATTTGCCAAAATGTATGAACATGAATTATTAGTTTAATAAACGTGGGAAATCGTTGCGACTGAGCTGTATATACTTTGAATCACAAAGTTGGCTTTAAAAAATTTCTAGTTTTTGTCTTAAACAAGCGTGATTTGGTATCGATAATGTTTAAGATATTGCAAAATAAAAAAACAATTAGTAACAGAATTACACTCTGATATCTGTTTGAATTTAATCTTAACCATATTTATTAGATTTAAAATTATCTCTTGTCTAACAGATAACAACAACAACAACACATTAATATTTATTTTAATTGGGTATATTTTTAAAGCAAACACTGCATATTATCTTTTTGTTAATAAACAGGTTCGCATATCATTTTCGATTATTATATTCTGAAAGTTTGTATATGATTCGTTCAGACATTGTGCCACATTATATCGGCACCGTTTCATTAGTGTCGGAATCGTGGATGTCGTACGTGCGTTGTTTCTTGCTGTTTGTGATTTATGCTGGCCCTCTTATCATCGTTCTGCGACAGTGCCGCACTTAATTGGCAGTCCGATAGCATTTGCTTTGTGTTGCAACGACGCCCTTTATTGCTTCTCAAAAATTTAAAAGGGAGATAATGCAAATAATATTTAAAAAAAGGAAAATAAAATTCCTCCAGAGTGTCTATCGTATTTATAAATCTAGAATATCCATGGTTTATTGTGTATTCCAAAAATTATCGTAGTGGTATGTGGTTTGACAGCGACTAGTATTTTTTTAAATATTAAATTATGACAATCAAAATTCATTTATCAATTATTAAAAAAGTTTTTTTTATTACAAGCCAATGTAGAAAATTGTGATATGATACAAATTGTTTAAAGTTTCGATGAATCTCTTTCTTTGATCAATTTTTACCTGTTTGTTGTTCCAATTCTGTCACTGAAATGAATCGATCCGTCGATTTATTATACGTTTCCGATGACGCGTACACGAAAACTCGATTGATTTTATTTAAAAAAAATAGCTTTAGAGTTTCGAATATTAAAATTTTACATTTATGTAGTAGATTCGTATTCGATATCCTACCAAAAAAGTGTATAAAGGCGTTGTGTAACATAAAGTTGAGCTTCCTGATCTTGAACGCTTGTTTGAATACGTCCTTCAACGGAGATGTTTGATTTGTTTAGTCTCCGGTCTAGTGGTACTCGCAACGATACAAATTTTAACTGTTCTAACCTTCGGGCGTAAGTAGTTCCTTATTGAAATTATTTTAATTAAGTACTTGCTCTTGGCTTGTAAGTTGGAATTGTTTGGGTTTGAGATGCTCCTACGTCACGATTGATTCAAATAATAATTCAAGAAGGGTCAAGATGTCATTCCGGACGATTTTGACTTGACATTAATAATTATGGATTCAAAGATGTCGTCGAGGAGATTATTTTGTATAATATAATATTATTATATTATGTGCTGCTGCTAGAATGGGCCGGCTGGACCGGGTTGGTAACACGGCTTTACAGAATACCGCCGTGAAGGAATAAGATGCCTCTCTTGTGCTTCTGCGTTTCGTTCAGTGAGTGAGGTAACCGACGGCCCACTCCTCCTCCTTATCCCATCTCCCAAATACCCTTATAGGCCGACAACGCACATGCAGCACCTCTGGTGATGCAGATGTACATGGGCGACGATAATCACTTACCATCAGGTGAACCGATTGCCCGTTTTCCGCCTTTCCAATAATAAAAAAAAACATCAACTAGTAATTTATTTTTTACTTTACGTTAGCATGAACATTGGTATTTATTGTACTAGCGTGAATTACATTATGTTCATTAAGCAAATTTGGTTTACTTGTATAGAAAGCTTTTGGTCCTATTTTACAACATTCTCAGTTACTTGTGAAGGTCGATTCGCAGTAATGAATTGAAGCCGACACAACAGCAAGCTAATGGAAACTCGACGATCACCGTCGCCGATTTCTCGCACGAACTCGTGCGCTGTATTGAAAAAATGTGGACGAACATTTATTTCTTGTTTTTGTATAAAGCTGCGTACACATTTATTGGATCGCGTTTTACTTTAACTAAAGAACCTAGTTAAGTCCGTTTACGTATATAGTGTTAACTGGATACTTTATTTTCTTAGCGAATTTTTTTTAAAAAAAGTTCTCGGATACGGCCTTTCGTTGGATTCTTATTAACGCAATGGCTATATGTTATTTTATATTTCTTTTTTATTTTTCATATTCTTTAAGTTTACAAAATATTGCACCATATAATACTGGCCATTTTTCTAACATTTAAACATAATGTTGGGGAAAAGATAATTCTAATATATCTAAAACGTACCAAAACTGGTGGTTATTAAATTTAAATATGAACTGCAACTAAAACCTGACATATTTGTTTGTATATCAACATGGCACGCAGTGCCAACCATAACTCTAGGTTTTGATATGTAAAATTTGCCCGCTTATACCAATAAACACAGAAGCGAAGGAAACTTTGACCATGCAAGATGTTAATTAGTGGTGCCGAGTTGCTGGAGGATGTCAATAACAATATGGACTTTATCTCACTGTTGAATCGTATACTGTTCGTCGGACTCTGATATTTCGGAGAACGAAGTTCGGAAAGAGAAGTTCTATAATGAATAATAACTTATTAGATAGATAGCTCTCAGATTGAATTAATTTATTCGAGATTGAATTAATTCTTAAAAAACCTATGATTCATATTCACCTTTAGGGGCTTTGTAAATGAGGTATAGAACATTTGCCTTATTTAGATTTTGTGGTAAGTAGTAATAGCCTAGTAGTCTAAAATTCTTAATTGCAATTTTAAATGCTGAATTTACCTCGTGCTCGGCGGTGAACGAAAAAATCTAATCAAGAAAAAAATCAAAAAAATAATAGAAATTGTAAAAAAAATGGTTTCTAGGACATGTGAAGTCCGCCAACACGCACTGGAGTAGCGGGACGGATCAGTCTGAGCTCCAAAACTATCTCAAATGTTTAGGAGGAGGCCATTGCCCAGCCGTGGGCATTTACAAGCTAATACTTAAAGTTTAGAGAAAAATTTTGAAATATATTGTTGCGCAAGTGTACTAACATGATTTTGTTCGACCAGTATACCCAGTTCTTGCTGCATACAATTTTGAGTTTATACTCAGTTACGAACAAGATCTCGTTTTTGCTTTCCGCGGTATCGTGTACCCTTTTCACGGTAATAATGGTGACATTTTAAATCGTTAACTCAATTTTTTATCTGATACCTGCTTTGATACGCAATCGAAAGTCGAAAATGTGGATTTAAATTTACACGGGAGCACTTCTTGAAGTAAGTTAACAAGGATGATATTATATAATATTTTTTTTAATTACTCTTACATAGTACAGAAATAATATAACAAGCATACGGGTGCAATGTATTTTATTGTTTAAAAAAACTTGGTGTGTTTTGTCCATTGGTTACTCCCAACAAAATAAAAATTGTGCGCTTAGAGTTTTTAGTAATATTTACTTGAATAGTTAGGCGTAAAACTGTCTATACTACTGCGCTTCTCCTTCCCACCTACCTAGCGTGGAGAGTAGAAATAGATCTGAATTCATATAATAAAATTCCTTTGCCTCTGGTTTTCGCCCAAAAATAATTTGTGAAATGATAAGGTTTAAGCACTCACGCTTATCACACATAGAACTTAAGGCATAGATTACCGATACACTTTAATTTGACGCAAATCATCATGCAAAGTGGCTTCCGCAACACACTTTATGCTTTAGGTATTGGGAAATAAACGAGCCTCATCACCGGATTTTTGATTATCATGAGATTTTCAATTGTTTTCAATGTCTTCCCTTAGTCGCTTTTTATGAATAAAAATATATCTAATGCTGTATTGGATAAAAATAACAAAATATTTCGATATTCTTTTAACTATGTCTACCTTGTTTGTAATACATGCGTCAAGTTAGGAAACATCTGTCAACGACTAAGTCAACAGACGACAGACAAATATTGTCGACCGGCGTGGGGGAAATGCTAATTCGATAATCGGCCATTTCCCTCGGTCGATCATTGTTAGTGCATAAAGTGGACGAAGTGTCCCATCCTCATTTACATTTGTGTGGAAAATGACCTAAATGTAAATTCCGTTATTCGATTTAAAATTTCCTGAATATTTGCATTGCATCTAAGTCCATGGCATTCGAAATTATGCAATTACATCGTTTACAATTTCTGGAAACGTTAAACAAAACGTAATTTCCACTTGATCGATGGCAACAAAAGTATAATCGCTAATTGAACCAAATTTATAAAATTTCGAACTCACAATTAAACTTTCAGTGCCTTCTACTGTAACCCAAATGATAACAAGAAGAGTTTGAGTTTTATTTTGTTAGTTGGAGTACGCATTCTTGACTAGATGAACAGCATCTTCGGAATCGTGGCCGCCACCGTTACAGTTTGACGATAATGCACAAAACATGTAAAAATATTACCCATACATATTCCCATAATTCGACTTTCTACGACACCTATTTTCATATTCAAATAATTCCACATATAAAGTTACACAATAAACACACAAAGAGACCGAACACTGGAATTGTAATAGTAAAATTTCTTTTATCACTAATAAATAATAAATGAAATGTGGACTCCCTTCGTCGTACCAGTCCATTTCTTTTAAATTTTTATCAATAACATTTAATTATAATTATAAATTGTGGAAAATTAAAAAGGATCAGATTAAAAGATTAGATTTTACTCGAAAATTATCGGAAAGTTGTTCGTCATTACTATTCGACAATTAGTCAGCGGAGTTCATGGTTGAAATAATACACGGCGCTTTTCAAAGAAAATAAACTTCATTGTAAGATTTTGTAGTCAATGTTCATTCGCTGTTTCTCGTTATTCGACAAACATGTTAAATGAAATAGTTAAAATAGGAAAGAAATGCTTAAACACACTATTTTAGAAAATAAAGCACAAAATTTAGCCAGTTTCGTAAACGCGATAGATTTTATATCTATCGCACCATTTGGAAGGTAAACATATTTTATTACGATGTTCGTTCAGAAGTCGGACAAGTCACGACATTGTTACGCTAAACTGGCGGCCCACACGCAAATATAACACTAACTGTAACCGTAATAACCTTCGATCCCGCAGAGATAATCCTCACGACGTCGTCGGTTAAATATCGACAGTTAAAGACGATAACCCCGGCGAAGTTAACTATACTAAGCGTTCATTACTTCTCGTTTTGCTGTCTTAATGTGCGATTGTGTAAAAGATACGAAATAACATGTACGTATAAAAAGTAATGGTCATTTTATATTTCATATTTACCTTCATAAATTCAATTGCACCTCTCTTGATATCTCCTATAAAATAAACTTAAACTAAGTACACTTCACAGGGCTTTATTCTTTCAATGCAGCTAATGACGATTTCTTACCTCATTGCAAGCTGAGATGATCAGATCAAAAGATACGAGATTGGAACTTGAAACGAAAACCCTAAATAGTTTAATTTCTTTACCAGGTATCCGTTAACTCAACAGAATCTTCTAAAATGACAATAGACAGAGCAGGACGGCCTCCGGCTCCGCGAAGAACTTCGTCCACTTACAGAAGCTATGATGAGCTCGGAGTAATAGACCGCGGTAGACCACTGAGATACCGTCATTGTGGAGTAGAAGATCTTTCTGGTATTGAACAACCTAAAAGTTACAGAACATACCAACCTCGAGACCTTGATAATATTACAGTGATTAGCTCGGAAGAAATTCCGAAACCTAAGCGAAAGACCATGGAAGGTCTGGCAAGCGGCTTTAGAAGAACATTCTCTGTACGAAGCAGACGTGATGAACCTGAAGATATTCCAATGGATACTTTTAATGCGACCTGTGAAGAAACATTCGCGACAGTTAGAGGAGCACCTTTTGGAAGACGTAGATCCTTATCGCGTGATAGGGGATCATCATTGCTCGCTAGAAGTTCATCAGAAGGTGATGTAAGAATGCCTTTGCCACGAGCCCCACCAACAAACCCAACTCCTCGCCTACATCGCTGTCTACGTGTTCTCGGTGGCAGCTGGAAGAACCTTTTATTACGTGAGTCATCAGGACTTCTCGCCTTTATAACACTTAACTCATTATGTACAAGTTATCGACCTCCTAACAAACTAGGCACTGTCACACTATACTTAACGCCGCTAATTAACCGAATGTTAAACGAAACAAATGCACAAACATAACTCTTAACCTCTCGGAATCCTGTTACGCTTTTCATTATTCTCTTATTTAAATGTCAGTTAACCATTTACAGCTCAAGCCCCGTCTAAGTTAATTATTGGTGCGACGGGTACAAATGACCACGGAAAGCTTAGCTATCTGATTAAACCGCGAAGCTTACATGAATTAAACACTTTCTTCCTTTTAAATTGGGCAATTGTTTGTACTGCTATTAAAGAAAGTGATTGATCGAACGACTGCTGAAAGTCTATTTCTGATTGGGATAAATTTATTTAACTGACGCAAGGGATAAATAATGAATCACAGTCTCATTGCGATCCATCATGATTTATTTACTGAACGGAATCTGATTCAATTCTTATTATTTATTGGGTAACTGCCGATTATCTAATGACGATATATTTGAACATTATGCCTCTGGGTTACATTGGAACTTTGAAATTATTGTCCTGTGAACTATCTATTTGTTATTATTTCATATAAAAGAAATCCCCCATATCACTTGAAGTTAATATAGCATAGAAAAATATAACTGTAATTTTTATAACTCTCTGTGCTTCTACAAGTAATGAGTGATGGAATTTGACAACCCCACGGAATCGCCAGAGCATCGTTTATCAGCCAGAAAAATGCACTACGTACAGGTAACTCCCATGGTTAGCGAGGGGTGGTGCAATTCTTTAATGCCACTGCGACACATTAATAACCAGTGTCGCCCAGCAGGTTACACCACGAGCAGGTGTCCCACACATGAATGTGTTTTTTATCCCATATTTTTTTTTAAATATTTTTGTTGTAAAATTTTATCCAAAATGAACAACAAAGAATAATTTAATTTAAAGAGAAGACGTAAATTTATTATAAATTGATTCAAGGAGCATTTCTGTTCTCGTACATAGATAATTTTGCCTGAGCAAAACCTGTCATAGGTAAGCATCTTTCATCTGTCACATGCAGAATTAATATCGTTTTCCCTGCGAGCTTAGGCAGCAGTAGTGGGTGTATCGTACGTAATGAATATAGACGTAATTAAACTTTGTGGGTCAACTGGCTTCTCAGTAGAAAGTTCGGGTGAATATTAAGAAACTCAATTTTTTATTTTATATGCAATGATGGAGATTATGTTTATGCTTAATATTATGTTCTATAATTTTGTAATTTGCGATTTTTGGTATTTACCCATATGTAGACCACGTCCAATCGAAACCCTTTCTCTCACCCGTTCGTTATAATCCGGAGCGAAGCCGCAATGACTGCGACTAGGCTTCGATAGTGTAAGCTGAATTATTTACTCGTACAGCCGTGATAGCCTAGTGGTCAGGACGCTCACTTTAGCATCATACAGCGCAAGTGACCTGGGTTCGATTCCCGGTGTAGACACCATTAAAATTGTTAATAGCAATTTTAACTGCCGTATTTACCACGTGCTCGGCGGTGGTGGAACACATCGTGAGGAAACCTGCAGATCTGAGAAATAAAAAAAATATTTTATTTCGAGGATATGGGAAGCCCGCCAACCCGCAATGGAGCAGCGAGGCGGGCTATTCCCCGCTCCTATACCCTCTTAGATATTTGAGAAGGAGACCTTTGCCCAGCGATGGACCCTTACAGGCTGCTTACTTTAGATCTTAATTCTTCTTGAGCTAAGTGTTTTCATTTTATTTTCAATTGTTCTTTTGAATTGAATCTAAAATATGATGCCTTTGTTTACATTGTCTATGGGATGGATAATCTTAGTAAACCTCTATAATGCAAATATTTTGAGACGTTTGCAGAAATTGTATTTGCACGAAACACGTTCGGCTTCATACCTAATTAAACGTTCGTACCATACCCTCAATGGTCTTGCTCGAGCATTATTTGTGTTATCGCAAATACGTTGCCATCTTGTCTCTCTGCATATCTACGCCGTATTTGTGCGTATTAAAGTTTCTGCGTACCGTACCATGAAAGGACCAACGAGTAAACGTATATAGTTATATCCTGTAGTGAGAAAAATATTTTGTAGGAAAAGGCATTTACTGTGACGCGATAAGGTATAGAATACAATTTGCCATTTTCATGAAATAATATCAGTTATACGCGACTACTTTCAGTGTTGTGTAAGTTGCATAAAAACATTTCATTGGACCTAATGAGCTGGAAATATCGGTTCGTATTAAAAAGAACTTAGTCAAATTTCCGTTCTGTTTATTCCTCCTGTCATAACAATAGAATACATTTTTGCAACACGTCTCCGTAGATCTCGATGATAGATTATCAAATCTATTGAAACATTATCTTAATACTTTAAGCTAACATTCCTTGTAAAGATTTTTATACATAGTAAGATATGTATATGTATTTTACATGTATGTAGATTTCTCTAAAACGATCCTTACTTCTTGGATAATTTTAGTATTTATGCAAGCAATTCTAGTATATGTTAATATAAATGTAATTGATTTCTCGGGATCTCTAACGATTTGGTTTTTATATGTATTTAGATAATGTTTCACTTTCTCAAGATAGGTGGTCATACCTGAGAAATATTGTTATCCCACGTATAATTAAAATAATTATTATATAAAAAATATTAAAACCCACTCTAATCGAATATTGAGGATCAGTATGTGGCGCTCCGTTACTGATGTCATTATGCCCGATTGTTTTAGAAGACGGCGGTTGGTCGCCCAGGTACTATAAATTGAAACGTGAACCAATTTACCTGTTCTTAAATGGAAAATAAAAAATATTAATAGTTGTATCGCTCTATTTTAACTAATAAAAAATAAAATGGAAATAATCATTTGTGACTTAACCAATTATTAATAGCAGCTTTATTTTCGTTAACAGTAAAAAGACCAGGAATTACATATTGGAAACATGGGTAAAAGTTCATCTTACTTTCACATCGTCGTTTTTATTGCGAGTGGTCTCATTTAGAAAATTACCTTTTTAATTTTCCGTCATAGTTACAGGCCCTGGCCTAACAATGGCAGAGTTCAAATGAACGCTGCCGGCTCTTCTTGTTCTCTTGTTGTTGACATCCTTTTGAGGCTCGCAGGGATTTATAATTACACGGCTCATAACCTGGAGAACGTGTAAACAACGAATACGCAATTTTAGACGTAATTGCTGACATTTTGTGAATGATATTTGAATAGACCATGCACGTTTAGTACTGTTCGTGCGATGAGATGAAGCGTTGAATGTATAATGTGCTCTGTACTGTTTTCATACTTTACTGCTTTTGTTTAAGTAAATTTATTATATTCTGTTTCTCTCGTTACGTCGGGTAGCGTGCTCAGCTAGCTGAGCCCTGCGTCTAAGGATATTATCCAACTAGAAGTTAATACAATAATAAGGCATTACTTTGCCAAAATCATCAACCAAAAATTATAACTTATGATTTTGATTTTAGCTGTCAATGTACGATTATTTTAAACTATGTCCACAAAGTTATTTCATTGTATATCAATTCTAGTCTTTAATCATTTATTCCTTTGCAATAGAATTCTGCGTATCTCAACTACATAAAGTCTATGAAGGCACTTAGCACCGCTTCCTGAAAGAATTTTTTTAAAACGAAATTGCGGAAAAAATTATAACTGCAGTACTTTTAATGTAAATCGGATTGTGTAGCAAAGTGAGGTCTTGCAGTATCATGGAGCACTAATGGCGAAGATTGATTGACGAGTGGGAGTTGTTTCTCTGAGAGTTTCGCCATCATTATTTGAAGTTCTTCACAATAGACATCTGATGTTATTGGTTCACAGGATCTCAAAAATATCACTTATTACCATGAGTAAGTAAGTATAATACGTTTCTTGTAAGGTTTGCCCATACCGCCTAATCTGTTAGCAAGCAGGGAACACGTGTAGGTGGAGATGGTATTTGGTTGCTTTAAATATGACTCAACACAAATTTGATTAAGACCACTGCTGGACATAGGTCCTTACATAAAAGTGCCAACAAAAGTTTTCAAAAATATTTTATTGTATTACGGAAAATTGATGGCTCAGTTGACAGGCACATTTTCACTAACACTCGTACAAACACTGGAAATAATGTTGCGAGACTAATTTGATTAGGTAGATATTAAATATCAAATTCGCACGCTTTGTTTTATTACGCTATCAAAAACTCTGATGCTAATTTTGAATGGTTTCTTCTGGTGTAATGTTGTAAAATAATGCGTGTAACTTTTAGCGCTAATTATAAATGAAACGAAAAATGTCAGAGAACGCAGCTACCTCAATGCCATTATTTTTAAAATATTTTATAAGAATTTAAAATTCTTATTGAATAAAACATCAATTAACAAAACGACGCTTAAATAAACTGTGTAACAATGAAAGTCCGATTTCAAAGATCACATTAAGGCTAACCCAATGCAGTGTACTTGCATAAAATCGATACTAATAGAATTCCGTTACCCCGTCTGCCGCTGGCACTTCCAGTGACACGGCTTTGTGTAGTGGAAGTAATACGTCTAATATCGAGGGGAGGTTGCGGCTTGTCAGCGTTTGCTCGGCGTTCAGCGTACACAGCGGAGAGACAGACGCTGCTGTTTTAGTGAAATTGCTTTTCCGACTGAGCGTATTAGTTACGCCGCACTCTGTCATCTGATTCAATTGGATTGTCACGGAATCTTTTCAGCGGCAAAGTAATCAAGCATTTAAATGCTTCCTTTAATCTTTTTAGGAGATCCAGCTCTAGAAATTTCTTTAGGTTTTTTGTACAATATTATTATGTTAATTTATATTACAGTTTTATTTAATATTATTTTAAGCACAGAAAAAAAAATCATTAACGAAAATGGTGATTATAAACTCTCACAAAAAATGTTAACTTATTCCAAAAAATGTTGTATAGTAGCAGCCTGTAAGTGCCAACTGCTGGGCAAAGGCTTTAGACTGCTAGGCAAAGGCTCAAATATCTGAGAAGTGTTTGGAGCCGTGAAGGTCCCGGCTCCAAGGGTTGGCGGGCTTCACATATTCTCGAAATAATATTTTTAATTATTTCTCAAACAAGCAGATTTCCTCACGATGTTTTCCTTCGCCGATTACGTGTGTATTTACATACAGCACTTAATATTGCTATTAACAATTTTAGTGGTGCCGGCACTGGGGATCGAAACCAGGTCTCGCGCTCTATGGAACTAAAGTGAACGCCTTGACCACTAGGCTACCACAACCTGCACTGTATATCATTAAATATTGTTGTGAAGTGAAGACTGTTGTAAAATTAAGTACCTTAGCTAGGCGCAATTCATTAAATGCATCGTTATATTTATTTGTCTAAATTGAAACCAAAAAAAAACATTATTCGGTTTTTTGCGCAATAGTAACTTAATATAGTTAAACCGCAATCTGGCGTTACGTCTGGAAATACAACGTCGCTTATCCATTTTCATACGGACGGGGTCATTCGAGCCCCGTCACGTAGCCGCGGGTTATCAGCCGCGCGGGACACGTGCGACCCGCGTCCGACACGATACCGTCGGTCTTGCGGGACATGTGCAGAAAGTAGATGTAACGATTAGACAAAATTATGCAAATGTTTTACCGCCCCGCTTCGTAATTGAGCTGCAGAATTTTTAAAAGCGTAACCTTAATTTTTTTTGTTAACTTACGATATTTCCTTATTCGCCCCTTACAACACTAACGGGAAGAACGGTATGGCATATTCTTGTGGCCCTACCACACGGCAATAATGGTATACTTGCATGGTATCATTTAATTGGTTAAGTGGTTCTTTAATGTAGGCTAAAAGATTTGAGATAAAGTTTGCGTGACAAAAGCTAAATTTGCATTAATGCCTCCTCTCCTTAGAAACAGGGCAATTATGACAGATGCGGCCTGAACGCGATTAATCCTTACCTCTGCCTAAATTAATTCTCAGCAATAACAATTAAGAGGAACAACGGTGCAACTCTCCCTGCTTGCATGCCTCCGGTAGGGTCTACTAATTCCATATTAAGACCTCTACCTACTTTGTTAATCTCCGAAGAATCCTTCGTAGATAACTATGTAAAGAAAAGCGACAGCTTATTATCAGCGTCGGGAATTTAATTCTTATCAAAAAAAATGCAAGTTGTAGTATTTGTAGTATAAAATATTAAAATATTGTAATTAGTATAGTATTTGTACTTTAAATATTTTTGCCTTCTTTAACGGAAGTATATTATGCAAAGGTAAATTAAAAATGACTACAGAACTCATTATATGCACGAATTTCTTAGATTTAAATTAGGGATATCTTTACGCTTTTGAAATATATTTATTATTATTATGTTAAGTAATTATTTAACTTATCCAAATGTAAATATTCTATACAACTACTTGTTGCTTCTAAATATATTCATGCAGAGGTAATTTGATATGTATGGAATTAATGAAAATTAATGAAAACTCTTTTTTATTCAACGAAACGGAGATCATTTTTGTTTTTTTTTTCAATTTACCACCGTTTCGAAATTCCTCCGAGGGAGAATAAACATGCGAAAGAAACTTCGTGGGTATTCTCATTATTTATTTACAATAATTGTTATGAATATCATAAAATAAAATGTGTGGCAAATAAAAAATATAGATAACAACAAAAAAAAAACCCAAGTGCTCTCGAGCAGACCTGCCTTCACCAGCAGCACCTGTTCACAAATATGACGCTTGTGGCTGCCATCGCCCTCCTCAACTATATTAAACGGAACCGCCCCACGACGCCGCGTGACGTATAAGCAGAGGTATCTAAGCGAGCATGATGTACTTAAGACTACAATACACATATATATGACAACTTCTGCAAACACTATCACATTCCCAAAGAGCGCACCTACGAGTTTCTTCCAGACCATTTACAATATCTAGAAGCCATTTGCAAAATAGCGACGTTAAGTTACAAGATAGGTCATATTAAACTATGGTCACTATTCCATGATTCCTGATCATTAAAATAATAATCTAGCCTTTTAGTATAAACACTTAATTTTGTTACTGAAAGATTCAATATAGATTCTGAAATTGTATTATACATACATATAAGCGTGTGCATTAACTCAGAAAAGAATTCTTAACTGTATTTAGTCTACTTATTTCAATTACAGATTTTCTATTTGGCTACGTTGACGTACATACGAATTTTTCTTACATCATAAGCAGCTGAGCTTCGTCTATTAGCTAAAGTTCCTTCATGGGGACCCCATTACACTTTAATACTGTGCAAAATAACGTAAGTTATTGTTGTACATAGTATTAGACAAATGACCAGTTAACTAAAAGTATATTTTTCCATACGGATAATACTCAGCAATGTAAGTATAATGTGGTAAATTATCCCCTTGTTAATGTAATAAGCTCTGATAAAGTGAAGCGTAATTTATAAAGTGGCGTCTTTTTGATGAAATTTTAAAATGCAATTTAATGCCCGTAAGGATAGTTGTTAAATTAAGCGTAATTTGTAACATCGTCTAGAGTATTACGGAATATTTATCGACACATCATTGTTTTATTCCCATAAGCTTAATACATTTCAATCATCGGAGCGTTGTTTATTCCCTGCTCTATTATGGGTTATTACTATAATAGAAACAAGTACACTATGCCGGCATCGCATATGTTGTGTAACAACATGAAAAAAAACGGAGGAAGAGAAAGAGCGATATGTAATTCTAAAATGGTTACAAGTTGAAATACGACTTAGAGATATCAATTAAATAATAAAGTACCACGAACATGCGTTTATGGTGAGACATTTCGGTGTGATTGAGTAAATTATATCAGAGTTTTTTCAACATGGTATTTAATTCTAAAATAGCTGGAAATCGTGATTTTGATTACCATCCGAAACGATTACTGAGAGGATTTCAGGTAGGAAAAATTAACAAACTGAATATTTTTCTAGCTCAAATTTGCTACTATTTTCTAAGGTTTTTTTATTATTTTTAATTGATGTTAACCTACTCGTATGATTGTAGTAACCATTGACTAAGAACCTATACAGAAGTAACACTTATTTTATTTTTCACTATAAAATTATTGGTTTTTAGCGATTATCAATTTTCTATAGATTCGATAAATTATTTATTTACTTTTGTTGTCTCGACATTTTAATATTATCTTTTAATAAAATAGGCGTATAGCAAAATATTTTTTTTTATTTAATACATTTAAGAAAATTATGGGGCAGAGCCATTTCATTTAAACTTAGCAGTTAATGGCATCTGTATTATTCGTACTCGAGTATTTTTTTTTATTGACACGTGCTCGCCAATGTGACGGTAACTGTCGACGGACTATGGATATGATTAATGTTAATCGACGCTTTATAGTAATTGTCGCGCAATTATCTCCATATTTTTGAAATGCTGACATTGTGAACTGAACTGTTTCAATCACTTGATATAAATGTTGTCATTAGTCAAAATCCACATGATTCGGTTTATAGCCACGTATAAAACAATTTTATCTTAATTTTTTATTTATTTCATAAGGATCATCGCGATTGATGCTAAAGTAGCAGCCTGTAAATACCCACTGCTGGTCAAAGGGCTCTTTCTCAAATATCTGAGAGGGTTTAGAGCCAGGAAGGGTCCGCCAACCAAGGCTAGTGCTATGACACAAGATCTCGGATCTTACGTTTTGGTTTACTTACATATAACGTATGGTAATGATCATGAAACACCACGCGGAAGCGCCAATCACACCATCTCATCCCGGGCCGTCAAGGTCGACTAGTGGAAAGGACCAGAAAAATCGTGGTCTTCGATAGATGGCGGTATACTATGTCAGTTGGTGAAACGTGTACGCGAACGTTTGCCATTTCCAAACATGGCGTTTATGGCAAATACCCATATAATGACTTAGGTTAGGAATAGGTTTAGGTAAATCTTGCTTAACGGCATTCAGTTACAGTTCAATATTTTATATTACTTTATTATTGATTTAGGGTTGGATCATTTACTGAAATCGTAGAAAAATTCAAATCAAAAAGAACCTGCTCTCTGTGTACAATCTAAGTATGCTACGTGACGACGTTCCGATGTGAAATCTTAAAAAATGTATAATCAACATCTCTTTTATTACAATGTCGGCATCGCCCTCCCATCTCATTCGTCATCAATCCTACAATCGGACCCACCGAGAGCAAAAAGTTGTCAACATTTTAATACATTCCGAATCGCTTTTGTCATTCCAAAATATTCCTTCCTTTTGTTAGACATCGAGCACAAAGAATTCGTGCCAACATTTATAAAAAAGTATAGCGTTACGTCTCTCGGAAACGTCCCTCCCACCCTTTTAGAAGAATTTGCATTTGTGCGCCCACTCATGTATTAATACTGGGATTCCCGAACTCTGCTTTTATCTACGTGGGTGTTGTAGTTCTTATTGCTTAGAACTATTAATAAATTGTATGGTTACTACTTAATGATACTTAATGATTTATTGCATTAACCGCCTGTGAATGATCCACTGCAGGACATAGGTCTCATTCATAGGGAGAATTTGCGTCAAGGGGCGATCACAGGATCAGACATTTTGCACCTAAGACGCAGAGGCCCGTCACCGGTATGCGTATTTTCGGTCTAGCATCTGGGATAGGGTAGCAGGTTTTATTACATCATCACCATAAGGATAACTTTCATCTTAATCTACACTTAATTTGATTTATCAACTTCATGAAATTAACTCTCATTTGCGTTTATACTGCAGTAACATTACTAAACTAAAACAGTTTTACAAATTACATTATATTTTTATAATATATTTGGCGATGTGCCGATTTCAAGGTTAAATAAATACTAATCGCCCACGCGATCCCATTTGAATAAAATCCCAGAGAATAAATAACGCAAAAAACGCTCCCTCACAAATTCTCGAGGCGAGTCAGGTCGGATTCTGCAGCCTATTATTTGTAAGCTCAATGTGTGCCCTTTACGGACGGCGCCTTCAATACCCTGCATTGTTCCCGCGTTCTGGCTCATTGTACCTTACCCTTCAGTCTTCTAAAAACAGGCTTAAAAACGTAGTAAGTGCCAAACTGTTGGAAAATGCTATCTGCTATCTAGACATAAACCTTAAGCGTCTATTTTTGAGGCTTGTGTTAAAGAAAATAACTTTGGTTATAACAATTTGTCGAAAAGTAAATTTTTATATTAATTTATTTTAAATAAAGGGTTGGTCAGTCTTTGTATGCGTCAGATGTACCGCGTCGAATGCATACATTAAATATAACTGATATATGATTATACAAACTGAAAGGAAACTTTTACCTTATTTAATTTTATTGCTATTCATTCTATCAATTGTTCAACACTTGTTCTCGTCATGCAGCAGTAAGCGTAACTCGTAGTTTTTAATATTATAAAAGCTGAGTATAGTGTGGGATCGGCATTAGAATCTGCCACCTCCTTCTCTTCCCCTGGGTGTCTTAGGAGGCGACTAATAACCTTGAAACCGCAAAGGTTACCAACAGATGACGGGATAACCATCTCGAAAATTAAACAGACCGATGACGGGCAGCAGCGTCTTAGGTGCGTGGTTTCTTGTAATGCGATCGCTAATCTGCTAGCAGAGCTTGTCGGTTAGGGCAAAACTTCCTTATGGGAGAGGCCTTTGTCCCGCGGTGGACTATTTACAAACTGGTAAGAGTATTAATAACAAACAACTACATGCATAAATACTCTTTTTGGAGACATTAGCTATAAAGTTTCATGGCACACGTGTTCAATATTAACAACAGATTACGAGTTAAGAGTTTCTATAGGAAATTTTGATGTATTGAAGTAGTTTCATTGTCTCTGAATAATAGAACTGAATTCCAGGCCCTTTAAATGGAATAACTTACAAAGACCAATAACTTACTAAACTGCCATCGACGCTTTCTATATTTCATTTGAAGTTTGATTTATGAATAAGTTAATAATTTATGTTAATGTTTTGTTTCAGGTAAGTACTGAGGATTGTGTTTGAAGATTGCACAAGCTTCATTTCCAGTACGTTAATGAATTATCATCTACAGATATATTGGACTTTGTGATAAAATATAAGTAAGTGCAAGTAGTAAGTTAGCAGCCTTTAAATGCCTACTGTGTGAAAAGCCCCCCTAAAGGGTCCGCCACGCTATTAGTGTGGGATGGCGGACTTCCAATATCCTCGAAATTTTTTTTCATTATTTCTCATACATCGAGATTCTGTACTTGGTTATAGCCAAGCGGCGGCATTCGCTGCTATTCGGAGGCCCACTCTCTCTCTCTCTCCAAATATCATTAAAGCCCGGCAACGCACCTGCAGCTCCTCTGGTGTTGCAGATATACGTGGGCGTCGGTAATCACTTATCATTAGGTAAGCCGCATGCTCGTTTGCCCCCTTTCCCATAAAAATAAAAAAAAATCATCCAGGTTTCTTCACAATGTTTTCCTTCACACTTAGGTGTGGTAGATTTATCACATAAATTACAAGTAAGGTTAGTTAATAATTTACTCCAAACATTACAAGCATGCTAATACTAATCAAATTTATTTTCGCTGAATATTCTCTTGAATAAAATTCTTTGACTTTTTTGACAAAAGTCGGCGCGTGCAATTGACTATTAAATTTTTTTTTATTTCCCTTGACTTTCCCTTTTCATTTTTAATTGATTATTTGATTAAGAGCGAACTGGTGTTCAGGTCTACCGAGACAAGTATCACTGCGAATTGTTTAATGTATTGTGACCGTCGCTGTAGCTCAAGTGACCATACGCACTTCATCGCGGTTTACCAAATGAAACAAGTGTTGTTTTTATCCAGTATAGACACTTCAATTTGTTATAATTTTAAACGTTTCGTAACTAAGCAACAATATATGCTCCAATTATGTTTACACATACACATATCATAGTTTCATCATTTCAGCCTGCCACAAGTCCATCGCTGAACATAGCTCTCACCCAAAGATTGCGTCAAAGCATGGTCCTGTACCACCGTACGACGTATCATACTTTTTGTATTATATTAATACCTATTATGGTATGTATTTGTACATTATTACTTTTCTAAAGTATTAATGTTTGATGAAGGTCACCCCAATCAATTCAAATGAGCGTCTATTTGTTTCAATTCATCGACAATTTATAAATCTTTTTTATGCGTTTATTGAAACGTGTGTTAAAAAACAAAGATTGATCGAATGCTATACGTATTGACGCAATAGTGTATTAGGAAATAAAGCGATTGTACATCTTGCATTCACTAACAGAAGGAACTTCTTGCTGTTGTATGAAGATTTGAGTAACTGGCCGCTGATTTTATTTGTATGCTGTAACGTACGGGATTGTTTGTAAGGTCAGTGTTCAAAAGATCCATAATGGATCAAAGTAATTCGAGGTATATTCGTGTGTTTAAAATCACACAAAATATTCAAATCGAAATACCTTATAGGATTTCGATCAATGAAAGCTTCAATCGTGCACCTGTCAGAAACAATTGCCCAACCTGCGATTGTTATGGTATTTGGGTCAGAGCGGTGCGATTGCGTCAAAGTTATCGCCTATTATCGCTCAACAGCAGGTCAGATACACGGCACCTGACCTCCGGCGTTGTGATCGCCGTAATTACTGTAAATGTACATTGTAGAACTATCTGTTTCATCTAATGTTTGTGGGAGATGTAGGCGCCGGATTAGGACGTCCGTTTGTGGGGCGATTGACAAGCGGTAGCGATTGTGATAATTGTATCTTTTATAATTGATAGATTATATCGTAGTACATTAACGGATCCTGCTTCTGTTTCATCACTGTTAAAAAGGAAATTTGAGAAAAATGTTTGCTATCAAGAGGGTCCGGGGATTATTATCATCATTTTCATATCGCCTGCTTTTATTTCGAACAAAGAGCCCACTCTCTTTGTTATATGTATATAGAACATATATTTTATTACATCAATCAAATTATTTCTATTAAGGCGCCTTTGATCTGACGGCGACAAGCATTTGACGGGGACGGGGTACGCAGGACCGAATACAACGAAGCTCGCTCACGAACACGAAGTTTATTTGCGTGAACACTTCAATAAACACCTCCCGGATCGCGATTATTTACTCGTGTTCAAAACTAAATCCAAAGGCACCATAATTTATTCTGTTTGATTTAAATCGGCACATCGATAGTCTCCTACTTCTCTGGTTCAATCATCTACAGGCACTCAGAATAAACAAACTATGAAAATATCAAACATCGTAAGTTGCTTGCTCGGAATCGAACGCTTGGCTCGGAAGGTTTTACAACCGCGTGAACTCTCATTTCAAATGCTCACTTAGAAATAATGGCGTGGACGCGCATTTTATATTAAAAGTAAAAAGTGTAACCAATATTTATTTATATCTATTTTTATATGTAATCCCAAAATATTTTAATAAATAGATGCAAAGAATACATATAAATAAACTACAGATAATTATAGAGTATGTTGATAAAAAAAACTTGTCAAACTGGCCTACCCTTTATACATTAAACCAGTTTCTAAGCGAGGGGTTACTCGTTCCTCCTACGACAAGCCCCCAAGATAGTGTCCGCCAGATAACCACGAATGTGGCAACCTGAGGGCTGTTTACTTCGACCCGTCTGCACACATTTCTCGACATAATAATAGCGTGTAGTTAATAGAAATTAAGTATAAACGCTATAAACATATAAAAGTATATAGGACTATCTTCAATCGTCAAGACGTCTAAAAATAATTTCAGGTAATTTAGCAGAAGTTCTTAGTAACATAAAAAGGTTCAAGAGGCTTACTTGAGAATTTACTTAAATTAGGAGTTTGATATTTTATATTTTGTTCTTTCGCAATTTTTCTTTAATTTTTCGTCATTTCATTTTTATGTATTCTTGGTTAACGGTTTTTTCACCAAAATATGCTTAAAATGCCATTCCTTTCCATTATAATAACTGAAGGTGCGATTTATATTAGGTACATGAATACAAATAAAATTTCCTGATATTTATATTTTACTGAATAAAATAATATAACTTTCAGTAACTTTTTTGGAAAGAATAACACTAAAAAAATACTATTTTGTTTAATAAAAGTTCCTTCATAATTTTACATCGGATATAATGCATTTTGTATTACCAGCGTATCTGTTAGTTTTCATATATGTAAATTATAACGGGTAGACTGCGACCCAAAAGTTACCTTAGCCAAAAGTGTAACCGTCTGTGGTAGATTTCGTTTCTATCCCAAAATTCTTTGATCGAAGCAATAAAATCATGATAACCTCGAAAATAATTTGCTTCATTATAAAACTGTTTTACTTCATCATGCGACAAAGAAATTAATTAGAAAGATAAGTAAAACTAATTGAATACAAATCTTATATAATCCATCAGCTTATGTGATTACGAACGTCTATTTTATTAGCGCCTTTGTTTGGAACAAATGTTCCTAATGTTGGTAATCCTGGACGAATCTCTTACAAAAGGAAACGTTTTTCGTGCTTCTCCCGCTCCACAAGAATAAAGGTAATGTACTGCTACTGCCAAATAATAAACCGTATCGGAAACGACTTTTCCGTAGATGTTAGGAACATTCGAGAAAGTAGTTTTTAGCTATTGGGCTTGGTAATGTGCGATGAACTATCAAGAGAACGCGTTTAACTCTCTTAAAATATTTACGTTTCTATCGTCTTTACCTGCATTTAGGGTTTTGTATTAAAAAAAAAAATTTTGGATCAAAATCATCCCTCTGCATCTGCCTTTTCCTGAGAAACTCATTGAAAACTAAAGCCTGTAAAAATCTTCTAACTCAATGCAATAAAAATGATAAAAAACTAAATTTACTTTAAGTAAAATTGAAGATGTTAAGCGCGGAAATACATGCTGGTTAATTCAAATTTGTACCACAACTTTTTTTTTAATGTCGACAACTTTAATAGTTACAGAGAGAAATGGTTGTGACTGAACTTTAATAGTTACAGAGAGAAATGTAATTTAGTATGGCTATAAGTAACTAAAATAGTAACGTCCTATTTTACTATTTTAGTCTAAAACTCAAAAGTCGAAAGCTTTCTGCCATAGAGAGCTGCTTGATATTTTTTACGTTGATATTATGTTCAAATGTTATTTCATAATCTTATTATAACCCAATCATCAAGACTATTGTATCTTAAAATCTTACATATATATTACTTAAATGATGTTAAAAAAAGTATGATAAATGAAAATGAAACTTTTTAAACATGGTAGAGCCAAGCGGCAGCTTTTGCTGCTGCTCGAATGGGTCGGCTCGTCCGGAGTAGTAACACGATCTCGTAGAATACCGGCGTGAAGTAATGGCATCTTGTGCATCTGCGTTTCGTTCGGTGAGTGAGGTAACTGAAGGCCTAATCCCATTCCTTCGAGTACACATAAATCAAAATATTGAAACATCGTGAAGAACTAAGAACACACGTGAGTAAAGAGAATCCTAAGGAGCCTCCTTCATCATAGGTCACAGAACTTCAATTATAAGATAATAGTACATAACGATCCTCTATATCGAAAGCGCGATTAAGTTTATTGCTTCACAACTAAGCGCTACCATTCACGTGCCTGATTGAACAATTTAACAGCGGGCTATTTAGTTTTATGGCTAATATGCAAAAGAATTTCAATTTCACTCAGTATTATGTGTATAGATTTTAAATATGAATAGATAAGCTTTCACGACCGTATATTTAATAGCGGAGTGGTTAGATGTTTTCTGACCAGATCTTATTTGGGATAACGTGTCAAGTGGGGAGCCTGCCATCTTTTGTATCCAAGGCAACAATACAAGTCGTATGTTGTGTATAGAATGTGTGAATGTAAAACTTATGTTTCGAGAAACTCATTAGTATGTGCTCTCCACATAAAGGTTCGGAACCGAGTATCCTGCATGGATGGAAGATTTTCTAACCACACGGAGTATCGTGGATATTAGACACTCAATATATTAAATAGTTTAAAAGCAGACAGTGTGCCATAAGGCGCATGTTGTGCGTTAAAAGAATTAAGGTTTGTCTAGACGGTCCCCAGACACGTTTACAATCGCGCATGGCTGCTAGGCTATTGGTCCTCTGCACGAATCTAAGCCGGATTTAATATTCTATTTCTAGCGAATTTTAATTTTAAAAAATTCTTGCATCTGATCTTATCATAAAATCGTTACATACGATACCGGAAGCAGAAGACGAGCGCTTGCATTGATGTTGGTGTGCAGTAATATTTCCTGTGCAAATGCCAATATTTTATTATTAAACAAAATATTAGTGGTAGAGTCAAGCGGCGGCTTTTGCTGCTGCTCGATGGGCCGCCTCGACCGGGTTGGTATCACGGCCTCACAGAATACCGGCGTAAAGTAGAGGCATCTTGTGCTTCTACGTTTCGTTCAGAGAGTGAGGTAACCGGAGGCCCACTCACCTCCCCATCCCCTCCTCATCCTCCCTCCATTCTCCCAAATACTCTTAAAGGTCGGCAACGCACCTGGAGCACCTCTGGTGTTGCAGATGTACGTGGACGACGGTATTCTCTTACCACCCGGTGAGCCGCACGCTTATTTGCCGCCTTTCCTTTAAAAAAAATGTGCAAAAATTGCAAGATCTGACATAGCAGGCAACCAACCGCCCGTTGCAAAACGGAATGAGTTCAAGCAGAGTGCAGAAGTAAGACGTTGCAGGCAGATGGCTTAGGATCGTGTTTTATTGCAATCTTTGGGTGAGAGCTTTGTTCAGAAATGGACTTGTAATAGGCTGTTATATATGCTTGTGATCAAGACTGTTATATATGTATATATGTTATAAAAATAGATTTTCTTTAGATAAGTGAATTGTCTGTAATTGCCCTCTAATGTATTAAAAATGCGAGAATCTTTGTTTGAAATACCTTAATTGATTGGGAGTTCCTTCACAACGATAGTCGTTTCGCTTACGAAATTGCGTCAGCATAGTATATAGTTTAAGGATTCGTATCCTAAATCATTACACTACTCAAACTTCAAAGATGAATGAAAATGCAACTTCTTTATTTTCATTAAAGGTCGTGAGCTGTGTTATTCGTACACCCTTCTTGCATTTCACCTATTTCGCAGAGTACTTACAGGTGTGAAGCTATATCCGTCTGGTCACTAATAATATCATAAAAGGTTTATAATAGCTATCATTACTTATGAATAAAAGGTATTTAATGTTTACAGATATTGACGGCCAATTTTGGGTTATTACCACCATATTTGCATCGCTCGTGCAATCGCTTTTACCGTCTAAAAGTTTAACACGTAACCGTCACTTATCTGGCAATACTTTAATGATCCGAGGAAAAAATATCGAACATTACGCCTTTTTGCGGTAAATCGAATTCTTCGGAAGGCACTAATTACAACGTGTCAGTATGCCTGTTAACAAGAAAGTTTATAGTCGGTCAATTATAATAAAATATTTTTTTCTTTAATTCTTGTCATTCTTATCCGACATCGGTATTAAGTATTTGATGTATTGAAATAAAGCCGTGGTTTTTTATTTTCAACTAATTTTTTAAACCTAATTTGCTAGATTCTAATTACTAATGGAATGCCATTAATTGTTCGTATCGATTCGTATAAACAGCCGTGTGGTGGCGATGTAAGAATTTCTGCCAACCCCTTTCTTTCCGTGGGTGTCGTAAGAAGCGACGAAAGACGACCCGATAGCCTAGTTGGTAGTGACCCTGCTCTCTCTGTTGTTGTTTAATGTAGACAATTTCTGACGATTCCGACAATGGTCTGAAGTTGCTCAGAAGAAGCCGAGTCATAAATGTTTATTTATGTACATTATTTATCTATGTATGTTTATCTATCTTATGATTATTCAGTTACCAAGTCAGATAATCATTGGTTGGGTCTAGGTGACGTGTGACCATATCTAAAAAAATTAGAGAACCTTGAAATCTCATGAGGGCTCTCGCGACGAGGCTCGCCGGTCTTTCTTTCTATCTCCCAGATATGTTAAAAGTGAGTTGCGCGCAGCCCTTTCGGCTGCGCTAAATTTAGTAAATTCAAATCCGTAATATACGGAAGAAAAGTATGAGTGCATGTAGATATAAAATGGAATGATACTTTGTACTTCCCACGTACATTATTGTCATTTATTTATATAATAACGAGGGAATATCCGTTTACGCATTTGCAGGCATGAGATATAATTACATTCGACAATCTCTCCCTCTGTCATCGGCTTTCTTTTGTCATTCGAAACTCATAGGTTTCTCTACGCTTACAATATATTATTATTTTGATACAAACAATTTTGAATAGACATATATATGTACTTCACGCAATTCGCACGCAAATACACATCACGGCCCAACCCCTATCCGAGTACAGCATGGCTACAGATTGGGTAGAGAGTAGATTATTTAGACAATTTAGGCTTCTTCTGAGCAACAAGGTTATTTATAGGTGATTTTAGTTCCTCAAACTTTCATCAAATTTTTTTGTAACTAAAGAAGACTACGGAAATTATGAGGATTCCAATGAGATTTTATATAATATATAAAAAACCTACATAATATATTAATTTACTTAAACATATGTGGCCCCGATAGTAATAATTAAAACGAAACCATACACGATTAAGTCATTAAAAAAAACTGGACCGCTCGCACGTATCGCAATTATTTCGTATCGCCACAAGAAAGGTTCCTTTATTAAGAGCGACCTTGCTGATACACACGTCCGACGATAAAGCCTATCCAATTATACTTATATAATATTAAAAAAATTATAACATAATAATTATATCTACGTATTTATTGGTACGCAAATCATAACATAACGTTGCAACAAAAAACGATCATTTCCTATTCCATTACCCGGCGCTTAGAAAAAAAACAAAAGTGTTCGACATTCTCGAATGTGATTCTCAGCAAACACAATTTTCGCTCAACGTACACATTATTCGAGAATCAAATAGGCAAATATTGATAAAAGGTAAAGCCGATCGACTCGGCAGATGTCGCTGTGAACTAACGCACCCTCCTATAATTTAATGTCGTAGGGTAGACACAATAGCTATCGATTCTTTTATGCCCGAGGGAAATCGCCTCTTCATCGCGCTTTTTACACTATCACTGGAAAACAAGAGTTTATATCAAACATTAAGATTTAAGTTAAACTGTACTTGACTACGGCAAAGTTGAAAGGAAAATTGAAAGCAGATGTTCAGTTTATTTCAGTTTTTTGGTAGATTTGTCAGGGTTTGGTATACTCGAGGTAGATGCTCTACACAGAGGGCTCGTACCAATGAGTTTTTCGAAACTCATGTACGACTTTTGTCGTTGGTCTGGACCTCTCCTTCTGCCAAGTTGTCAATAAACTGATGAAAAGTGGATTGAAAGGAGTAAAGTGTACTGCAATAGATTCCTGACCACCCCAGTATTGGATACTTATTATCATATTTTTAGAACACAAAATTTCAACCAAAAAATCAGATTTATTAAAAAAAACATTATTCGTTTATTTATTTTTTGTTTATTTCGTATTTAGATGTTTTTTTTTTAACAATGATTCAAAAATATGCACTGATGTCATTATTATTACCACCATATTAACCCAATTCACCCCGGTTTTTCTAAGCAGATTTAAATAAACACAGCAAAAAAAGTGACAGCCTATAAATCGACGATTATCGCTACCCGTCACATCCTATCTCCTGGAGAGGCAAAAGTAGGATAGGTAGGAAAAGAAGCCTGTTTGGCAATGCTGAGTACAGTGCCCAATGGAAATCTGTTATCTCTAGCTACCCCTAAAAATGTCCCTCTGACAGAGACTGATATTCTCGATTCTCTCATCTCAAACTCTCTGAAATTAGACGGTCTTCAGAGTCTGCTCTGATGCAGTGTGACGGGCTTTGCATGTCCTCGAAATATTTTATTTTTAAGATTTAAGTACTAATTAACAATGTTTGCTTCAGTAAAAAAAAAACAATTAAGTCCACCATCCCCTATTGGTGCAGCGTGGCGAACTTTAGAACTTTTTTCCAAAATGTTTCTAAGAGCCCTTGCCCGGTAGTGCAACATTTGTATTTTAGTACTTATACATTTTTTTCATAAACAAATCGTATACCTACTTATTTAGTTATAACACAATTATTACGTTTTGCTTGCAAAGAATCGGGCTGTGTAAACACAGCGTGATTGTTTCTGAACATCATAATTTCAATTCGGTTACGGTGCTTCCGGCCCTGATTCTCGAGGAATTGACTTTGAATAATTAATGGGGCCGAGGGTAAACGTCCGTAATGCTCTTGACTGATTGTTGCGGAGGAATCTATTCGCAGTCGGCTTGCCGAAATGAACATCTTGTTATCGCTAATTCAATCAACCACACCTCGTAAGCCTCCGGCCGCCTATTTTGTTTCCGCTTAATGATGGCGCCGATTTCTGTTTAATTCAATTGTATCGTTGGTAAATCGTTATTCGATTTAATTAGAATATTAAACATTGGTATCTTTGTCTTATTGAGAAAACACATGATGATACTGATGATGAGATTGTGAGTTATAAAAAATCATAGATCATGTTCTCTGTAACGGACCGAAAAATACAAAAAGCAGATCTGTGCAACATTTTCTTTAAAATATTTTGGATCTCTATACTAGATTGGTAGACTAAATGCCAACGGAGACAACTGTAACAATTACAGCCATTCCATGTTAGAGTGTTCCAGGTGCCAATGGGCGTCAGTAGCTACTTGCCATCAGGTGCAGTATTAGTTCAACTGCCTGACAGTCTGTTGGGTCTTGGGTTCTGGATTCGAGTTCGAGACGAAATGGCTTTTTTGCACGAATTTTAAATTGTATTTTTATCCCTTTTTCAACTGTTTCCTTTCCCACCCATCTTTCTGTCTTATCACATAAGTGTTACGTCAGATAAGCGGAAATGTGCGGATGAATAAGTGTGTGGAATCACGAAGGATTGCTTAAAACTAACGACTCTATAATGGGCGGTTTTACAATAATATAAACTTTCAACAGCGAAATTACAGGTTTCCATAAAAATAATCATCATCTTCTGTCCAAATACTGAAAAAGTCGCTAAAGCCCAAAGGGGAAATAAAGTCAGACAAAAAATGTCTTAATTTTTCATTCAGCTCAGTGGGGCAAAGAAATCCTCCGGGTTTACTTTTACTTAACGAAACCTTATTTAAAATAAACAGAGCGGTGTGAACGGGCGACGTGCCTCAAATTCAGAACGCTTCAATAGCTTCGTATTATTTTCACTCGCAATAACTTGAACGCGTCTAAAAACTCTCCATTTCTTGTCTCTCTATTGAATGGGTGAAATAATTAAAATATGCAAAGAGCTTTATGCTAACTTCACTTATTCTTCGTAGCTTCGACTTTGTAAATAGCAAACTTTAGAAGAACGCTTTTTTCTGAATACATTATGAAGAGTATTAAGAAAACGTTTTGTTTGGCTTCCGCAGTCAACAAATTACAAAAAACGGCTTCTGCTGAAGCTGCTGAGCTGAAGTTGTATCTAAATTAGCTTGGCTATAATATAATTAAATATTTTATTTTTGGGTACAATAATGGATTTTTAGCTATAACAGGCGTGTTTTTACATTTACTTTCTATGGTATTCCAATTTAAATCTTATGTTCAGGTACTTCTATTTACCATATTTAAATAAATATAAGCAATCACGCCTGTCACCCATACGGGTAGGACGAAACGAAATAACGGATATCCATTTGGCATGACTAGGCCGTAGCTTAATGAAGTACCAGTACCTTGGTACTTGTCGACTTTCTGATTGATAAAACGATGATATCCTATCCTTATAGCCTTGTCGTCTGATTTGTTCCCGGAGACCCCACGAGGTCTTCAAAGCTTTTCCTTTAGTCGCTTCTTAAAATACCTACCGGAAGAAGCGGGATGACAGATCCTTACGCCAATACCACACGGCCAATATTTAAATACATCTCATGAGTTTCTTGTTGTGGCTCACATTTATGAACAAAAGACTTTATCCATGTTAAATAAATACTATCTAAATTAATATTTAATAGTTGTTTGTTATTTTTCTAAGAGACTGTACATCTGATGTGTATCTACGACGATGCTGTCATCCGGGTACCCAAGGGTACCGGGTTTGATCAGATCATTTATGTGTAGCAAAATAGTGCCGCAGAGATATCTGATATGAGACCCTGAGGTACTCCGGCATTGATTGCTATTTGATCAGACATGCAGTCCTCGAGGACCACTCGAATTGATGACTTTCAGCAAGTACGATATCGATGCACTTAATCCAGCGGGTAGAGCAAATGCTGGAAGCTTACTAATAAGGTCATCATATCAGACTCTGTCAAAAGCCTTAGAGATGTCAAGAGAAACAGCAAGTGCTTCTCTGTGCCTCTCTATGGCCTCCTACGATGTGGCTGGCATACGCAAGAAGGTCCCCAGTAGACCGGTTTAAACGAAATCCGTACTGTTGGTTACTGGGGAGGTCATTCGTTTCGTGGTTTCTCATGAGCCTGTTGTTCAAGACACGCTCCATACATATGGATATTATATGGATATGGATATATGGACGTGACGGAGATAGGGCAGAAGCCAGAACTTTTATCTGGCTTTTCCTTGGTTGAGAAATGAGGTGATAGATATTTTTACGGCATTACACGTCAATGTCACTGTTAGTGTTAGTTGGTATTAAGACTTAAATAATATAGTAATGTTTAAACATAAACATTTTAAGCATAAACCTTGAAAGGAAACGTATGTTTTTTTTATGCCATTCAATCTCCGAGCACAACAGTACGCCTACGCGACCTAACCTTTTCGATACATGAATTATTTAACCATTACTATTTGATCCTCGATGCAATGCAATTCCCCTCGCCGCCTGCACAAAACATTTATTTGCTGAGATCAATTTAAACATGTCAGTGTACAACAGTGAATCGATATTGAAAATTGTTAAACACCATAAACGTCGCCTACACTGCAACGACCAAAAACGTATTTTATTGCAATTTCATTGACTAAATCTTGATTTAACGATGCATTTTGCGATAATATGCTCGTAGAATTTTTGATACCGGATTGTTTCTGTGTTCAATTTATTAAATATATTATTTTTCACTATCAGTTATCAATGTTTGAATTTAAACTTCTTTTGCAAAGATTATCGCAAATACATGTCTAATCAGTTTATCACAAGAATTGTGAGTCAAGTTAAAGTGATTAAGTTATCTTGAGAATGAAATCATAGTTTTTTTTTTAGTATTCTTTTTCTCCAAGGATAAGGAAAGAAGTTACCTAAACGTATCATCTACTTTTATCATAAAAAAAATATTTAATTTTTTTTAAATAGGCGTGAGAATCATTGGTGAAAAAATTTTTCCACTACAAGTTCTGCTGTTATACTTAAATCATAGTTGTTGAGAAGTCAAAGGCGCGATAGCAGGCTAATGTACCTTTAGAGTATTTTTTGATAGAGCCATGGTGATTCAGAGGCCCGCTATAAGTCGTGGTGGTGGCTCGCTTTAAGCTTTATGTACGCGGTGTGGCCTGGGTTCGATCACCAGTGCTGGCTTGTTTAACCGGCGATTTTAAGCCCAATTTACTATATTTTACCTCCGAAGATGGAGATAAACGGTATGTCTGAGAAATATCAAAAAAATATATTTCGAAGGCATGTAAAAGCAAACCTCTTTCAATGCCTTCGTCAAACCTTCCCTTAATCGTTTACCTCAAAGTTAAAGGCACATATTCTATCAAAGCAATTAATAATATCGTATGTAAATCTGCAACACAGCGATTATGCTTAATTTAAATATTTTTACTGTATCTTAATAATTCTACAGAGTTTGGGGGTAAGTTTAAGAATTGTAGTTATTAGTAAATAAAGTCGGTGTTTTAACTCATTAAGAGTATTTTAGATAAATAGATCGGATCAGAAAGGGCGTGCAACATTGAAGGCAACTACTTGATGGCATTTCAAAGTTCAGCCCACGGCGGCGACTACGTGTCGCCGGCAGCTTGCCCTATACACTTGCTCTGATTTACAACCTGGCCGAATTGCAGTTAAACTGTGTAAATTGTTCTTGCTGTACCACCAACATCGTGTTATTAATTGCAGCGAACTTTTTGTACTTTATGGACTCTATAGCTAATTCTATTCACACTTGATATACTCGTAAAAGTTCAAACAATATGTGGGTCACATTTTTTAGTGAGCTGCGCATTTAACTAAATAAATTTTTTATGACGAAGAAAATGCACGAGTTTCTTATTATACTTTAGTAACTTTTAGTGCTTTAATATTAAATAAAAAAGAGTTTAGAAAACTATGACTTACGTGTATTAAATAAAGACTCAATCCAAACATAAAGAAACCATTGAAATTATACTGTTTAGTAATGAAGTTAATATTTATTCGCAGTAATAATTAATATCATAAGATTTGAAATAATTTAGCTGAAACTTTTATCACATTAACTACAATATTATGTTTATTATGACGTTGTAAATAACATAAATAAAATTGAAGCACAATATCGTTAATTACCGTTAACGTTTGTGGTTCAGAATGTTTTAGTAACATCGTAAAGTTCTTAATTAGACGCTGTAGCCTTATCGCTAAGAAATGCTTCTATAGAAGTACAATAATGACTCATCGACTTAGAAATATGAAATATAGCATTATTATAATACCTAAATATAACTTGTTGTATTAATAATAACTTAAAGTGTTACGACAATAAAAGTATATTTAATTTATAAACATTACCTAAAAACACTGATAACGAATGTAATGTAACACGCATACCTTCATAGAAATCATCGTTCGCTCGCTTTGGGTGTATTTATTATCAAAATCATTATCATTAATCCATTTCTTTTCACGGGTTTAAGTTAGAGGAGTATTTATGAGGAAAGTCTCGTATTTACTATTTTCCTTTTCCACACAAAACTGGTAACTTCCTTTTCAAATTATCATTTGACTCGGACAGGTGGTAACTAATTACTTACCCTTGGTTGCATCACACATCAACGTTGCCGTATATTTTTTTCCTTTTTTATCCGCAATATTTCATTGTTTATTACTTGTATCTTGTCAATTGTTGTTGATATTTTTTTAATCGAGGTAGAGTCAAGCGGCTGCTTTCGCTGCTTCTTGAATAGGCCGGCTCGACATAGGTAGTACTACGGCCTCGTTGAATACCGGCGTGAAGTAGAGACTCCTTGTGCTTCTCCGTTTTGCTTGGTGAGTGAGGGAACCGGAGTCCACCTGATCGTAATTGTCTACTGCAGCCCATGGACAGCTGCAAACAACTTTAATCAAGTCACCTCTGTGGACTAAGATGGAATGCCTCACAGCTCGTCATTATACTGGATCGCAATACCTTAACTCATACGGAAACACAACAATAATGGGACTGCTGTTTGGCGGCATATGGGTAAGAGTGTGGTACCAACCCAGACGTCTCCCAAAGCTGAGAAGGAATCTACCACCACCAAGATTTCATTGTAACTCCACTTCACTACTACAAAAAAAAACTACACTTTTCAAACAAAGGATGGGACATAAGGATGTCCCGAGAGATTAAATGCGAGGTACTATGGTACTGCGATTCAGTATCCAATACTCTGCTTACAGATCCTTTCAAGATATGTGCCTATGTATGGTAAACTGTAAAGGGGCTAATGATGATGATTAGGAACACCAGGATTTATTTTTATTTGCGTAAACTTTATCAAATAATCTTACGATTATGAAATTCCAATGTCTGTTGAGTTTGTCTTAGAGACTTAGATAATTACCATACTTTATAGCAGAGGTATTAACTTAAAATGTATTAAATTAAACGCTGCAACCTGTTCAGCCTCAATTATCGATACCGGCTCCCACGACAATAAAGACATAGAAATATGTCTAGTACACTTCCTTGTGCATACTGCGGGGCGCCCGTCCAACGCTATGGGCCCGACGCGACGCCATATCAATCATTCCAAGTCGTTCCATAACGCTTCAAATCTATATATATATATAGTGTACTCCTCAAGAAAAATGAATTTCGACATTTATGCGTATTAATATTTAAACATCGATTTTTACCTATCAGAATAGCGTTACAACTAGAATGCGAGCGAGTAGCGTTCTATAACATAACCTATCTTTACGAAAACTGCAAAGGTAGATACTGTATCGCAGACACTCACACCCAAATCAAGACCTGGAAACCAAAATTTTACCAACTTTAAAAATCCTTTGTATTCCGAAATAACGAGTTACGAAACTCTGCGTAGATCATTGCGCTGCACGGTTGTCATGAACATTAATCGGCGACTTATGTCTATTAACTTTTATATCTTCATTTACATAATATTTAAAGTCTATTGGTGTATTAACCTATAATATCTAGCTGTAATATTAAGCTGGCACGTGGTTTGCTAAATGACGATTATGATTTTGATGACAATAGATTTCAAACTGTTTACAAGCACCTACAGTCACAGTTAAAATTCATTATCAGGAAGGAAATATGCGTATGAAGTATTGCTATATATGTTTTTACGATGATTAATTGATGTAAATTGAATATAAATACCGACTTTCTAACGACGACTTACGAATAGTCACTGATTAACTCATACGACTTGCACCATAACTGTTGAGCTCTTTAAAAAGTTGCAACTTGGCCCGTGGTGGCGTCCAGTGTTACGCTATGCCTGCAGTGAAGGACCACAATTCCATTTTGCAAGCCTGTGCTGTTTATTATGCATAGTAATATGACTTGTGTTATTTATTATGTATATATTATGTTCAGTGTTTGATGATCCAAATAAGGAAAAAAAATCAATATTTTGGACTGTCCAGCTGAATTTTGTATCATTGTCAATGGAAACGAGGCGTGCGCGCATGGCGCCCCTAACCTGTCGATAGCCGCCGGTAATTGTGCGACGGAGCCTTTTAATTGAAGTCTTTTATTAAATAAACACGGCCACTTTATAAAACAAGTCACTAGTCCACGATAGCTGCTAGTTCAAGTGTTATCTAACTGTGACGTTACATAAACGTCGTACGTTCTTACTGACTTTGTTATCGAAAATAATTAGTTATAAAAATTTATTGGTCGTCGCCTGTCTGTTACAACAGTAAGTTTTAATATTATATATTTACACATTCTTATGTTGACCTACGAGTATGTTCAGCTGAGGATGTTTGACTAATTTATCGAATGGTGATAGTTTATGTTTTAGTTATTAATTAATGACTACCGGAATAGAATAAAAATAAATTATTCTTCGATGTTATACATTCAAATTTTGTTTTTCAAATAACATTTATACCAACATCTCAATGGAATTACTCTGCCGTCTAGTCTAAGCCTTCGATAAACGCAATGTTTGTTTCAAGCATTGACAAATATTGTATGTTCCACTAGGGAAAAGCCTCTTAATTCCATTGTACAAAATCTGTCGAACTCATTTCACGATACTTCTTGCAATTTTTCTAATTAAGACACGTTTGTAACAGTTGACCATAAATTAGAGTGAAAACAACACACTGTGAGACCAGGTTGAGGACCCACCCGTCCCCACCAACTTGAAAAAACCCACCTTAATAGTCCTTTATCCACGGACACAGAATTCGAAGCAATAAAACTTCTATTCGTCAACGACTAACTACACTGTCTTTGAAGCTTTCCTTTGTCATTTAATAGGCTGCGATGTCGTATATATTTTTTCATAATAAACTGAGTTAACGGATATATCGGACCAACAAAAACTTGAAACGCTCAAGCTCAAGGATCAAGCTGTGACTTAAGGTTGTATCGTATTTACATAAATTATATTTGTCATTGCTACAGATAAAAAAGCTCCTTTATTTCAATGACCTTAAAACTTAAATTATTTTGTGCGTTAAATTTAAAAATTGCTTTACTTATGTATAGATGTTTAGAAGATTTTATTATTATTGTTTCATCTGTGTTAAGTTGGGATTAAGTAAGTTATAGTATTACACTTACGATATTATGAATTATTAAGAAAGCAAAAGCTTTTTCTGTTTTAGAATATATATTGTTTACTAACTTATTAAGCACTGTTAAGCATAAAATTCAATAAAAGTGGGTAACAAGTGCAGATTAGTATATTAAACTTAATTTGAAATAATATACACAACCATAAAATTTGCTCTACCTTCAGCCTTTTTAAAAATATTATTAGATTTAACTGCCTTGGATACTTGTCGCTGTAACCAATGTTCATCGTTTTAGGCCCCTTTTAATTTTTTTATCTAAACTCTGTAAAAGCTAAGCTCTTTGATCAAGTAGTGTCGTAATAATTTTATGTACTCGTACGTAAAAGTGTTACTTTTACAAGGACAATAAAATGTCGATGAAAGCTCAAAGGTCCAAACAAAACTGCTGTGATGAATCCGAGATTCAGTTACGCACAGTTTTTACAATGTGCTTGACATTGCGAAAACAAAATCAAAGAAAATACTTATCCATCTCAGCAACAGACACGAAGTTACGACAAAGATTGACGTTTTATTTCTAAACGTAAACAAGACCATTGTGATCGGGAAAGCAATAGAGACTATGAAGGAATAGACTGCTTTGACAGTTCCAAATAGATAATACGTCGCGGGCGTACACGGCTGCCATAAATATAACATGGACGCTAGCACAATGCGTGAATTTAACAGCTTTTTTATTTTACGAGTACCACTAAAACATTTCGGTCCCTACAGTAAAATTGTCTGGTGTTTTTTACGACACCTGAACGTGAAATGTGCCCGTTTCCAAAGTGATTTTCATCCAATACGACCAGTAAGACGATAGTTTTGCAGCTGAAATTGCTTTTTAATAAGGTAACCATATATTTGTAGTGCTATAGAGGACCCCTCACAAGTTTTGTTTTGTTTTACATCAGGACTAATACCTTGAGTATGTTAAAAAAAACAACTTCGCGCAATTCCGCATCCATAAAAATAAAATGGTATACGTATGACCTAATATACAAAGAGGAGATAAACAACACCGTCCCTCCCACAAATATAACAATAGCTTATGTTTGATTGTAAGTCTAAGGCTTTTCATAGACTAGCAACCAAAACTGTAGAAACTAAGATATAAGATGTATCAGTGACCTCATGTTAAAGCTATCGTTAGCAAAATATTTACCAGCGATGGTTTGTGACACGAGGTAAGCAAAGTAATGAGGAAAGTAAGGAAGGAGTTTTCAGTATATTCAACCACACAATTTAATGATCAAAATTATATCTCGCATTTTTCTCTAGGTGTATGATGTTACCATTTTAAATGGCTGTCCTACTTAAAACGCGTCACGTATCGAAGCATACCGTTACAAATACGCACCCGGTTCGTTTGCAGCCATCGAATTGGACTAACTTCTGTAAAAGCGCGCGTGATTTTAGTGATCTCATTACGTAAACGCATAAAAACCTTCTGTGTACCGCACGTGGAAAGTCACATTGCTTTTTTTTTAACAGAAAGGGTTTACGACGCTCTTACTTGTGAACTTAGTGTCAAAGAAGGTTAGGAGAAGGAAACTAGCAATCAGGTATTTATTTCATTGTTTTCCATAATTATACCATCATAACCGTGTGGTAGTGGTTTAAGAGTTTCTGCCAACCTCTTTCTTCTCGTGGGTGCAAAAGTGAATTACAGAAGCCCGGTTACCTACTTTTAGTCGTACCAAATAGATATATCTGTAATCTTTGTCTACCGCTATAACGCACAGCCGGTGTGACTAAGGCGTGGGACGTTTGGCATTATGATTCCAAATCCACCTGAACTGCTTGTTTAGAGACTGATAGTTGACGATATCATATATACAGAGTTCCCACGTTTCCATTCATTTAAATGGTTTCTTTTAATTTTTTTATATTCCCAACGAACCTATCGTTAGTTAGTTTCAATTATTATATTTTTGGTTCAAAATACGTTCATAATATTTTGTGTTGCTAAATGATTAAAATGATTTGCTCTTATTAGAATTAAACGTTTAAAATATGAAATAGTATTAGGAAGGTATATTTTTAATTAGAACTAGAGCTAGAACGAAGTAAGGAGAACTTAAATTAGACCGTAGCGACACAAAATACACACTGAACAAGTACTCAGATATTATCGTAATTATAAAAAATTTAACCTGAAATACATCGAAATTTAGTAGAACGGATGTCTTGAAAATAGATTTCATTAAAAAAAAATCCATTATTCCTGAGATAGGAAACTGCCAATTTTACGTTCGTTGTTTGAGATGTACATAATAAAATGTAAAACGGAAATCCGGTCTTCGAAAGGAAAATTGGTTTTCTGTTGTAACTGGCCAACGCTTCTTTTGAATTAATTTTTTCTGATGAACCATTAGCTACAGAGTTCATGTTTGCGTAATGCCGTGTGGTTGAGGCGTAAAAATCTGCCACCCCTTTTCTTCCCTTGGTTGGTATGAGGCAACTGAGGAAATAGTCTTGAAAATCTTACGGCAGTTTTATCTCCCGGAGAGGCAACTAGTGTGTTGCAACCGCAACACACTTGGCGGCGTTGACTCGTGCCAAATAGAAATACGTGATCTCTATTTACCCCTATGGGTGATAAACATAAATACGTAACATTTTCATGTTTTTTTCGGTATTGAAATCATTATTACAATAAATGATAAATTTTTGCAGTGTTCTGTTTTAAATAAAGGATAATATGTCATTTATCTCTTCTTTCTTTTGACTTTATTCCATTCCTGTTATTAATTAGGGTAAGAAATGGTGGACTTAATGCCTTTTGGCATTATTTGCTATTCAAGGAAATACCGTGAAATGTGCATTAAAATAGTATTATTTGTTTTATGATATTTCACTTACTACCGTATTTTATGTTCAGTTTGTCGCTTATCCACGAGTTGAGATATTGTTCCTAAGCGTAAGTTAGGTAGTTGTACTCTAACAAAGCCAGTGAGGCGACATCCTCTCAAATAAATATCACAAGTATATTCGAAATAATTCGATACTTTAATCTTCGAAAACATTCGGACCCGTTGCTCGCTCTGATAAAATATAGTTAACAACCGTTATAAACCGAACGGCTGGGTTTACGAGCAATATTCAACGACAACTCGCACAATGACAATGGTTTCGAGATTGATGTCCCATACCGCCAACGGCGTAGGCAGTGCATTCCGCTCTGTGTGGGCCCAATGACATTCCGTGCTCAAGTCGGTGTCGAAACTAATTCATTAGCTGCCGAAACCGCTTCCCTGATTACGTAACACGATTCGCATACTATGAAAATAATCGTATCATCTAGTTAGTTGGCCCATTACCGTTAAGATATAGGTGCTCTATAAATTGTGCCGTCCAACGGACATGCGCTTAGAGGTTAAATTTCTATGTAATAAATAAGTTTAGAAGATCTTCCGATCTGCTTCCGAAGGAGGAGACCGGAGACCCGACATCGTTACCCTATGAGAAGATTTTGTACTAATGAGTTGTTCCAAAGTTAAGTACGAGTTTTAGCTGATTGACTGACAGGATCACTGTCACGTTGTTCCAAATAAGCTCTTTTGAAAAGTGGGTTGAAACTACTATGATAATGTCTTGACCTCTGACCACCCCAACAACCTTGGGATGGAAAGTCACTTCATTATGATACAGACTATATACCCGTATTATTGGGTAGACGGTCTTGAGAGTTTCAGTAAAGTAACAGCCTGTAAGTGCCGACTGCTGGGCAAAGGCCTCCTTCTTAAATATTAGTATCAGGGAGGGTTTAGGACCCGGGAAGGGCCCGCCACGCTGCTCCAGTGCGGGTTGGCGAGCTTCACATATCCTCCACATAATATTTTTATTATTTCTCAGACATGCAGTTTTCCTCACGATGTTTTCCTTCACCGTTGAGCACGTGGTAAATACAGCACTTAAAATTGTTATTAACAATTTTAGTTGTGCCGGCACCGGGGATCGAACCCAGGTCACTCATGCTCTATAACACTAAAGTGAGCGCCCTGATCACTAGGCTACCACGGCGTGAGAGTTTACTTTTTTTATAAAAGTTGTAGTATTTAAAATCACAAAATATATAAATAAAACGCCGTTTACGTGACCCCCACTGCAGAACACAGACGTCATCCCGTTATAAGAGTTTTGGAGCATAATCTATTAATTATTTGCGCTCTTATTAGCAATGTTGTCTTGTTATTTCTCGTTCTCCCTACAGCACAAAAAACAACCATACCACAATTTTGTACTCAAACCACCAGAAAAAAAATTACAGGAAGTTGAATTACATCATTATCTACGAGTATTACTCAAATAGATATCCGCAAAATAATACACGTATCTGTCGACTATACTAAATTTTGTGAATGCTTAATAAAGTCATTTATCTTATATGTAGGCGTTAATGTAGCGTAACATACTAGTAAACCTACATACATGCGTCTGCTATGTCATATTACTCAATGAGCTTCAAACCAGTTTCATGGTCGTATTTTTAGAAAAAAAAAACCGCTTAACAACAACATGTTTTCACTAAAATAACAAATCTTCCTACAACTGACTTTTTCTCTATATGATTTTTATTTTGACTTTTAAGTTACTTCAATCCATGATGTATGCATGGGATTTTCGAAGCGGCCGTTGAAAAAAGAGTTCTACTTTTATTGTATTCACATTCCGTGATTTTTTTTTAAAAATTAAACAAAAAAATGTAAACTGGAAGCTTTGTTTGGGTATACAACGATCGGGGATAGCGAGCGTCGCCGCGATGTCGGCAGATAGTCTGCTCCAGACAAAGTTACGTAAATATTTCCGCTTAATTACGTATTTATATTAAATGTACAAAAATAATGAATAAAATTAATTTTAGTGAATTGCATTGCGTTTAATTAAAACTTTTAAATTTCCCGACGTTTCAAGCGTTAAAATCTGATGTAGAGTATTTATTCTATATGTAAAATAAAATAATTATAATCAACTTAGAGGCCACGATTGCCGAGTGGGAGGAAGTCGTAATCAAAAGAGTCAAGTTCGATCCCACATGTAGACAGTTCTCTACATACCTGCCAGCAGTGTTGATACTAGTCTGTGCTGATTAACATGTACGATTTGAATCGTTGGCCTAAACACTAAGCCGGTGACCAGGTCACCACCTGTCACGTTGTTCCAAATAAATTCTGGTGAAAAGTGGGTAGGAACTGAAAAAATAAATGTCTGGACCTCTGACCACCCAGTATTGGCTATACGATCGCGAGAACTTATTATTATTTTGTGATAAGTACATGTTAAAATTTTATAAATTATATTTGTATTTTTATTATGTATAGAGAGTGGATAAGTTTTGACTCTAATAATATTTTTATTACTTAATAACAAGCTTACTCGCACGCGATGTGACAAGGCCACTTAGCCAACCCGAAAACGTATTCGAGGAACAATTACCGATGACCGAGCCCTGTGCGCTGACCAACCTAACTTCCGTGCATACTGAGTATGGAGAAATGACTGACCCCTGTTGTTCGCGCCGTCTCGGAAAGACCCGCGTCCATCAGTGGAGTCAGAGAAGCTGACGAAGAAGAAGTAACTTAGTTTTAAGCCTATAATAGGTAATAATATTAGGTAATAGTTATTTAATATGCAATAAAAAATCTGTTAATACAATATTCTTTCAGTATATATATTTTAATGCATACAGGATGTTATTCCTTGACTATCCAGCGGTTTAGATGCTGCGGCGAATTTTCAACTTCGAAACCGCATTGTTGAATAGAAACGTATTGAATTTATTGAAGTTGAATAAAGAATTGATAATAAGAAACGAATTAACTAAATAAACTTCTTTCATATTAAGGTAAAATACTGAGAAATAATAAGTCCTATACAAGAAAAATAAATCTCATGACATAATATATGAAATAAACAGTCTCGTGTGCCATTACAGGCATAAAAATATAATAAAACTAAGTGGCTTTCTACTGAACAAATTGACACTCACACACGTAATCCACCCTAAAGTATGATTCCTAGTATATTGAGCATGGACGGTGATATGATAAATAAAAATATAGTTTTACGATATATTAAATAATGTACAACCTTGACTCAAACATTAACCTTTATATTCGCAAAAGTTTGCTACAAGCGGGATTCGATCCTGCAACTCTCCTTGAAGGAACTGTCACTAACAATATTATATTGTAGACAATAGATATTTATTTAACATTCCAGTATCGATATCCATTGGAGACAGTAAGAATACGTTGATGCTAAATTCAACATGAAAATTCGATTGAAACATATGACCTACAACATCTCTTCTACAAAAAAATGTACCAACGAAATTGAATTTATTAAACTCACATAAAGATATACCAAAGAGCAAACGACGCGTGTCCAATTTCCATACGGAACCAATTAGTTTCGGAGTCGACGATCGACTGACGACCTTTCGAAGCGGCCTTGAGAATAGCAATGCCTTGTCAACGAATAAAATCGCAATCAGCCGTCACTGTAACAAATTAACATGCAAAAGATTTCAATGCCCCTTTATGCTTTTTTTTTACAATTTGCACACGCTTTCGTTCTAACACTACTTGTATTAGGCCAATAATCATTATAATAACCTTTAAAGATACTTTTTTATCTTTCCGCATGGCGTATACCTCTTAGTTTTTTGTAGTTATTGTACTGTGTACGTAGCTTTGAAATGTTGCCCTGTGTTAATACTTATTTTTTTTGAAGAATTAAATTTTTTGTAAATATGTTTTAAAAAAACAGGTAAATAACATCATAGTAAAGAAAAAGTGGTACTTGTACTTGTCTTGTACCACTTTTTCTTTACGGTCACTTGCTACATCTACTAAAATATAACTTCAATAGACTTACGAAGTGGTTACTCTATATTTTTTTTAACAATAAATTTATCGTATATTTTAATATCATTTTTTTTCTGTTTACAGGTAAGTCACGATTTCACTCTACAGATACGTAAGTTAATAGCGATGTGAGCACCAACCAAAGAAAATATTAATCTATGTATGAAGAAAGTTTTTTGCGCACTTGAACATTTTATCATATACAGCTTACAGCTAACATGTTCGTTTTTGGACCGAATGAATCGGCAATTAAATTACAGTTAATCGCAGTTTTGGCCGGTGGGGAACAAGAAGTAAGCCGAGAGCGACATACATAGAAAAAGGTTTTCAGTGGTTTTTTGCGAAAGCGTTTTGCTGCGGGTGCTGCGGGTCGCGGGTTCCATTCCTGTGCGGGACAATATTTGTATGAACATGAAATAATTATTACGAGTCTGTGTGTTGTTAGTCCATGAGCAATTTATGTATGTAAACTGTCTCCGCGACACAGGAAAAATTCCTTCAGTGGAAGATATCGTTTTTTTAAGGATAATATGTTTAGGAAGAAAATGTTTCACATGTCCACATGGGGGTTTCCCCACAATGTTTTTCTAATTAGCGCATAAAATTGGAATCTATGCTATAGTGATATTTAAGTGAAGCGCCTATAAAAAATGTCACTGGTAGAAATAAATAAATGGTTTAATTATTTTTATTGCTAATCAATATTATAGAGAAGGAAATGTGATAAAAGGGTTTTCCGCCGCCGTAATTTCCAGGACAGAAACATTGATTATTAATCTCGTTCGTTAATCTTACTCTAGCTTCCTTGTTCTTATTAACTAAACTAATTATCCCTAGCTTACCACTTATTACACATACATTGGATTGGAATGTTTCATACGATTATTAAACCAAATAAAGATAACACTAATTTTTTTCATACAATGAAACGCATCCCTAAATCGGTCATATAAAAATTAGCACATATTTGGGGACAATTTTATTTTATTTTCGCTACACCCCTGTAACCTGATCTTAAATCGTTTGGCAGAGCTCACGTCATACCTAATTGCAGTAGATTGCTCCAACATATTATCAGATTGACCGTCTCTGGCCCGTGACGCCATCTGTCAACCGATCCCAACGTAACATGACCCTACCGTATTTTCCAATCACTAACGAATCATGTCTGCACTTAAACAGACTTATGAAGAACATAGCTCTCTGGTTTTAGTTGATATACTCATAAACATTGACTGTTTAGTTCAAGGTCAGAGTGTGATAAGTTCTGTGTGTCAGTGTACTATATGTAAAGTATATCTCGCCTTTAGTCTATTGATACAGATTTAGTGACCAGTTCTCTAAAGTGAAATTTAAGTGGCATTAAGTATTTATTTAAATTTTTGCTCTTAAATTTAGTTTAGAATAATACTTAACGAAAGTTAAAATCCACATGTATTGGCATATTTTAAACTCAGTATTGTAAAATGGATTTGTGACGTCGTATTCTTCTAGCTAAATATTTATTGATACGGTTACGTATACATTCAATTAGAAACAGACATTCAATTTGAAAAGATTTAAAAAAAAGATTATTTTTTCATATACAGCCTTTTCTTTTTTAATAATAGCATTTTATGCAAAAATGTGTCTTTTGACGTTTTTAAATAACAATTATTTATTGCGTCTCATCATCACAACTTTAATTAGAATATTGCATGTAATAAGATAGCACTTACAAACGCGTGACATCTCATATGCGTGTCCGTTTAAATTAATGTGTTAATGTCACACGCTAAGTGGTGGATAAACTAATATAATCATGCACACCAAAGTATAAATGAACTGCTATTGTAATTAAATAAGATTCAAAATACCGTTTCATTACTTATCGTTTCTATGGTATGTCTGAAAGTTTCATAAATGCGAAATCGTTCCCATTAACCAATTTCAACGATGGCATGCTTAATTTGTCGCCGTGTTTTCACCAAGTTCAATTTTACTCCCGAAATAACGACTCATCCCTTTATGGGAGATACAATAAAGCCCAAACTTAAATAAAACTGTTTGTAACCGGATGCACTCCTTGTTATGCAAATCCATAACGGTGCGTAACATTGTCCCATGTATGGGATGTACATGACTAACGATTTGTAGCGCCCTTATCTCTCTCCCTTGTATCTTTTCCTGTTATTTTATTATGTTATATTTCAAGTACCCTTTACTTACTTTTTGGCTCTTTTAATTTCGCATAATGGTGAGTTATACAATGATGTAACATTCCTTGTTGTTCTTAAATTAGACATTTTTACATTTAATATCGGTTTTTGCGAATCTATCTAGTTTTAGTTACGACATACAACGTTGAACTTTATGTTTCTTCACACAAGAAACAGTTTTCGCTGGACGTTAATATAGCGTAAAGGGCCATCGTTACATATGTTAATTAGCAATCTGTCATCGAATCACTGTCACGCTGATTTTCGAAGAAGTAATTTGTACTGATAAATCGTTGTCATCAACGAGTTTAACGGCCTTAGTGTTAAATCATTTTATCTCTTTTAGCATTTAATTGCTATACTTGTGAAATTATTGAAGTTTTGCATTAGTTATTACACACCATGATATTTTGCTGAAGAATCATGTCCGGCGGTACCAAGCGTTCTATCGCCTGCATTACACTGTAATTGTTTTGACAAGTCAATACTTGCTACCGCAGGTTAACACGAATAAAACTTTGTCCGTTCCTTTGTCCGAAATATGTTAACAATATACCAGATAACAATTACAATCATCGCGAAAATTCCAAAATATCTTTTTCAAAATACTCAGTGATTTATTTAAGACTGTTTGACCACTATGCATGCATTAAAAAGAAAAATTTTATTATTTTTAGTCCGATCTAGTTTTTTAGATCAATCTGAGATTATTTTTATTCTGCTGAATGGATCTGAAAAGGCTTACTTGTTTGACTTAAAAATGGAAACTGGTTTTACACAGAATTTGAGCCAAAAATTGTTTACATTGAACTACCGTTACTGATAATGATTTCTTATATTTACGCGAACACTACACATTTGAAAAAAAACAAAATTAAATGTGATAAATTCCGTATATAATAGTTTTATTTCAAATACCGTTACTGTGGGTAGGATTTATGCAGTTTCTGTTATTCTTATTGTTATAATATCAATATTATGTAATTAATGTTATGTAATATGTATGAAATATTGTATGCAAGCATTATTTTGTTTTCAGTTCTTGGCTTATTGGTTTTAAAGGTCTTTGATGTAACCTTTTAATATATTACGATTAAATTAACTCCCAGTATTATCTTAATATTTTAAGTGAACAATATAAACAATGTATATGCGCGAAACGGCTCTATCGTTTTAGATAAAATTTTGTATTTAGGTAATGTTTTACTTTCCTAGTGTCTATATAGGTGTCATCTCTGAGAAAGTTGTTTTCACCCAAATAAATTAAATATTTTTTCTCTCGTAGAAACTCATAGCAAATTGAGGTACCAGTATGTTACCTACTCTACAACAGATAGCACTGCGCTACGTTGGCTTAAATAGGTTATAATAGTTGACAGGTACTTTAATCGATGTAATTTTTGTCAGGTAGTGATTACAGACAAAGAGCGGGCTCGAATCAACGACGTCGAATTTCGCAGTTATATCGTTATTGCCCCGTCTTCGATAAAACCTAGCTGCTAGAATAATATCACGGATCACAATGCAAACAGTTTCTAAACATCGACGGATCTCAGCTCACGTCTCAGTTTTCTTGCTCCGCCTCGAAACCCGATCCCTGCGAGTTTCTCGGAACGCTCTCTTGTTTTTGCTATAGTACGTCGTGGTTGCGTTCGATGAACACACGCTGAAATATTATGTCCTGCCTATTCAATTCGGCTTTTTGTGCGCGCTCATTATCTTCATGAAGCGTTTAATTCAATTACTTACAGTGATAGCTGCGCTGCAAGGCACATTCCTCAACGATAAATCCTCATTTATATTTTGTTAAATACACATGACAGAATACAGGCATATAAATTTGCTGTATGTTGCATTAATTATTTTAGTTTTTTCCCTATTCATATTATTAATTATGTTGTGGGCGATAACTTAATAATACTGATACTGGAATAGTATTAAAACCAAATTAAGAACGCTTTTAAATTGTAACACAGCTCAACAAGAAGTATGTAATTTGATCTGTTGTAATAAAAATGTTAGGGTTTATGTGCAGCTGCGTTGAATAATACAAATTGTTTTCTCGTCTTTATGTCGTATAATTATTATTAATAACTATAAATATATACCGTCTGACTCTAACAAGCACATGAGTAAAACAAGCTTGCAAACTGTATTTACACGAGAAATCGCTTCGGAAACACAATCTCCGGACTTTTTATGCCGTATTAGATTAGATTAGAATCTGCAAAAACTAGTTTGATTGAGCTTTTTACTTCAGCACCCACAGTACATCATCCGGGCTAATCGATTTGTTCAGAAATGCAAATTAATCGATTCGATACTTTTTTTGCTAGCGGTTCTAACGCATGAGCAATTTTATCTCGGATCGTTGTCCGATTATATATTTCTGACCGGAACTCCGAATAGACGTCATTTAAAAGTAATTTTGCTTCGTATAAATATGATATAAATGTTGAATTTTGACATTATTGATTTATTGAGAATCGCTCGTTGCGTTTTATTAGGTATTTATGTCCAAGATAAATTAAGATTATTTATTAGACCTATAACTTCGAAATGTTAATATTCCGCTAAATTAAAACATGAAATAATCATGTAATAAGACATAATAAAAGTCCGTTGTTAAAAAATAAGACTTTATACGTAATATTATCTTTAATTTAAACAAAGGGGCAACTTCAATTTATAAATGATAAATATTTATTTTACAGATATGCCCTTTTTTAAACACACTCGTAATACTAAAGCAAAAAGTTTTCAGATACTTGTTAAAACAATACGTATACATGTATGTTATTAATAGCTATAGTAAGTTTATATTAATTATATACGCTATTTGTAGATACATCATTAGATCAGAAAAACAGAATTTTTCTGTAATTCCGTCTACGAATAATTCCATATTCTCAAAGGTGATGAATGTACTCGGTTTTTACAGCCATCTTGTTTGAACATATATGCTTTTATGCGCGTTAAGCGCCTCATAATTGGCACACGTAGCAGCGCTATTTATTATCTAATAACAACAAAGCGGACGTTAATCCGACGTCAGTATCAACATTAATTTCGGATCATACACTGAAACGCATTTTGCATTCAGCATTGATATTGCAATTCCATAGCTGGACTACACTAAGAGTTATTGCTTCGAAGCGCTTTCGATCCAACTCGCGTCTAGGCAAGCTACGTACAAGCTGAACTAAGCCCAAGCTCGTGAACCGTATCGAGTTGCGGGCAATTGCCTCATGTCTTGTTGTCTAATTACGTTGAGCTATTTGATGTAATTGCTCGATGTTATGCAGTAGTCGTACATTATTTAGCCAAAGTCCGATATTTATATATCGTTTTGCGTAAACGATCGCGCAGAATCAGATCAATTTGTCAAATACAGTTTTAGTCGAGAGTTTAGTTTTATAATGATAATACGAATATTATTTTGGTGACTTTTCTCTTAGTTCTCGGTGAGTGTATATTGTTTGTTAATATATATTTTTTTCATAACGTTGACTACCTATTTTTGAAAATAATTTTTAACTTTCAGCTTTTTGTATTTAATAGAAAGAAAAAAATACCAAGTTTAGTATGTATTGTTACCAAACTTGTTTGGTATAGATCCGTTAATATTTGTCAAATGTGAACTCAATTTGTATTGAGCTCATCTTGGAACCAGTGGGTGAGTGGTCTGTGATATTTGAGATCAGTTACCGATGCGCTATTGTGGAGATGAATACTGTCTTGATGCATTTGAAACATGTAAATATATTTCAATATTGTGTTACTCTGAGGAGGATTATTCTATTGGTTGTTGTACTAAACACCAATGTTTGGATCAGGCACGAGCCTAGCATCCACCAATAAAAGCATCTTTATTAAAAAAAAAATTATCAATTTTCGATTATAAAGTCATAACAAAATTTGGAGATAAGTTATTAAGACATTTCAAATAAGGTATATTGCTATAATTGTTGCGTGTGTTATTCGGATATATTCTACACAAATTATTTTAATGGTGATTGCAGTACAATATGATTAAGATTACCAGAGACTTCACTATACCACAATCGTCACAACTTTTTTTTATGGGAATTACGGCAAACGAGCAAGCGGTGGAACCTGATGGTAAGTGATTACCATCGCCCACGTACATCTGCAACACCAGAGGTGCTGTAAGTGCGTTGAGGCCGGTTAAGGGTATTTGCCAGATGGGAGGGAGGATGAGGAGAGGAATGGGAAGGGCTTCCGGGTACCTCACTCACCGAACGAAAAGCAGAAGCACAAGATGCCTGTACTTCACGCCGGTATTCCGCGAGGTCGTGGTACCAATCCGGTCGAGCCGGCCCATTCGAGCAGCAGCAAAAGCCGCCGCTTGGCTCTACCTCGTTAAGACAGAAGGCAACTTCGAAAGTTCTGAAATTATATTGTATCTAAAGCCTACGGGACAGCTTCGCGTACTCGATTTGTTCAGTCAGCCAGTTTGGCTTTACTGCAAAGATGGAGAGGCAACTCGAACTTTGCGATGTCAAGATTCAAGCGATAGTCGTCATCACCACCAGCCTGTTACCTTTCACTGCAGGCGTAGGCCTCTCTTTATACTCTACTTATATTAAGGATTTATTCCGGACTGATACTTGAAAACTAAATTCTATAACTTAATTAATTAGTCTAGTAGCTATATAAACTGCACGTTACTGCAGTTAAATAACAAATGCTAACTGTCCTTTAACTACTCGTCAATTGTAACGGTTGTCATTTCCATTATTATTTGTAGATATCGATTTATTTGTAACGATACTAGTTTTATTTCGCTCGTTGCGTTTTAAAATACGGTGAACGCGATAAAATAACAAATCGATTAGTTGCAATGTTAACCAGATTTTCTGTCAATTCGATCCAATTGGCAATGGCCAATGGAACTTTTCAATGGAAAAGTATTAACAATCAAGAACTCAATTAAAACCCGGAGCCAACACCGCTCCCAATCGAATTGTACCTATTAAGCAATCACGGAATGAACCAAATAAATACGAAACGTTATCTGTCTCACGGTAGCCGGGTTCGAACCCGTTGCAGTTAATTAATTTCTTCAATCGAGACGTTTATTAGCTATTGTCTGGATTGACTAATACCAATCAGCGCAACAATTTGACAGGCAACCGCCAAAATTGCTTAAAAAATAACTCTGTATACTTATTGAGACATTACTATTCCAATGAAGGAGGATTTTAATTGACTCTGTTCTAATTGAATTTTAAACATTAGGCTTTTGGTTAAATTGGTTTGAAACTTTTATAGCAATCATAAATACTCTTCTATATTACGATTAAAGAAGTACAAACAAGAATTTCTTTCTCATAAACAATTGGTGGAAACTTCCAATATAGGGTTGAATTAAAAGCAAATAATAAGATTTCAAACCCTACAGTGTATTGAAAAATTCAAGCTGCTAATTAAAAAAATTATGACTATATATTGTTCTAAATATGAGGCATACTGCCTAATATAAATTCAGAGAGCGCACTTTACCTTCTTTTTTCATAATGTATATCTTCACGGAATTGTTTTAATCTTATACATATTTTACACCTCATGTGCTCCTCAATAACGTGTTTCATTAAATAAATCTGAAAAATATTTTTATTTTAAATTGATGATCTGCTATTTTTTATTACAAATTAACATTCTCATAACTTTACTTTTATGATATAAGCACTATCCATAAATGTTAATACTTACAACATGATATGTTAATATTAACAAGTAATAAACGCACAAATAAAGTTGTTGACACCTTAAAAGTGAACTCCTGCGGTCACCGCCCGTTGCTCTCCTTATGAGCGCCTCAACAGAGCGCCCTTAATTACACCGAAGTGTTTATTTCCTCCATATCACTTTCGATAATCAACTTACGCCCAGTTGAAATAGTCTACTTCCTATATAAGTCGTCCGATGTTTGAATCAAATGCAATTATATTAAATACGTATACATATGAGGATGCAAAAAAGCATTTCTTTAGAACCAGCCTTTTTAAGTTTACTGCTGGTCATAAGTATCCCCCAGGAAAGCGCCAGCAAAAACCGGCATGCATGTCCTGAAGGGAGGGTTTGCCTAAGCTAAACACGCTGGACTGGGCAAACGGGTTGGTTCTGGTGTTGGTGCTCGCACTGGTAATGCCTGCTCCCCATTACTAGTGTAGGTGGATTTTTCACCATAATTCAGTCGCCAGCACCACTTCTATGAACTAGTACGATCCACGGTGCACCACGTGCAGGTGAGAGTGTAAAGTAGTGTAGGAAACTTCACACTCAGGGTACTGTTGGTAAGAAATAAATGATGTTTTTAAAAGAATCACGGTGTTCGTTCGTTGTCAGCTGTCACCCCATGAGGCTTTTAACGTCTCGATTGCTGCAGAGGCTGAGCACGCAACGATTGTTTATGACTTACATATATTTCCGGGTCAGCGTGTTTGTGCATGAGCAACTTTATTGGTATTCGCACTTACGATACAGAACTAATTATTATTTTCTCAGGCCCGTAGCCCTATATAGCCACAGTGTTGTAACTATCTGTCAGTGTCATAGTGATTTTTGATAACGTGCTAAAAATTATTCAAATTGTTCAATTCGATCAATCGACAGTAGAACGCACGATAGTCAACTTCTGCTGAAGATTTGTTGCCCTGACGAAACCAAACCGAAAATCGATGATTTCCGGCCTTCCATGATTGAATTTTCAAATTTACTGTACACATTCATATGCACCAGCGCTAAGTAAAAAAACACACACAATCACTATTCTAGTTCGTGCCAAAAGTCGGACAAATTATTGAGTATTAATGATAAAAAAAAAGGTAAATATAAATGAGTACTAAGATAAAATTTCTCAATGCCAATACGATGTTCCCATACTTTGAGCTGGTTATGTATTTTAATTAAAATATGTGTTTTGATCCCTAATATTCAAACAGCTAAAATAAATCCATATTTAACTCCGTCGTATGTCTATGTGGTATTTAGACAGAGAACTTTATTATGCTCATATAATAAAAACTTAAATTTCAAATTCATGCATCGGATGATAATAATAATAAAACAAAATTTTAAAACCGAGATAGGACGCGACGCTTACGAGATACTATTATTTTATTTCGTACCGAGCGGTAATAAAAAATAAATTGGAAAGGGTTTACGCGCCATGTGAATATTTATGTCACAACACCTATTAATAATTATGTTTTTTTAATTTTAGAATAGCAATTCGTTCAAATTGCAGTCTGTCAATTTAAATATATATTATACTATAACTTGCTGCTTACCCACGGTACTCCGCTCTTATCGCAACATTTCTATTTTATATTGTGCTTTTTGAATATTAACATATTAAACTATAAGTGCTAGCAATCTAAGATAGGAGAGAAAATACAATCTTTATCTCCAAATGCCATCACCTGCACGTATACCCTGCTACCTAACAAATGAGACTGACGACTAAACGATGGCGGAAAGTACATGGAGATATGCCAAACCCAAATCCCACAGACTAGTGACGGAGAGTAGCGTGATAAGTGCGAGGGTATGGTACTGCGCTTACCAACCCGCTTGCCCATCGAGACGAGTTTTCTCGGAGAGGCCTATGTCCAGTAGGTCCTCAAATAGTCTGATGTATGGAATTTAAAAATAATAAACAGAACGACAGTCTCATAAAATTCGAGCGCCATTTTTTTTATTAGAGTTGTGTTTACAGAATTGCTTAAACAAAAAATGCACTCGCATAGTGTGGCGTGTTCGAAAACTACGTTTCGCACGTGTGGTGATAGCAGATAATAGTGATTCATAATATTGTATGCAAAGCCGCCGAGTATTTGCATAGTAATGGTTCAGCTGTAAGATTCTCTCTCACCGTATAACCCGTAATAGATGCGTTTGCATTAAGTGAGCAATATGTTTAGTACTTTGTGCAATTTGTCTCTGCGCCTTTGTTTGTTTAATTTAGTCATTTATTAACGTCCCCATGTTAACTGAATTTATTCTAAAAGGATTTTGCATTTTTACGGTTTTAGCAGCCGAAGAATAAAGGCAATTAAGGTTTTAACATAATGACTATGGTGAAAATAGATACCTCCTTTGATTTATGAAACAGGATTGATCGTAATTCCTAATTAATTCGTAATTAATATTATGACGCAATTGCTTTCCAGTACAATTCATAAATTGTAAATCTATGAATTGCGCTTTGTCTAAATGAACAAAAGGTTGTACGTCTAACAAGGCGTATTAAATATAATTTCATGTCGGGGTTGAAACGGGATATAAAGGCTAAAATAGATAATTTATGGTCACAATATTTATACTAATTTGGAAAGACCAGCATTGGTTATTGAGGTTAATGCAAGGTATTTCCAAATGAGTACAAATCAAATCAATCCAGCAGATTTTTGACAAAGCAATTAAAGCAACATTACCACTTAAATTTTCAGGTTTATTTTTAAATATAGATCACATAAGTAATCTGTATAATTTCGTTCATCGCTCATTGGCATTGTGCCTTCGGGATAAATGTTTTTCAGCTACGTTGACTGACGTTCGCTCAAAATATCACTAAAATTTACCGTTTAAAATCACCATAACGATTATCATTTTATGCGCAGGACCTGCACAGTGTTGCGGGAAGTCCTGTGGTTTCGGGAGGTCTATATTGAGCAGAGGACTTGTGACAAGCAGCCTATATATAATAAAGAAAGAGTTGTAACGTCACGCAATCATGTGTGCATAATGTTCTTCGGGCACTCGTATAAGCAAGAATTAAAGATATATTTGACCCTTAATATTATAACTTAAAACATCATGGTATCTTGGTCAAACTTTAGACGAAAATTAACATTATTAAAGGCAGTGTATATCTCGGCACTAAGACAATTTGTGTAGGTGCCTTCGTCCCACCTATTTGACCCTTTAACGGCGAAAGTTGCATCGCTGTTGCGAACCCAAAAGGTCATAGGATCTATTTAAAATGTTTTTTTTTTAATCTTTCTCTAGAATTTTAACGTACGTTCTTATCAGTATGTACCTTCCATCAAATAAGTTTGTCGGTCTGTGAAATGTCGCGTAAATAAATTAACTGAAACACTTTAGGTTACCTGACCAATTTATACTAGTCTATGATAATATAATAACGTTTTAGTGTTATTATAACACACAAGCTGTCTCCACCAACTTTGTATCCCTGAACTAAGTAATTCTTATAAATCTTTAAATCATCGAATATCGGAACCTGTACCGTATTTTAGTATTTATTATAAAATGAAAGGAATGAAAATTATATACTCGAACGGCACCGTGCCATAGATGTGCATAAAAAAGAAATCATATGTGTTTGTCGCCATTAAGGCATGTTAAATAAAATAAACATCTGATTATTCCATACCAAACGCTTCAACCAATTAAATGAAAGCATCTGATTATTTATCTGAAAAATAAGTTGAATTTCGTTACTTTACAATCACAATTGGCCGAATTTCGACCACACGCGATATGTTAATCACAGTTACTATTTAATTTGTGCTAATTTTCTGTTAATATCAATAGTTTCACTTAAGATTCATTCCAAAGAATCAATTCCACTGTGAACATATTGTATAGCAATAGTGTTTGTACATACTTTATCAACATAAAAGAAACCGTGAAGAACCGTTTTCAGATTGCCAACTTGATACTAATGTGAAAGTCAGTAACACTTAAGGATATGCATACCCAGTTATAAATAAACTTTTATATCATCTTAGTAGCGCTTCCTGTCTGCGGCGGCGTTGGTTAAAAGAAATTAAACCAAACATCCAACAGTACCTCGGAAGATAAACCGGTCATAATAGGGTATAGTTAAGATAAGCACCGTGTTAATTTCATAAGAAACTATTAAGCGTTGTCGGTGCTATGTTTGTTACCTTTATCTAACTTTCTACGTTGTTCAAAGCGTCTTATACTTCATCATCATCAATTTGTCGAATGAATACAAAAGTATTATTTATTATATTAGGAAGAGTGCATTCATGCAACTCCTGTGCGGGTTGGCGGACTTCACCAGTCCTAGAAATATATTTTTTTAGTATTTCCCTGACATCTAGGTTTCCCCACGATGTTACCCTTCACAGCCGAGCATGGGGTTCAGCAAATAAAACTACAGTTAAAAATGTTAATGGTGCCGGAACTATAGGATTAAAACACGGGAAACTCGTGTACTATATAAATAAAGCAAGCGCCCTGATCCCGAGCTACCATGGATCTTATTAATGATTTATATGATTCATGATTAATATAACTTATATCTGTTACAATATTCAAGTTCAAGATATAAATCAATATAATCTTGTAACGTTCTTAAATCTGTTTATTGTAATGTTGTCATATGTGTTGTTAAATAGCCTCTTTCAATTGGTAGTAACAACTTTCAGTTCATAGTGATATAATGCACTAGCAGCGTTCAAAATCCAAGTCTCACGTATTTTATTGCCAGCGTCAGATTGCTCAACCACGCTCCGTTACATTTCTTCGTCTAATTTCACGTTTATCTGTGTCTTTAATCTGTTGTATAATAGGCGTCAAAAAATTTCATAGATTCGCTTCGCTCGGGCCGCCTCTAGATTTTTTTGTCGCGCCTCTATACGACGACGACCTCACTACGGTCACGGTCGAGACCGCTCGGCCGACCGAGATACTAGTTCGTAAATAAAAATAAGACACTTTCCGATCAAGCTCCAAACTTGTTTATAAGCATAAGTAGTTAACGTTTAGATGCACATCTATTGCAAATTGATCACTACAACGTAGATGCTAGACAAATACATTCAAAGAATTTTTCGAGAATTTCAAGACCACAACTTTTAACCATAACCTTTCCATACTTTTTATTTAAATTATGTTAACTTCATCATCATCATCATGACAAGTCCACTGCTGAACATAGGCCGCCTGCAATGATTGCCACAAAGCACGGTCCAGTGCCATCTGTAGTGTCAGTCTTCTATCAATCAAAATTTCGGAGAATTTGTCTTTTACTGCGTTTGCCTGTACGAGGTTGCCTTAATAACCTTTCTTCCCCAACGTTGATCAGTTTTGCGAGCTTTGTGGCCGGTTAATTGTCACTTCAGCTTGCTGATTTTTACGGCTATATTACTAATTAGAAATATTGTGATATCTTTTATTTAGACGTAACCTGAAGTCAAATCCTCTATCACGCAAGTGTATTTGACAACGTTATCTTGAATGTATTTGTAAGTTCTTACAGTCTAGAACTTCTTCCTTAATTCAGTTGCTGTGCCCGTCCATATTCAATTAGTACGAATGTCAGTCGCTCCCTTGAAGTATTCAACTAAGAGTTACTCTTCAACTCTTCCATAAGAGCCCTACGTGTGTTGAGACGCGTGTCAGATGCTAATTAATAATCGATGTTTTTGTACGTAAAGTTAAAGTGAAAAGGGGTTAAAAGGGGTTATGAGAGCTTTTTGAGCTCGACGAGGGAAGTTAGTGAACAACTAAATCTGTAAGTAGATTATCTGTATTTCGATTTTCAAATTGATACAGATACCAGTCATAAAATTTCAATTGACTTTATAATTTAATGAACCCATAACCTGTTTATGAAAGTGGTCTATTGGAATGATGATGCGGCTCCAGGAGCAGGTCCTCTGGTACCACTGCGATATAAAAGTCATGTGATCAGATTAAACAAAGAGACAGCGAGTGCATGCAATCTGAGGATTGTTTTAATGGTTTCATAAACAACATAAATAATAAAGGTAACGTTTTAAAAAAGAAAAAAAAACTTTCATACCCGAAAAGCAATAATTTGTCAAAAAATAACTTCCACTGGAATTCGAAACCAAGAACAACGATCGGCCGATTAGTAAGGGCTAAGTCGTTAGAGCTGAAATATAGAATAGAAGTAGAAAGACGTGCAGATCAGGGTTTTCACTCAGGAGGAGGAAGGCTTATACTATGAAATTTATTACATTACATTAAAAAGTGTCGAAACTCAAAAGGAAGAGGCCTTTACCCTTTGCCCAAATTTCATCACTGACTCTTTTAGTTATTTGAGACATAGGCATGAAGGCGTCAAGGAAGTATGTTCAAGATAACACCCATTTTATCCATATTATTGTTTAGAGGAATTATAAAGGCTATCATTTCTTAAACGCCATAAATATTGTCCTTTCATAGCGCTCCTCCCGATCGATATATCACCTGAACTCAATGTACTTTGATCTTAACAATAACCGCGACACCCCACCAGCAATACCATCGAGGCGTCCCCGCGTCCATAACTCTAATATACCGGGCTGTAGCAGCAGGGGGCCATTTCGTTGTATCAAAACAATAAATAACGGCTTATAATTAAATTAGATCTGGTTTGCGCTTCATTAAAAATATCGAATAGACTACTACCTAGACTTGACTTGCGATTGCGATGCGGAAGAATGCCCAAAATCGTTAAGTCTGATTGTGACATTAGGGGGTTTATGAACAATAAGGAGTAATTTAATTAAATCAAGTAGCAGCCTGTAAGTGCCCACTGCTGGGCAAAGGCCTCCTTCTCAAATACGAGTATCAGGGAGGGTTTAGGACCCGAAAAGGGTCCGCCACGCTGATCCAGTGCGGGTTGTGGGCTTCACATATCATCGAAATTATATTTTTATTATTTCGCAGACATTTTCCTTACGATGTTTTCCTTCGCCGCTGAGCACGTGGTAAATACAGCACTTAAAATTGCTATTAATAATTTTAGTGGTGCCGCCACCGGGGATCGAACCCAGGTCACTCGCGCTCTATGAAACTAAAGCGAGCGCCCTAACCACTAGTCTACCAAGGCTATAATGAAATAAAATGTTATCCTGTAACTGACTCAAATTTACGTAATATAAAATTTACGTTTTTATCTTTACGTAAATTCCGAAGCACAAACGAACACATACACGTGCACAGATTGATTAAAATTACAGTAAATGAAAACGTTGCTTAAACTTTACTAAGTACACTACAAAACCGGCTTGCTGTGTCTTTTACTAAGTATTAAACTTAAACTAAACAATAAGGGGGCTTTAGATGACTACAAGTAACATGTTTAGTTGACATTTGTAGTGAGAGTCTGGGTAAACTGCACATACGTGTATGACTCTATTGTGCAGTAGTAAGAGGCCTTAAAATCTGTATTATACTTCAAACTTCTATCAAGAATCGAAGCCACGTTGGTTATAATTAAATTATTTATTGAACTTGTTTTTAGACACTATGTAGCAGACGCTAGCTTCAGGACCAATCCGAAGAAACATCAATTTACAATTTTCCAATTGCAACTTCAACGAGCATAATCAATATTTAAATTATCAATAACAAAGTGTAACCTTTGCCACATTAAATAAAAGGTTAATCACATAAAACGTTCAAAGTTCGCATAATTTTTTTTATTGCCATCTACATCTGCCAAGAAATTCGAAAAACTTTTGTGCGAAATTGCATTGGTGGGAATGCGAAAATATTTCACAAAATCGGGTTGTGCTGCCAATAATTTGTATCGGAATATTTGATTCCACTTTAAATTTAGAACTTACTCCAATATGCTAAGCGTACTTTGCGTTACTTGCAATAAACATAAACATGTCTTATCTGTCATAGTACAAAGAATAGTGTTGTTGAAAGATAACTTATTGCATATAACATGAATTTGAGTAGCACGTTATTTAGACATCGTGAAGAAATCCCCAAATGTAATTTCTCTACCATTCTCAGTAGCTTTAAACAAAATAATACATTGGTTGATATGAAAGTGCGTAGCTTGTAGGAAAAAAGCTTTGAAGAATCTTCGAACCTATCACGACCAGCCAAATGCAATCTTTTTTATTTTATTTTTATGGTCTGATAATTTTACTCGGTAATAGCTATTGCTATTTAAATGTGCTAAAATTTTTTTTGTATCTCGTTCGGAGCCGTTGCTAAGCGTGTGCCGGTCGTCTGTCCTTACTTTTAAGGACTGTATATTTTAACCGTAATAGGTAGCCGGGTAAAATTTTTTCAGAATATGTGTTATTATGGCGGATGTTTTAACTAAAAGTCAAAATTTAAGGCAATTTACAAATTTATATTTAAAGTTGTTTTTCTTTTTGTTGTCCGTCGTAAAAACAGTAATACATACATACATCGTCAAAAATGGTGTGATTATAGTTCAAATTCTTAACAAGGTAAAACAACAATTAAAAAAACCGGCCAAGTGTGAGTCGAACTTGCGTTAAGGATCCCGTACTTCAGAAGACACATTTTTTTTGGTAAATACATAATACATATACGTATATTTTGTGTAATAGGTTGGAACCCTGCGTGCGCGAGTCCGACTCGTAATTGGGCGGTTTTAATATTGTTGAAGCGCGATTTATTACTAATATAACCAAATACACGTGTAAATATCGTTATAATTTATATTATGAAGCTGTTTTAAGTCTCATAAAAAAATGACTATTGATCCACTCGTATATACTCCCGACAGACTTGATTACTAATAGAAGCAATAAACAATCTTTTTAAAATGGAGACTGCAAGCCGACCCGCTCCGGGTTATGTGGGTGTGGACAGGTTTTGCTTTTCTTTTGTTTTACTATTTGCAGGTTTCACTAATAACATGATATGTCAAAATGCGTTCTGTAATTAGTACTACAAATTATGAAACTGTATGTGGGCTCGTTTTTAGGTTATAAACTATGTTCTCGTTAAGTCATTTTGACTTAATTTAAATGTTTTAATCGTCTTTATTATGGTTATTATAAAGTTACAAATTACTTATTATTACAACACATTCGGGCTGGCCTTTTGACTATAGTCATGAACCACTCCAAATAAAAACTCTTAGTCTTAGTTGGAGTGGTTAACAGGAATATTAGTAATATTAACAGCTTCACTAGGAGTATTTTAAAAAGTAAATGATTTTTTCCAACATGGGTTACAGGTACATCTAGATACACAATGCTAATTGTGGATCACTATAAGGTACGATCGGGGGAACTGAGTGCTTACTTGACACATTTAAACAAAAAGCTCTTCGTAATAAACATTTTTTTTTATATTGTTATTAAAACTATTTTCTTATGTCTTATTTTCAGCTCTGGATAATTTTGATGTCATAGTTTCTTATTAAATAATGACGTGAGATAAAGCTTAAAATATGTAATGAAAATGGTTAAGATTAAGAATTATTTAAGTTATTATCAATAGTGTTTTTTACGCCTGTACAGTCGATCGAAATTAAATTGTTAAACGCTCTGCCAACATCTTTTTTCTTAATGCATGCTGTATGTTATTGTTCCATCCGATGAATTAATTGTGCCGGTTGTAAAGTCCTATGTGTTAAATTTTTTTTTAACTTTTGTATTAACCATGCTATAATCATTAAACACTTTTACCTTTGCTAACAATTCTTGTTTAACTTGTCTTAGATTCGTTTTCACTAAAACGATCTTATAGATCTGTGATCAGCGTATCTGATCGCTTGCCCAGATCTAAGATCTTCAAACTACTGTTATGTCAAAACTATATGGAGCCAACTACGATCTAACTAATTCATGTCTTATCTTTATTTGACTTAAATGAAAACAAGAATCTCAACTTGTATGTCGGTAAAATACGTAAGAGCGTTCACAGACGTAAATCGCAAATGCACAAATCTTTCCTACTTTACTTTTTCTTTATAATTTTAAGTGACAATAATGCCAAGTCATCCTCTCTCTATTCATCCCTTTAGGGTTTAATAGGCATTAATATCGGTACCCTCACACATCGTAGGAGCCTAAAGTCCCGTGAGTCTGTACGTATGTATTATACTATGGGTTTTTATTTACACGGACGATGCAAAGCGGAGCGGGATCGTCATTACACGACGGAATTTCTTAGTAACGCCTTGCATTTAGTCGTACAAAGACCTAGCTATAATTACAAGGAATAAAAACAAGACTATGGCATGTTGTTGCTGTCAGGGACTAAGAAAAAATAACACGTATGTTAATTTATCTTTTGCCTTGTATTTTAGTAAATAATGTGATCTCGCTTTATAAATTGAAACATAATCATTAACATGCTACTAAATTCGTTTTCTTGTATTTATAAAATAACGGGCTAAATAACTTACTACACCTTACTTTTTTTTATTGGATTGGGGTAATAAAAAACACAGCCCACAGTGTTGTCACTACGGAGGACTAAGATGTAATATCAGCTGTTAAACTGCAGAACACCTATTATACCTTTCCATGGATTCAGTTTATGCTTTAGGTGACATATTTATCATGAATCCGTAATATATATATGGGACAATAAAATAGGACGGAGACGTCTCCGAACCCATAGTAAAAGATTTTTGTCCATTCGCATTCGAATCGCGCTAATGTTACCAAACGTTATTACTGTTCAAACGCCACCATTTTAAAATTCGTGAAACAAAATTCGTGGACGTAGAACAAAAATGACAAAAGGCTCCACGCGTGCGAATGCAAGATTTACATTAGAATAATACATGCTTATTACAATATTTTAACTAAACCCTTACGAGAATCACACTTCTATTTTCGTTTTGTTTTCAAAAAAAAAATACGTGTTTTTTTTATTATGTAAGAAATGCAATTAACTAGATACAATGTTACCTTAACATTGCGAACGTGTACAGAACACGCACGAAACTCTGAACCGGTAGGAGCCGTTTGTTTATATAAACAGTTTTAAACAGATTATTAAACACTCTTAACAACCACAGTCTCGCTTTAAATACCCGATTAGAGGTAAAATGTCATTCCACGCTCTTTGAGACGATTGCGTTAAACTATGCAGGCAGGTACGCACGTTTCCTACTTTCGAAAAGCTGTGAAGCCATTTGATTGTATATTGCTCATTACATACTCCGACTAATTCGCATACGAATTACACTTAATAGTGAGTTTGGACAGATCAAAATCTACTGCAAATATGCTTGTTTAAAATTGTTATTGCTGGCATTAGTGTTCTGTATTGAATACGATTTGTTAGTAATGACAATGAATCGCTACGACACTTGCCTTCTATAGATTACATTCTCTCTTTCAGATTATATATACTGAGGTAAATAGAGAGTTATGCTGGTCTCACAACTATTTACTATTTAAACTAGCATTTTGTTTAACACAATACGAAGCGGTTTAACATACTCTCTGTGTAGTTTTAGACGATTATTTAAGAGAAACTGAAATAAATATATAATTAAACAGAAGGTTCAATGTTTTATGATTGTGAATACCTCTCAAATAGCAAACACCAAAAGAAAGTTCTAGGAATTTCTTGCAGTATTAAAGAAAAGCAAAAGTCTTTGTAGAAATGAGCGGGATCCCAACAAAGTGAGGACGTGAATTCGCTGTACTCTTCCGTTGTGAGAGCGGCAAAGGAATTAGGTTGTGAGACATCTACATTCGTATCGCATGCATACTATGTGCAAGAACGTCACAGATGTCTCTGCATAGGGACAACAAAGTAATTGCGAGCTGCGTTTTGTTTCTGCAGCTTTTAACTTGTTTTGCTGAAGCAATGTTTCTAAAAATATATATAAAAACGTTAATAAGGATACGAGTGGAGTTAAAAGTGACTTCTGCTTTTCTGTTTACAATATTATATATATATATATATATATATATATATATATATATATATATATATATATCACGGATTGAGCAGTTGAAGATAGCGTTTGTAAAAAATATTATACAGCATACCTTCCAAGGAAATTTAGATATAATTCCTGTACTTACACATAAGGCAGATTATGTGCGCAGGATACGGTGTACTGCCGCAAGTGTACGCGCAAACACAAAGGCTCTCTCGTCTTTACCTTCTTGCATTCGATGTAACGCTGTAAAGTGATAATATCGAAGGAAGCGTCGTGCGATAAATTATCTAGCTTTAAAAGCTTGTTTTAAAAATGGGTATTTCTGAGCAAACACACTTCGCTTAACATCACCTGTCTCCGACATTATAATTCAAAAATGCTAGATTAAATAACATGAGAGGCAAACGCATCGCTCCCAAGACCGCAATTTTGCGATAATTTGCCCGGACTTCGATTCGAATGGGCCTTGATTATGCAAATGAAGAGGTGTATTGACTGTGCTAACGGAATCTAACCTATCATCGATTGGTGTGCTGACGTGTAACATCGTATAACTCCTTATCTTTATTACTTTTATCGGCCGATGACGATATAATCTGCGCAACAATTTCTGTAATCTCCGATGTATTTCAAATTATGTATGTTCAAAATGTGTTAATGCAATGCGTGCAAGAAATTCTTGTTATTTCCTTGTTTTATTATTGGTGACATCATTTTGTTTAATAGAAGCGTGAGTGCTTTTATCATAGCATAATTTATATTATAAGCAGGTATGGTCGTAAGTGTCTAAGGGCTGTATGGACAGTAATTTAACATCACAAGACGGTATTCGTTAGCGGTTCGGTTCTGTTCGGTTTTGTTCGTTTGACAATCTCAGAGAACTTGAAAATTATTTCGAAACCTATATAAATGAAATGGGCGCAAACAAAATGTATGGGTTTGCATGTGCAAGTGAGGACGCAACAGACGCGGTCGTTATCAAGCAGTAAATGGAACTGGTTTGCAGGCGCCATCGATGTTTTTTACGATCACTGTATACCTTATAGCCATATTATATACTTTATATGTTATTTACCCTGTGAATAGAACATCGTAATATGGTTGATGTTATAATTAAATTACACGTGAGAGTTTTATGACTGTTCAGGCGTAATTGGAAACGTGCGTTTTTTATTACTGTACTCATCCTGTTTTAAAGTTTATTGAAAAAGGTTTTTTTCTAAAAGTACCAAACTTGCTGTAATTTTGAGGGCCACTTACTATTTCTTTTCGTTAAATGTAGACAATAAAAAAGCTGTATTTAAACATCAGAACTATAAAACTATTAAAATAAAGTCCCGCGAGGGATAATGCTGTTCGCGTCCGTGGGCTATAGCTCTAGATACCCACACGTGTCCCTTGGGTAGCGCCAAATGAACGGCACCATCTGGTGGTAGGTTTCGGCCGCGGCTTGTCACCACCCTCTTGGCAAAGCCTTGCCGCCAAGTGATTTTTATCGCGTTTCGGCATGATGCCATGAGTAGCCATCTTGGAAGGGGAGTCTAGGCAGTTGCATGGTGGAGCGAACCGGTTCCGGTACTGCGTGGTGTCTGTACTGGGTGACTGTTCGAGGAGGGTAGCGGGATCCTAAGCACGGTCTTCCGCTGGCCGACCGCAGGTAGTAGGGGGCCCAACTAGTAGGTTAGCCACCTATGAAGGCTGCCCCGCCAACTCGCGAAAAATCCCAGGATGCGTCATCGTGCTGGTTGGCGACCAGATGCAAGGGCCCGGTGAACATCTTTGGGGGGGTTAGGGCGTCCCCGCGCGCTCCAGACCAGTCTCCCATCAGTGCAGCACTATGATTGTACCGCTTGGTATTCGTTTTAGCTATGCCTCGCCTAACTGTCCCCTTTCTGTCTGTCTGTTCACCAAAAATAACAATGGAAAAAGTTAAAATAAGAAACTGGTTAAACAGCGGTTGCACTCCCTTGCACTAAAAGTGCACCTCTCCAACATCCGAGGTCTGCACTCCAATCTCGTTCCAGTCCATCACCACCTTGAGACTGAAAACCACATCTGCTGTTCCTCACGGAGACGCAAATCAGATGTCCAGCTGATGCAGCATACTTGCACTACCCAGGTTACACCCTGGAACACAACTTCAAATCTCGCGCTGGCACCTGCGTGTATGCTCGCGATGACATCTGCTGTCGACGTCTCCGTAACCTTGAGGATTCCAGTTTTTCCGTATTGTGGGTTCTGGTGAACACTGGCTTGGAGCAGATACTCTATGCCAGTGTTTATCGGTCGCATACCGACAACATGGAGACGACCAGGCTCTTTCAGTATCTAACTGACTCTGCGGAAAAAGCTCAGCTCAGGTACCCGTCAGCGCAGCTAGTTGTTCTGGGGGACTTCAACGCCCACCACCAGGAGGGGCTGTACCCATACCTAAACACTGACCATGCCGGGAAATTAGCATACGCATTTGCTCTACCGCTAGGTCTCTCCCAAGTGGTAGCTGGCGCTACTCGGATACCTGATATTGATGGCCACACGGCCAATTGCTTGGACCTTCTCATGACAACTGATCCAGACCGATATCAAGTTGCAGTCTCCTCCCCGTTAGGTAGCTCCGACCACTGTCTGGTGAAATCTGTGTCTGTCTACTCGCCACCTGAACCCGAACACATGGGGACTAGGCGTGTATGGCGATACAAGTCAACTGATTGGGATGAGATGCGGCATTTCTTTGCATCCTACCCATGGCAGCACTTATGCTTCTCTTCAGACGACCCGGCGTGCTGCGCGGATGCTGTTTCTGGAGTGATATATCAGGCTATGGAATATTTTGTTCCATATTCTGATATCTCACTCCATGTGAGAGCCCGCCCTTGGTTCAACTCTGAGTGTGATAGTGCCGAAGCACTTAAGCACTTAGCTTACCAAGAGTGGGCGGATGCTCGAGCCCGCAAAGCACCGAATGTCCCGAAACTGAAAAGAGCCTACAATAGTGCTGCTAAGTCCTGCAAACGTGCTCTCCACAAGGCCCGCTTCGACCATATTGGCCGTATTGGAGCCAAACTAGCGTCTTACCCATCCGGAAGTAAAGCTTTCTGGTCTCTTGCCAAATCGGTCGAAGCCAATTTCTGCCGGTCTTCTTTCCCGCCATTCCAGAAGTCTGATGGCTCATTAGCTCACACCGCCAAAGAGAAAGCAGACATGTTTGCCTCTCTATTTGCGAAGAATTCACAACTAGATGCAGCTGATAACTGCCCACCTTTGCTACCTCGTTGTGACTCTGCAATGCCTGAGGTACACATTCGGCAAAAAGAGGTACCCAAAATACTCAGAACTCTAGATGTGAATAAGGCTAGTGGGCCTGACGGCATTCCTGCCATTGTCTTGCGGTCATGTGCGCCTGAGTTGTCTCCTGTTCTGACTCGCCTCTATCGCTTGTCCCTGAGGACTGGTCAAGTTCCGAAGTCCTGGAAGATTGCCAATGTCCAACCTGTACCTAAGAAAGGAAGTCGTGCCGACCCTGCCAACTACCGACCTATCGCAATCACCTCCATACTCTGTAAGGTTATGGAGCGCGTTTTAAACAACCGCCTCCTTGCATACCTGGAGGACAACGACCTCCTCAGTGACCGTCAATTCGGGTTTCGTCGAGGCCGATCTACTGGGGATCTTCTTGTGTATGCTATTCACCACTGGAGCGAAGCCATTGAGAGACACGGTGAAGCTCTTGCCGTGTCTCTTGATATCTCTAAGGCTTTCGACAGGGTCTGGCACGCAAGTCTCATTGGCAAGCTTCCGGCATATGGTATTGCTCCCGGGCTTTGCATCTGGATCGAGGATTTCCTGAGGAACAGATCGATTCGGGTTGTCGTTAATGGCGCCTCGTCCGATCTCCATGATATTAATGCCGGTGTGCCTCAGGGGTCTGTGCTCTCCGCGACTCTTTTTTTTTGCTGCACATCAACGACCTGCTGGTAACACCCGATATCTTTGGGTATGCAGATGACAGCACAGTCTCGGGGAGATACTTGTCCGATGCGAAGTCTGGGGCAAAAGTCCAGTCTTTCAGAGAATCGATGATTGAGGGGGTGAACTCGACTTTGGAGGCTGTTTCCCAATGGGGTGATGCCAATTTGGTCGAGTTTAACCCCTCTAAAACACAGGCTTGTCTTTTTTCGGCGAAACGGAGTCCATTCCAACTGACTCCGACTTTCCGGAATGTCTCCGTTCCGGTAAATGACCGTCTTGCGCTCTTAGGTCTAGATCTCTCTTCTAACCTAAATTTCGGTCGTTACATCGAGTCCATAGCAAACACTGCCGCCAAAAAACTTAGTATCCTCTCGGGGGTGAGACGGTACTTCACATCGGAGCAGCTCTTAAATCTATACAAAGCTCAAGTCCGCTCTTGCATGGAATACTGTTCCCACCTCTGGGATGGTTCGGCTAAACATCAGCTTGATGCTTTGGACTCGTTGGAGCGCCGAGCGAAGAGGATCATAGGCAGTAGTGACTCACTAGTAGAGGCAAAACTTCAAAGCCTCGAACACCGTAGACGAGTGGCCTGCCTCTCGGTTTTTTATCGAATTCATTTCGGAGAGTGTGCGGAGGTTTTGCATAACCTAATACCCTCTTCCCCTTTCCATCACCGAACGACTAGACGCGGCGAGAAGTTCCACCCTTATGTTGTAGACATTCCTCCATTACGCACGAGGCGGTTTGCCTCTTCTTTCTTTGTGCGGACGGCTAAGGAGTGGAACTCTTTGCCGAGGTCGGTTTTTCCGGAGGCCTATAACCTGGATATCTTCAAGGCCAAAGTGAACAGACATCTAGGCAAGCGTGTACCATCCTAGGCCTCATCTTCGCTTTCCATCGGGCAAGATTGAGGTCAAACGCTGGCCTATTTTTTCATAAAAAAAAAAAAAAGTGTAGTATATTATGCAAAACTCAACAGTGGTTACAATTCCCGCTTATTTGTATATTCACCATGTGTTTTCTTTTACATATTTACTAAACATACTTTAAACGTGGTAGAGCCAAACGGCGTATTTGCTGGTGCTCGAATGGGTCGGCTCGACCGGATTAGTACCACGGCCTCACAGAATACCGGCGTGAAGTAGAGGCATCTTCGGTTCGGTGAGTGAGGTAACCAGAGGCCCATGGGAGGTATGGCCCTCTGGTCCCATCTCCCTTATATCCTTAAAAACCGGCAACGCACCTGCACCACCTCTGATGTCGAGGATCTACGTGGGCGACGATAATCACTTACCATCTGTTTTCACCTGATGGTAAGTGATCGTTTGCCGCCTTTCCCATAAAAAAAATATACAACTAACTGTAACGGAAATCCATAAGGACTCGGGAGCAACACGCAAAGTACAGCAATAAGAATTGAGATTAACTAAATTGCTCATGTTATTACAAATGATAATGGTCTACTTAACAGTATCTTTTGCGTACAATTCCCTGGTATTCTATTACAGGAACAAAGACCGACAATTCTATGATCACTTCAAGGTACTTACACTACAAGGTACTTAAAATACTAGATTTTTCCACGATTCAAACAACTAAAACTACGGAAAAATTCCTGTAAATTGATTTAAGGATAAAGAACACAACATGTTAAAATCGACCTTCTCGTAGTCACTTCACTTCTTGCTGAAAATATCATTTAAAGCCTTCTAATTTTCCTATTTATTTATATAATCTTTTAAACACAAAATTAGGAATTGATTCCTACCAACACCAACACCACTAACCTCTTGAACTTAATACTTTATCGGTGTGTACATACGTATGTACTCATATATATATATATATATATATACATATATACCTACTTCTTCTTCTTCTTCTTTATCAGCTTTTTCTTTCATATTCAGCTCTTCTTCTTTATTCGTGTCCAATGTTCATCGTGACATAATCCTTTCCAAGAAAGCTAACAAAAACAAACATACATTTCATTACAGAATAAATGTTTTGCAAGGTGATAAATACTTATACCTAGTGATAGTATATGAGCCCTTGAACATACACGAGGTTCAAGAGCCGTTATGAACGTACAGTTTTTTTGTAAATGTATGCTCGTTATTTAAGATAAACAGAACTAAAATTACGTCTAAAAAGTTCTAGGACAATGGAGTCCAAGAACATGCATGAGGGCAAGGTGGTAGACGTGTCTCTGCTCCTAGCCCCGCTCATATTGAGTAAGACCAGTGCTATGTCCAGCAATAGAATGGTTATAGTTTACTAAATTTTTTAATAATGCTGATTTTGTTGTAATGTTTCGAGGTAAAGGAAATAATTTTATAATATATAAAGAATTACACGCAATGCTTGCACTATTACCATGCACACACTATTAGCACTATAGCCTTATAAATGTAGTTCTATGTCGAGTGGAAATGAAACTTTTCTTTCATTAAGCACTCCAACGTTTTCATAAAACAGCATCAAAGGCCTGGCGCAAACATCGGGATTCTTTGCACTTTTAACTCGTTTCCGCCGTGCACTTATCGGTCCACCATGCTCTTTTTTTTACACTTTAAAAGGGGTATTCTTAGGTAGTAAAGGGAGAATCTCGATCTAAAAAGCTTTTTGCGACGCCAAAACTCTTCGGCGTCGGCATTCCCCGTTCGGGCTTATCGGCGCATTTGCATAATAGGGCGGTAAGGATGCAGCGCGACTCGGGACGGCAAATTATCCAATAGTTCGACGCGACAAAACCGTATATTGCACTCACGATGTGAACTCGTAAGGGGTTTGAGCATTACGTTAATGTTTCTTAAAATAAAAATTACGCGGTTTTACACGACGGTTAGCGCAGTGGCTATGCGGCGGTGCGGGCTCCTTCTCCTTGCAATGAAAACAACGGTATAATGAGAACGACATACCACAAAAACGGCTGTCTCGTTGCTCCAATCTAATGCTCTAATAAAAAGTGAGTTTAAATAAATACAATAAATATCTGGACGTCTGACCACCCAGTACCCGGTACATGGTTTATAGATCTTATTTTTAATTTCTTTAGTTAGGAAATTCGTAAATTTTCGCATAATTACTGACGCGGTATTACGTGTCAAATAATAGTATGATATGTATTTGAAATTAATATATAAATTTACGGTTTTGTCGGTCTGTTTAAAGTGGGTAATACAATAACGGGCTGCTGGGTCGACGCGACTGGTCGGGACTTCTCTGGTGTCCACTTGACGATAACATGGGTTGACTGCGTCTATTCGTGCGTCATCTGAGTATAACAAATCAAAGGAGGTAGCGATAGCGATTTATGAGCGATGATGATATATATATAAATATAATGATGAATTATTGCATTATATAAATTGGCACTACAATAGAAAGTACGGCTACGAAAGCCGAGGAGTCCGAGTCCGAATATGGAGGCCTGAGTTTTATCCATATGAGGAGGCCTTGTGTCAATGAGTTTAGCGAATAATAATAAACTATGTAGAAAAATGGGTTGAAAAGGCTAAAGTAACTGTCTAGACCTCTGGCCACTTTAGTATTAAGTATACAGACGTGAGAGGGTATTTTTTTAAATACATAACCGTAGTAATTAATTTCCATTTAGAGACAAATAAGATTATTCTTCGTAAACCGCTATACGCTCTGCCTAGAATCAAATTTAAACTACATAAATACATTCACTTATATGTCTCATCACGAGAAACTCTGCATCTGACAATAAGAGGGGTCGTTAAATGATGTCTCGGGTGGTACTAGTTAGAAATAGCTTCAACAAACTACAACACAACTTCAAACCTTTTTGTGATGTACTTCCATTAAGGCACTATTTGGAACATATAAATTATACAGTGTTTAGAATTTTGTGAATCATGTCTATTTAAAAGTAACTTTTAAATTTTGTAGATTGCACATGCGTAGAATCAGAAAAACTTAATCTTACGAGAAGTATTATTTACCCTATTCTGGTTCAGTATTGCACAATTTACAGCCATTTAGCCATAGCTTAGTAATAAACATAAACCGGACAAATAAACAAACAAGAAGTCTTCGATATATGCATAACCATTCACGCCTATTATATATAGAGGTAAGCTGAGATTACGGATATCGATTTGGCACGACACAGCGTAAACAAACGAGCTCCCGCAACCAACTTTTCACCTCTCAAAGAGATAGAACGCGATGAGCCTCGTCGCCGGATGACAGAAACTTGTAACAGGCTTTCACTGTTGTCGATCTTGACTATGGAAAAGGTTATAGGTATATAACTTAGCATTATTTATTAGGTTAAATGTATAATTATCATTTCATATCTATAATAAAGTTTAGTACCAAAAAAAATACCAGCAATAATAATTAATGTACACGTATTTCACAAATTTCACTTACAGTTGTTATTAATTTGATTTCGAGCAACCTTACCTGTCACAGCTGATATCACTAACCCGGGCAAGAATCTTATCTTAGCGAGCTTTCTACACAAACAAAGGCGTGTGTCGCACTGCCATCGATTGGGAGAAATGTACCACTTTCAGATATCATTATTCTTCATAACGATCTAAATCTTATTACACTCTGTATTCTTCGGAAGTACATTGAAGTTCCCACGCTGTCTTTGTTGCGTAACCCTAGCGTTTATAATGGATTGGACTGAATGTAGGGTTGCCAGAGCTTTAAAGCTCGAGTTTACTAATAACTAAACATATTGTTTATATTTAATCAAACGTTTTACCATATGAAAACTAGTGGACTCTTGTCCTTGAATGTGTATGAATTTATCGGTATACTCCCGCTTAAATATGAGCCGAAATTTTGTTTTTTTTTTAAAAAAAGTTTCCCACTCTGTAGAAATTTCTCCTGAGTCGTGAAGGCAGTACACATACTTATAATTTTATCATGAAAAGTAACAGAATATTTCACTGTAGTGTTACAATGTAGTATTAATTTCACAATACACAATATCTTAAAGGGTAGAGAAAAAATTCCATTACAGGTCATAAAATACGCTCGATTTTAAAATTGTGACTCACTTATATCAAGTCTCAAGATCTTTAATCAACTTCAACGAAAAAGCGACTCTTCCTTTATGATTAAATTCGATCATCAATATGGAATGTAATAAGATATGTCACTCTAAGGGTCTATTAAATTTCCAATAAAGGACTGTCTCCAACTTCAGAAATACATTACTTTCTAATTTCAGATTTATCGTTTGTGCTACTACTTTTCGCCTAATACGGAGTTCGATATCTCGAAGCTTTATTTCTGTTCAACCATAACTCGTTTTCATGGTTTTACCTAAGAAACCTTTTACAACAATTTAGATTCTAGCATAACGCTCCGTCTAAGCTTTAGGAACAATCCGGACAAGTCCTAAGAAATAGATACGCATGGTAATCCTAGGACACATCTGAGAGCTCACTAATCTCCTCAGGGATTATCCGGTTACACGGATCGTACACTCGATAGATTTGTCACGTGCTTAGCCGAGTCCAGCTTATTGGCTACCGTCGTTCTGTTCAAATTGATTAGAAAATAGATAAAGCTTTTAATGTCAACAAGGTTCTTAATTTTAATGAGACATTTTTCTTCGTATTTGACTATGGCTTATATGCATATACTAGTTTTTTTTAAGTTTTTTAGAGTCTCGCATACGAGTATCAGGATTCGTTTTCGTAGGTAATTTACTAATATAGTTTTAGTGAAAATATCACAGTCTAGTTTCTGAAAATGATGTCCTCGGCGACGTTTAAAACTATAAGCTATTTTCTGAGCAGAAAATATACAGAGATGAGAGATGTAAGTATAAGCTCAACTTGTTCTTGATCTTGTTGAAATAACACCTATGAGATAAGATAGTAGGAACAGACGGATGAAGTGTCAGGATAGTTCCGAGTTTTTGCTGTTTGCTTGTTTAATAAATACTGCCCTCGCATCTGATTAAACCCAGGGCCTACGACTCAACAGCCCGCCGCAGCCAGTCGTACAGACTGTTGGAGCTGTGACCGTGCAGTCGTTTAGTCACTACTTAGTTTATAAACTTTATTGTGCTTTTGTAATCATATAAATGTGGGGAAAGTCGTAATCTCTAAAGTCTAATCGTATCTAAACATCCATTAAATCATTTTATATGATTAAACTGCATATAAGGAAAACTATAACTGTTGCCGTCCATTTGTTTTTTAATCACATCCGCATAAGATCTTCAGAGCCATAAACCACTTAGTGAAAAGTAGTTTTATGCACGGACGTGTCAGTGTGGACGTCTACTGCCGGGGGCACGCGTGCAGGATAAAGGCTGATTGGAGTTAACAAAAAAATATTTGACGGGAAGCCAATTATCCGAGACCGACATTTGCGTTTTGTATATTTTTAAACAACGTAAAGAACACCGGTACCATCACCGGTAGAAAACGCCACAAGGCATGAGGCCTACCCACTGTGACTCTTAGCTTAAGATGTAGACAATGATGATGTGAATATGAATATGATCTATCAGACACATTAGTTTTTTGTACTTACGTGCCTTGCTTATGCATCTATAAAAATAGAATACAACAATATTCGAACAGTTATTTCCCGGTGCTTTAAAATATTTATATCACAAATAACTAAAACTTGAACAAATGATTACAAACCTGCTCATTGGCATCAAATAAAGCCCACGATCCAAGTGCGAGTCGGATTTAACCCGCCAGCGGCGCTAGCGAATACATTATTCAAAGGACGCAGCAACTAGCCCCGTATAATTACGACGTTGAATATATTGCGGACCAAGCACGCCACATGTTAATATATTGTGCGCCATAAACATGCTTGGACTCAGAGTTGTTTGACAATGCTTGCGTCGAGGTTTTCATCTGATGAGTAAAAGAAATTACAGTTAATACTTTCATTGTTTATTACATCCAACTTGTCCATTATAAGTTACGTTGTTGTAAAATTATGTTTATTTTAGTTTTCATTTTTTATTTTAATTTCTTGAAAACAGGCTTTGTGGAGATAAATATCATCAGCGGCAGATAAACTCGAATTCCGATACCGAGGTATTATTATTTCAGTAACTTTTGCGTTCAATGACGTATGTCTGTATTACATGTAGAACGTCAACGAGGTGTCATTGTTGCCTATGCGATTATGTCGACCTGTTGCTTACTGCGTAGAAGTTACTAATCTATACCATAATCTCGCTTCGTTTGAAAAGTTCTTCGCCAAAATTATGTTACAATCACTCAGTTTGCGTATTAAGTATGCGAAGTTGTTCGATGTCGATATCCAGAGCGCAATCTTAATAACTGTGAAATTCATAAATCTTGATGCAAGACAAATCTCATATAAATGTATAAAAAGTTCTTAATTTCAAAAACACAACTCAAATACACAATAAAAATGTAATCCATGTTGCGTGTTTACAAGTTTTGTACAAGTTTAATCACCAACAAATATTATTTTTAAGTTCACATTTGAACTTAATTTATCTTTTGATTGATCGGTACATCGATATGCAAACCGTAGAGCTATAAATTACAATTTATTAAAGAACTGGATTTAAACTAGTTGATAGTAAAAATAGTAGCACACAGCGATACGGGTGGTCTGTCCCTGATCCGTGCCGTAGTATTTATCTGTCTTCTACTTCCGGAGACACATTAAGCCTCGGATTCGGAATCCGAGATGCACTTGCCGGTGGTCGGTCTTAATAGTTTAGTCCTGGAATTATATAAAAACATTGAGAACTGACAACACATCGAGTGCACTAAATTTAATTAGCTTCGGGGCCGGAGATCGGGAGTTAGATAGTTACTAATGTCAGTCTGCATCACGACTGATTCACACACTAACCTTACGAATACTACTAGGCACTGGCCTACTTAGTTTTAATAGTTTTTGGACTATAATAGAAAGTGTCCGTCTCGATGCTCCAGTTCTAGTTGGCAGAATATCCCCTTAGTATCGGAGGTTCAGGTTTCCTCTTCATATTTTTCTTCACCGCTAAAAGTGTGAACCTGCACTGCGGATCCTCTTTATGTTGTATGATTGAAATAAAAAAAAACGCTCTGTTCCCGTGCCCCGACAAATGATTAAAAATAGTAAAATAAAACGTGTAATAAATGATAAATATCTTAAAATTAAGCCTATCTAAGTTATGTGTTTTCAACTTTATCACCAAAACCAGTTTTTTTTTAAAGCATATTTCTTAAAGATTGTATCTACGTAACGGTATTGACTCCTGATACAGTAAAACTTCTTTTAATAAAAAAAAATGCTAATGTTAGCAGATTATGAAGGACATTAACCTAGTAATAAGTTGTATATACACTTGTACTGGGAGGAAGCTTTAATAGCAAATCGGAACGTGAGAACTTCAGTCAGTTTCTTTGGTTTATTTTATTTACATCATCATCATTACCGTCTATCAAACGTCAACTATTCACTCTACAATTGGACTTTCCTGTAGGTTATAGCTAAAGTAATTGTTTCCATTGCTGCTATGCTTCGAAACCGCAGTTCAATGATAAAAGGAAGCTGCTGCCCTTTCTCTGATTTATTTGTTCCTTTAGTCGCCTCAAATGTAGTTAACCAACGGGGAAACTCTAGAGATTAAATGGGGTAATGGATTCTCGGGGATCAAGTTTAGGTGCAGCTTTTAAATAACCTACTATTATGCGAATACGCCATCATTTTGAAGCCGGAAAGAGACCATCGCGTTACTCAAATGCTGTGCGGTAAATTAAAATATCATCAACTTTTTTTTTATTGCTCAGGCTTGCACACAGTATCCCCACAATGGCTTTATGCCAGCCGAGCACATAGAGTTTCACAGGTTTTAATGGAACTTTTTTAGACGTTCCTTCTGATTCCATAAGTGCTATAGACTACGTTTAACGCTACTTGATATTACAAATGTTGAGGTGTGTCGTCCAATAACGCTTAAAGGACTGAACGTATTTGAACAAATTTCGTATTTATTGTATGAAATAAAATATAGGACTTTTATTTTTATATTTTTTTTAACTCAATTAAACTGTTCTCTTTGGACAATACTTGTGACCTCGCTGCCAAAGTCACGGACTGCCGCTAGTGTACGTATAAAGCATTGTATTTTTCTACGGAAAGAGAAAATCTCATATCTCTGAGGTTTTTGACCTAATTACTATTTTTCACCTAATATTGCAGCGTGGACCTTCTAATGGATGGCATTATGCAATATATATATTTAAATTATTTCTACATACATTATTTAAGACGGTAATAAATATTTTATTAAATGGTAGGCTAGCCAGCCCGTGCTGCGTGGGTGACTGTAGCATGAGACTGTACAGGCGCCAGGCTTTAACAACGTTTTGCAACAAGCTATAAAATGTTGATAGCTCTTACAGGAAGGTATTAAGAACTAATGTCGATTTCACCGACTGTTAAACCTTAAATGGATAGAAGATTACATCATATCTCACAGGTATAAACTATGTTTCTGTACGTATATCTGCCTATTTGATGCGTTATTAAAGGTTGCATCCTCACAGATTGCGTTCATTTTGACAAATGAGTGGTGTGTTAGATTCTTCGTCTAGTATTGGTGAAATTATCTACAAGCTACCTCTACTTGTTAAGATTAATCTAATTTACTATATTAAAAATGCGAAATAATTTAAAGCGTTGACTAAAATATTTCCGCAGTCGGTGCAGTTTTGGACAAAAATTTAACTACTGTTTAGCGTTTACTTGTTTCGAGAGCAGGTAAACAAGGTTTTTCTATAAATATAACAGCGAGTCCCTTCACTTACACCCACAGGGATCAAACCGGCGCCTAGCTGTGGGTGCGACATTCCGATATCAGCCGAGCGTCGAACCCTAGATCAACCTGTCCGCCAAACTCGAATACATTATTGTACTGTGCTATATGTTTTAAAGGATTGCCATTACTTTTACAATTTTTAAACTTTTAAAAGCCTTCCTCTCATTTTTAGTTTAAAATTGTCCTTTAGTGATAATGTCTTCAAAATTTTTAAAAACCAATTTAATTTTATATGTGATAGAGCTAAGCGGCGACTTTTGCTGCTGCTCGACCGGAACACGGCCTCGTAGAATACCGGCGTAATCTTTTTCTTTGGTCTACAAGTACGTTGTTTTTTTTTTACCTGTGAGCATGAGTGAATCTTTCTATCCACAAACATAATAAAAAAAATTAAAAAAAACGCGTCACCGCGAAGAGGATAGCATATTTAAATATTATAGTCCATGAATCTTCTTCTACAAAGTTTTAGTTGGACGATAGCCATATTGATCAGTTACACAACTTTTTCCAATTAAGATCGAGAGGCGGACTTCACAAACATTTGGCTGGCTAGAATCCAAGAGCTTCTAGCTTAACCAAGTTAAATTACGATAGCCCTAAATCACGCGTTTTTCACATTTATCATGAAAAAAAACTTTCATTATCTATAAATGCATTCATATCTAGATGACATGTACTGTGCGTATATCCTCAAGAAGCCTCTATGTGTATTTAATTCTATTATGAACTATCTCTCTTCTTCTCCAATATAAAATCAACATTTACTCAGATTTTTGACTTGGCTTTAATGGTGTAACAAAATTTGTTAACCTAACCTAACCATAAGGCTAACCACCCGCATGATTGAGTTGCTAGACCTGCGACGTGCACAGAATTGCGAGAAGTAGATAAAGCAGGTGACTCAAAACCGTGCTCTATAAAGGTTGCAATAATGTAATTAAAATATTACTTTCGGTGCATTTGTAAATTAATTATGTAAGGAATTTTTGATTTTTTCGCAATGTATTTTATTACTTGGAAGTATCCAAAATTAACCGAAAAACAGTTCCGTGAGAAAACAAATTAAATAAAGAGAAAAACTGTAACGAACTGATTATTGAATTAGTTTTGGATAATTACAATCACTTAAGGCCGGTCGTATTCGACAATTAATAAATACTTTAACGTTAAAAGTGGAGCTCACCGGACGTTTAAGGCGTTTTACAGAAGCGTCAAAAGAAATTAGCTTTAACATTAAAACAAGAAATGTAGCAATGTTTTGAATTCTTTATAACTTACTTTAAATAGAACCTGTAAACAGTCCTCGTAGTAATAGTCTCTCGGCAAGTGGATCGTTGATCGTAGTTCCAGATACCTCGCACCGTAGACGCAACCTGCCCGTCAACGGTTAGTCATTTTTCGATATGATTATCCTGCCATTTATCGCGGTTTTCAAGGTTTTCCTCTTAGTCGCCTCTTATGAGAGGTCGCAGATTCTTAAGTCGAAATCAGGCCAAAGCACGTTAAATTTTAATGAAAGTATGCAGCTTTAAGCAATGGGCGGGCCACGCAGAACTGCCTACAGTTGGGAAAGAAAGGTTCTCGACTGGCAACCACGTACAGGCCAACACAGTGTACGAAAACCCACCGATGAGATGGAGTTACGAACTGCATAGTACCATGCTTTGTGGCGGTCTTTGGGGAGGTCTATGTTAAGCAGTAGACTTGTGGTAGGCTGTTATGATGATAATTCTATGTTAACCGGTCATTAAGGTAGACTTCTTTGCGCATGCTTGTCATATGCCTTTGCTAAGAATCCAACCGTTACGAGAGTCTTGGCCAACTATAGAAATCGCACGTAGGTTTTCTAAAAACTCATCGGTACGAGCTTTCCACAAAGGGCCTCCCCAGTCTACAGTTTCGGAGGCAGATCCCCTAACCACTCGGCTATCGTGGTGATAATTTTTCACGGCTTAATATTTAAAATTTTTTAGAATATCGAAAACCCCATTTTCGTTAGACATGGGAAACGGACAGGTTCCAAGGCTCGGCCCACACCCGCGACACCCGAATGTAGACCAAATGTAGTAGTAATTACAATTCACGTATGACGTATGACTGTACGAGTAGGTACAGTCTCGTGCAATATTATATTAACAATATTACGACAGATATACAGTTATAAATGTACATTTTTGGCTCGTGACTGACCATATAGGCTTCACATTTCATGATTAATTAATTACGTAATGAACATTTTTTCGTTTTTCTCTTTGTTATTTAACTGTGCAAACAAAGGGAGTGTTGCATAAAGCAGTTATCAGAAATTTAATAACTTTTTGCATAAACCTGTTAATTTTTCTATCTCGTTTGTTATTACTGTTTGAGTAATAGAAAAAAATAAATGTTCTGTATGTTCTTATCACACGTCTCTTAGTGAATAGTGTGTATAAATTTAAAGTTATTATAGACTGAAATGCGTTTTCTTCAACCCGACAAATGCAAGTTTCAAGATGGCGACTGGAGGACGTTGAGCTCTTTACGAGTAATTAATTTCATTTCAGAGCATCGAGAGGCACGTTTTTATAGGCCCGTTTAGATGCTTGCTATTGCATTTGCAATTGGATTTCTCTATATAGTGTTAACAAATTATATACATGATAGTATGGCATATTGTATTGAAATATCTTAACTATTGAAATTACAATATTTAAGATTTAGATTTAGTACAGCTTACCTTTTGTTATCAATTACATATTTTTTTTAATATAATAAAAACTGTTTGTTAGTTCGTGTGCCTTTCAACGTAAGGACAAAAGAATCTTCTGAACTGATTTCAATAATTATTTCATAATCGTAATACTAAAGATTATTTCACTAGGAAAAGATTTAATTTGAGTTGGATTTTAATATATTGGATGACTTTAGAAGTAGCTCGCACTAGCAAATTAGAAATAAATATGTTTACTTCTGTAACGTTAAGTTACAATAAGCTTTTCCCCTGCAAATATTTAAGATAGCAAATAGAGTTAAAATCACTGATATCCGCGTATAATTGTATGGGATTTATGGAATTTCGCGAAGTAAGACCTGACTCTATTTACTAAGTATATTTAAAATTATTTAACAACACAACTTAGACTTTATTCGCGTGGTTTTAAGAATTTGAGTAAAATTTATGGCAATATACTCCTATATGTACTACAATATATTACTACTAAAATTAAAAGTATTAGTTGGTCTATGTCATGATTTTAACGATTAAAATTACTGCAACTCTTTCTGACGTTTCCCCCATTCTATTTCGATTCATTCGCTTTGCTTGCGCTTTAATTTTATGCTCTCCACTTATCTAGATTCTATCTAAGACGCACAAGTACATTTATTACTAACAACCATTCCAGCCACTGTTAATTCATAATGACCAAGTTACACTCATACAGAGTAAAGTAAGATTTTATTCCTAAGCAGTGGGAATTTATAGACGTATCCTCGGCTACTGAAGCGATTGCCTATTACACGTGTTAACTATGTATAGGCAAAGATTAGTTATCTGAGTCACGAATGCGCTGTAACCGCATTAACAACTGTATTTATCACTTTTTTTCAAATAATAACAAATTATGCTGTTCCATTTCTGTTTGTTTCTACTTGATGTCAAAGTAGTACTATTAATGCAGTAGTGTGTGTAAACAGGAGGAGGAGGTAGGACAGAGAAAAAAAAACAAAGTTATATTTTCTGAATGAAATGACCACAAAAAACCTCCCCGCGCGGGATGATGCGCACTTGGTGGATATTGTTTTTTTTTTCATTAATGTTGCTTAGCTGCCAGTAATGAGTTTTTTATTTGGAGTAAAAAAATGGAAAATAAACTTAATATTGAAATATAATATTTCTTGGGACAAAATACATTCTTATTATATCACAATTTTAATTTCTTGAAAATGATCGATACAAATTTCATACATTCATAAACAGGCAAGATGTGAATTTACGGACACACCACACGATGATGGAAGGTGAAGGCAAAAATTAATGACATTTCATGAAGTCATTATCATGTACTTACCGAGCGCCTTTCGTCACTGTCTACCCATCAATTGATATCTCTTCCTGGTTTTCTCTCGTCATTGTAACATTGTCATTGTGTCCCAGGAATAACTATCGTCCCTTTTACGAATAGCTTTCATTAAATTTTCTAACATTACTAAAATTAACTGAATCATTAAACTCTGATTTTACCTTAAAGCCATGTTTAACAATCCCAGTCCTCAGAAGGCTTCTAATTCTAAGCAAGCAGTCTCTGCAAAAAATAGCATTGATCTATGATCGGTCGCAAGATTGCGTGATCGGTTGCGCAAGCGTCTCGCTGGCGCCATCTAGCGCGATCTACAGGCGCCGGCACGCTGCTTCTCATTATCACTTATCGCACCAATGCAAATCCCACAACACTTTAATTAGGCCCTCCATCATTTTTCAAAGCTTTTAATGGACACTTTGAACAAAATTCCTTTATATAGGCGCCAATACAAAAGATCTGTGGAAATTTTGATTATGTTTAAGTCATAATCTGCCCCTCTTAAAGTACTCTACTTGCCACTAGAATTAAAATAACCTCTTCACCAATTATCGCATATAAACAGTTATTTCGTTTTTTTAGGTTGATACAAAAGCTTGATTACCAACGTAATAGTTGTTAGACTGTTGTGGATAGAAAAGGTAAGCATGTGCAATTAAGAATAAATTAAATTATAATTTAATCTAATCACAGTGAATCGTCAATTATTAATAACACAATTCTGTCTATACGCGTTACATGTCCCGGTGATATTTGTTACTCGGTAACCCACTATAAAATATCACATTTAGTGTTAATACTAAATACTCTACTTCACTTGTTCTAAGGCCGGGAAGACTGCGTGGGTTGTTCACCGATTGTGACATTCAAGTTGCTTTTTCTGTCGCGTGGGCTGATAATTATACGTCCACAGATAATTTATTTCAGTAAATGCAAGCGAAACTAATGGTCCTGTATATCCGAATGCAAACGCGCTTATACGGCTAGATCTGTTGCGTCTCTTGCATTGATGTCTGAAAAATTATCACATAGATTATATTTGTTTCTTGAACTCTCATGAAGTGTTGCCATCTGTTAACATTTATTAAAAAGTTATTACCGATGTTTAAGTTGGTAAAGAAGCAATAGATGACTTATTTTTCCAATCACCAAAATCACTCTGGGTTTCTGAAGTTCGTTGCGTTATGTAAAGCCTTAAGTTTAGCTTATTACTTTTATCCGCCAACCATTATATTATAGTCCATGCCATGTTGTGGTGGAGCAAATCACCTTGCAAAGACCCTATGACCACCGACAGGTAACGGATATTATATACACAATTACTTAATCTTTCAATCACGTAACCTGCTAATTCTAGCAATTACCTCTCATTAGGAGAGACCTATGTCTAGGCAGTGGACAATTTAGAGGCTGCTAAAGAATATAGAAATAAGAATCCAGCTACAATATAATTCCTCCCATACATAGAACTAATTTGGGGTAAGGGATTGTTGTCTCAAAGCTCTTCTTTGCAGCATTCGAAGGTTTGCCATTTTTATAATCTAAAATTAATCATTGCTTCCTTTAAGAAATTATTATGTAAGTTCACACGGCGATGAATACGTTGTTGGCGTTATCTGCTACCCCATTTGGAGATAGTGTGGATAGTGTAGGGAATTCTAATAGTAACCTTCTTTTCGCCAAATGAATTGGACGTTGGACTGGTGGTGGACATTTTAAATTTGCCCGACGTGAATTATCCAAGCAGCAGAGTGTAAGATGCTAAGTGTCTGGTGATGCAATCGCTCATCACTTGCCAAAAATGGCGATTATAACTAGCCACTTTAATCAGAGAGAAGCTATTTCCTGCTATGAATTGTTAAGAAGATAGTTTATATTTATGTTATTAAACTGTTTAATAACAGTGGGAGAAAGACAAAAGGCCACTTTTGCATACGGATAATAAAGCACGATTGAATGACAAAAGAAAAATAGTGGGAGCACTGAAGAAAGAAAGGAAGAAAGAGATGTCAGAAGTGGCCTGTTGTCTTGACTATAATATTATCAAATCTTATTTATAAAATTTTCATAAATTGTGTATTTCAATTCCTGATTATTAATTAAATTTGTTTTAATTTCAGGTAAGTTCAAGATGCGTTTTTCTCAAACAATGATTTATGATGATGTAGCTCCGGGGTATGTTTTCATTATAAACTTTTCTCTCCTTACCACTTGTGTTGCACAAAAACTAACCTAAGTAGCGATTCGAATAAAGATTCTACTATTCAGACAGACCAAACGACTAACCACGCATTCGTCGCACAAACAATACATAATTTTATAGACTCCATGTAGAAAAACATATTGTTTTATGCCAGCTCGCTCCGTTTCCGTGAATCTTAAATTAATAATTCAAATATGTGTGACTCGGGTCCCGCTAGAAACCCATAAAAGCAATTCTGTAACGCCGTTGTCGTAAAAACTGTTCAAAGAGGAATGAAAAAAACGTTTACGATGTCTCCCTGAAAGTACAAAGGGTTTCAAAGGTCTCGAGCCGTAATTTTGTAACATAGATACGTAAATTTAACATTACAGTTAAGTTTCTTACCGTGGAAAGTCTCATGGCAGTCTTCGGGAGCCGACGTCGAGGTCCACTGCCCATCACGTTCTATATCCAGCAGAGATTAGTATAGTTGGTAGACTTCAGGAGTTTCAAAAGTTTGACAATCTTGAGTCGTGCCTAAGTCTGTAACCTCTGCCTAGTCCATTAGTAGTGTGTGGAAAAGGTGCTTGTCACCTACCTGTCACTAGAGGCAGTATGTGTCGGGATCAGCATTAAGTGCCGGATTAGAGATACGTCGTTGGGCCGGCGGCCATGACAGCGCTGGAAGAGACTCGCGAGCAGATGGCCCGTCGATGTTAGGGTTAACAACAATAACATTTATTCAGTATCAAAAATTATATACACTTGAGGCAAAATTTTAATTTCCGTAATGTTTCTAAATTTTGCAGTAGATACTTGTACGAAGATTTGCACTCGATATTACTTGAACACATGAAAAAATCCACTGAAAACTAACAAAAATGCTTACGTATAAACTTTTACTCGAAAATATCGAATTATTATACCGACGTGCGACTGTCAACAAAGGAGTTTTAAATCCTAACTGACCCATAACTGATGGAATTTTGAAAGAAATATTAACAGAGAAGTGTCACTTCTAAAGGACTATTGTACGATAACATGTTAGGGTATAATCGATATTATTATCGATATGGCTGTAGATTTAAATTTAAATCGAAACTACAATCATTTAAATCTCTGATACCCACGTCTCAATCTTAATGTTTTTATTTTCACGCCTACGTGTAATATACTTAACTTAACATTTTAATATCGTTTCATCATAAAGTGAACGAAATACCAAAGTAACTGCCACTAAAATCAATAGTTTGATATAACTTCGTATTTTAAAGTTCGATTTTATTAACTTGTATAACGCTTCGATTTAAATTTTTGATATCATAGATACATTAATATTATGTAATATCACTTACAATATTATATTTAGATGTTTCTTTGATCGTTTTTCGTGATAAAAGTGTTTAAACTTTCATAAACGATCAGAACCGATCTGGTAATCTAGATAAAATTAATAATACTTTTAAAGCTTTGTACAATATTTAAAAACGATAAACTTTATTCTTATCCAAAATTTGTTCGAACAAAGCAAATGTATTTATTATTTTTAGCGAACGCAGCATTTTTTAACTTGGTAAAATCTCGTGGAGCTCCGACGTAATCCGAACCCTGTACGAGATTGTGACAATAATAAATAAAAAGAAGTTATTTTTTTTGCAATTTTAATATGTATTTACATTCTACATTACTATTATTATTTATTACACAGTTATAATTACAAAAAAAATATCATTTGGTCCGTTAGATATATAATTTGATCACTACCGAAAAGTCTCGGGTTCTTTACCACTAACTTTATAAAATAGGCCGTGAAATTGGAATAGAGTTTGAGGAAATTTGCAAGAAATATTAGTATCGGTGGCAAGTTGTACAGTTAGACCGATTTTACTTATTTACCACTTTATCCTATACTATCTGTATTACAATCATAACCAATTTTCGCAAAATATTTTTAGAGTTGTAGTTTTATACTTTGTTTTATACACGTGTTTAAAATGTATTACTGTCAATTATTAATAACAACATTTCATACCTTAAGTACGAAAATGAATCTGCTGGGTTTGTTTCTGGCTCTTCTCAGAAGCAAATTATGGCAAAATAACTGTAACAGTAGATATTTCTATATTAACTCGTTTTCAACCATTAACACGATAAAGTCGTTGCATCGACCAGAATTTTTAGCCCGTGCTTGCGGTTTGTTTATGTAAATCCTAATAATAAATTAAAAAAAAATTTGAAACTCAATTTAGGTGGATTTACCGTTCATTGTAAATTGAAATCCTTTACAATCCGGCCGTCACACGACGCGCTTTCCGTCCCGCTCGAAAGCTCACCGTTGGAAAAATTCCGTACACATTTCCAGTGCCATAATAAAGGCGGTCCTCGGTAAAATCAACAAGAGAAGCGTAAACAGGGCGAGGCAATTCTTTTCCCCGTGTATAAATTATGCACAATCCCCGGCCACTGGTTTAGACGCAGATTTCATCGGCTTTCTTATTCTCTTCGCCCTCACGCTCCCGACAAATTAACTTTAGTGTATTGAAAACGATATATATTGTTCGTATATTCGATATCCATGGTCTCACCATGGATATCTGCTCCGTCAAATTTCAAACGTTATCGATACAGAGACGCAGATAGGCACGAATAGAAACTAGGTAGCATAAAGATATCTGTTCAAATACCAGGTCCACGTTATCGCTGAGTACTAGCGTGAAGTAACGAATCAATGCAGCTGTCTCGACTATGACATAGGTAAGGTAACTACAACACTACGCACTTACGTCATGATCCTTCATTGAGTACGGATGTGTGACCGTCATTAATTGGTCTCCGGGGTCTCATCTGTTAGTCAACAGGACGCACCACGTCCAGGTGGCTTGATATATGAAGAAGTTGGTCGTATCATCCACCCTTACAATCTATGATTTGAGTAGTTCGTATAATTTTATGTTCTAAATATGAAAAATAAACCTTTTGTCAGAAGAGTACGGACACCACCTTATTTCTGGTCGGCTTCATCGCCACTTTACTTAATAACAACGATTGTTATGCACGGGTTAGCTTTCATTTGTATAGAAATAAATAAAATAGAAGGCTCTTAACTTTATCAGTCTTTCCAAGCGGGTCACATGATGAGTACAAGCAATGACCCTTCGGACCAAGTTCGAATAAGTATTTTTTTAACGCAATATTTGAAAAAGTTTTTCGGATTTACTTTAATTCTTTCCAAAATTCACAAAGTCGCGGATTCTGATCGTTACCAATAAATAAAAAAAAAATTATACTACATTCGACGTTCACGAAACTTCTGTCAACCTCTTAATTCTTTCTGTCTTTCAAAAAATAAGTATGTATAAAGAGGTTTTCTACAAGAATAGGTACTTAAAAAGAATTTTGCGCAAAGGATAATCTTTGTTACGTCACATCAAGCGTCGGCTTCGTTTTAATCAACTCTATAACGGTCTCATAGCCTTACATGGGTTTTGCTATCAAACACGATGCTATCGGAGGAGAGCGCGAAAAATGTTTGCCGTTCTCATAAAAGATAACGCACTGCGATTTATAGCCACACTGCGCCTAATATGTTTCTACCTATCGGGATTCTCTCGTTCGTTCGGGGACATTTCGCGTTCGTTTTAAAACTTGAATAGAAATTATAAATTAAATATAATTGGAAATTTTTAACAGCATTGATAAAAGAAAACGATTTAATCCATTCACTTTTTCTTTTCCACACAATAAAAAAAAAGAATTAAATTTTTGCATGGCTTCAATATCGCGTGCTTCTTTTTTTTATTTAGAAATATTCCTTAGCAAAGATTTTGTTTTTACTTTTATGTGAACCCGTAATAAAAAGAAAATACGGTTAGCCACACAACAGAGATTACATTTAAAAATAAAATGTTAAATTACAAGTAAGCATGTGTAATTATTTTCTTCGCACTTTCTAGTTAGATAGTGCAAAGTTATTAGACCAACATTGGTAGAAATCACAAGTAAATATAGCGTTTATTAAAGCAACAAAATTTCTCAAAGCATCGTAAATTGTACACACACGAACAGCTGTGACAATAGCAGCTTAAGCCCTACAATATGACTTCGCAATGGGGACCAGCATCTCTGAGGAAAATCCTTTGTGTCAACTTATTCTGCGTTCATTTCCACAGTCCATGTTTAAATTTGACAATAGCAATGGTTTTCAACGTGTGACTTAACGAAAAATTAACTGTTACACTTTATAACTCTCTTTTTACAATAAGGCACTTTTATATTTCTAAGTAAAATTCATCGCGATTAATAGTGTCAGGTGGTACTTTGTGGAAATCAATTATATTTATGAAGGTAAAAAGAGTAAAAGATATTCGATATCCTAGTCAAGCCAGACAACTTTGCGGCTGATCCACAAAATCGCAAAAGTAATAAATTTTCATAGCTGCAACTAATATTCTTAAGTAGTATCCTTTTTATTACTTTCGTAATAATTATCAAATTTACTTGTAAAAGTTTGAAATTTTTACAAACTATTAAATAAAAGAATTAAATGTTTCAGAATTATTTCAGAACAACTGCGTCAGGTCATTCGAAAGATGGAATAGCTCATTCCACAGCAATAGCACCTGAATTGCGCTTGGGGAATAAGACAAATGCGACGGGAATTTTCTTTATTGTAGTCTTTTATTTTGAAACATTTCTTTTCCAAGCTTATTTACTTTTAATAACTTTAAGTGATAACGTACTTTTTATATTTTTTTAAACAAAATTGTTTTTATACGTGTCTAATTTATGTAAACGTGTTATACCTACAAAAATACAGACCTACTCGTATGTATCTTTTTTTAACACAACTCACGTCTGTAATCCCTCACGGCGTAGGCCAGGTGCCAATAGTTCCAACTATCGGCAGGTGGAGTCGTTGGTAGTTCGAGCACATAGTATCCGTCGTATTCTATATATATACGGAATACGACAGACGTATATATACATATATTTATATGACATATACATATTGTTAACCTGCAGGATCCACCAACTGCAGGTGAGGTTGTGGTTTAGAGGAAAAGTTTGACTATTTCTGTATATTATATAATATTTTTAGAGCTTTTGTAAAATTAGAATATACTTAATTAAAGATAATATTAGTATTTAGCAGCATTAATCGCAGATGCCATTGTTCTATGATACGTTTGATTTATTTCGTTATAAAATTTAAAAGTACGAGTTAATTTATATAGTATGCCTATGTTTTTTTTTTAAGTTTACGTCTATCAATAATGTAATTGATAAGCTGTCTCGAAACATCATGCGTATTATACCAAACAACGTACGTGAGTCGTGACACAAAAACAACGTGATCGAATAATTCTTCACGAACTCAAAAAACTACATATTGGAAGGTTAGGAATGCTTCGTAGTTCAACTTTAATTATTAGCCCCGTTGCTTAAGCGAACACAATAATAAAATACCGATGACATAAGTATCCACATTTTTGATATATTTTTATTTTAGTGTCAAACGGAAGCACACAATTATGGTCACCTGGCAATGTCCAAAATATAATCTTATAACTAAATATTGCTCGAAAAAGTATAGACCTATATTCTCCAGTGGACCGCAAAAAGGTTAATGATGCTGATTATTATTATCTATTCATTTCTTATAAAATACACATTGAAATAAAAAAAAATTAGACAGCAAAATATTTGTAACATTTCAATATAAGTAATTTTCTGTAGAACAATACAAAAGGTATTCATCATCAATATCATGTCCAATTTAGAGAAATTAAGTTTTCAATGTTTTATAATGAGTATGTTCCCTGCATATATGAATAAACATTTGATTCAACCTCTGACCTCATTTTCTACTCCATTAAATACTTTTGTGTTTGAAGTGTTCGTAAACAAATGCCTAAATGTTCTTAACACTTTGCGTTACTAAAATTTAGTTCCCACAGTTTCATACATCTACCTACGTCCACTTAAGTTAGCACAAGTATTATAGATTTCTATTCCAAATTTTGTGGACCGAACTTTTTCTCATGGAACAAAACTTATTGATCGAATATTTCTATCAATAAATGCTGTGCTTACCCAACTTACATATGTGTCAAGTACTGAGCGTCATTTTCCCAATCGAATGCGAAACGTAGGAAGTTAACGTAGTTATTTTTCTTTTAAGTCTGTAGAATATTTGAACCTATTTTATGTTCTGTATGCATTTTAAAGTCTGTCCGCAAAGCGTATTATTGAATAGAAATGGAATTGAAGGCTTGAGATGCGTGTTGTGTGAAGTGCGATTGTGACCTTTTGATCGAGATAAAAAGTACTTATTTTTATTTCTAGACATCAGACAGTTGTGTCATTAAGCGTTAAAAAAGAGGATACAAACTTTCAGATTAATTTAATTGGCTTTTTTAATCTATTCGAAATGTTTCCTTTCGACAAAGAGATTGCTTCGAAGAATCCGTAACATTTCTCATAATCATTCTGTCAGCAATGTCGAATTCCATAGTATCGTCAGTTCAAGACTCTCTCCCATGTAAATTTAGTACAAACGATCGAAGCGACCATTCAACACCAGGATGAATGTTATTTTTGTTTCATTAGATGCTGGAAATGTGACTTCTCCGAAGTGGCCTTTGACAGCAGTATTTTGTCTAGTAGGTATAAGCTTGCGCACAGTTAAATACAGGAATGCTTGTTATAAGCTATGAGTTTGCATTTAAATGTTCTGCATTAATTTTTGTCATATCTTGCAAATTTTTATTTAAAATTTTTCAAAGAATTTATTCTACTGTTTAGTTATTACAATGCATGTTTTTTTATTATGTTACATTAAGTTTTACGAGTACGTCCTAGAGAAGTATTTGAGTATTATAACTGTACAAAGTTATTGAATGTTAATTAATACATTACAGGTTTCGATATCGGGTTTCTCGAAGCGGTAACGAATCCAATTAGCGAATGATCTCACAACTGTGTGTGCAGATATATTTAACATCGTCCAATGTTTACATGAAAAAAGGTCTATTGATCTTCTTAAACATAAATGTTATTAGTAATAATATAAACGTTATTATTCACTGGCAAGTCGCTACCACAACCACAACTCTTTGGTTACACCATCGCTGATCATTTAATGAGGGCTTCAAACGAACAGATTAATCATATCTTCTACTTTTGGTTCTTAGTTAGTGTTGCCAAACATCTTGAGATTTAAAAATACTCTAGTTTTAAATATCGAGTCTTTAGTAAGAAAGGTTTATATGTACTGATGAGTAAATATTTATGCGGATAATTATTGTCACTCTTCTCACAGTATACTCACAATTAACCTAAAAATCCCAGTAGCGATAAAGTCCAAAAAGAATACACCAGCTCAAAACAAACATCAGTTTTAATAAACAGTGCTTCTGTATTTGCATTAATCTATGGTCTAATTTATTCCAGTGCGATAATGTCATATAAAGTGAAGATTGATTTGATAATATCAAGATTTTCTCTGGAAAAAGAAAATAAATAGTTTTGTCCTCATTCCCATCGGACAACTCCGCAAAGATTAGCGTCAGTTGGAATGGGGTGTTCGGTAGAGCGGTTGGACGTCCGCCAGGCGTGATCCGTCTAGCCGATGTTCCGCTGAGATGAAATGAAATACGACTGTTTATATTACTTTTTTTAGCTCAAAGCTTTGATACGACATGAGAAATTTATGTTTGCGCATAGAGCGACCGCGGCGTGTATCAATTAGTTACAACATCGCTCATAATCAGATTCGATGCTATCTCACTATGTTGTTGTTTCCGCTCCATATTAATGGAAATACATTTGTGAGATAGGCTGCACTTAAATATTCGAAGAAAAATATTATTTTTGATCATTACAGTAATTTTTTTAAGTTACTCGCATAATGCTTACTTGTGGCCATAGACATGGGATAAATTACTTAGTAGACGTATATTTATATGTAACCTATAGAACGAGGAACTTAAGTCTTAACCTACCTACATTTGACTCGTAATTTTTATTGATTTACCTATTTATACCTGAATACAATATTCATAAATAACTGAATATTATTATTAGTTTGTAATATAGTTGTCTATATTTAAATTTGTTAATATATTTTTAAATAAGAATTACATGAAATTTAAGTAACCGTTATTGGATTGTAACATCATATGACGTGTATATAAACACTTCTGTGGTTATTGTATAAGTTAACTCGTTTGTGGACATTATTATATAAAATATAACCTAACAAAAGCGAATTTAAAGATGTTCATATCAACTTACATATTTTTATAGTTTATAAGAGAGCAGGTTTAATCGCCTGTGCTCCAACCGGCGCCTATAGCAGTTATCCTTTCCGTTTCACATTATGTCCATTTATATCTCTTTTACAGTTTTTTTATTCTGTATGCTACTGTCGTTGTTTGAAGTGGAGTTTTTAAATAATTGTATTTATACTGGAACAGCATACGATATTTTCACTCATAAAGTCTGATCTTAAGACGAAGATTATGTCTAACTTCTATGTTACACCAAGACCGGTTGTTGTCAGGAACGCCGTAGCGCTCGAAATTATCAACAAGTACAGCTAGTACCTGGAACAAATTGTAACAAACTACGAAACGACGTCTCATCGAGTAACATCTCCTAACCTCATGACGAAACAACAGTACAGAGTTGTCAAAGCGACGTGGTCGTTCACTGCACGCCATATGATGAAGTTCAGGGGTCCTCAGCGGGCTTTGGAAAATTTACCCAACCTTTGCATTAAGGCAAGCAAGCTGAAGTGGTAATCAGTCTACATAGCTCGCAGAACTAATAACCGTTTGGATTGGTAACCTCTTATGGGATGTCGATGTATTCAGACGGCTCAGGACCATGCAATCTTTGGGAAAAGCCTATGTTCATCATTGTCCTTGTGATACGTCCCCGTCTACTTTTTTCATAATCATGCAATATATCGTCTCGGTTGGCGCAGAGGATAAGGGACAGGCTGAATTCAATGTCCGCACGGAACACATATTATACAGTCTCCGCTTTCTATTAGGTCGGAAGCCTGTCCTCTTAAACATGATTCAAAACTTCAAGAGAATCATTTGTGCAACCTATAATCTAGACCAGGGATTCCCAAACTATTTTGGGCAAGAGACCCCAATTTTTACAAAATTAACTGATACCTCTGACCCCCATAGCCAAATTCCTTTAAAAATCTCTAGTGTTTCCCATTGATACAAAATACTTAGGTAAGTGTTTTGTATCAATGGGAATTGTTTAAAATTGTTTGAAAAGTTGGTGAATAAATTGACTTAAAGGAATGCTCTTTGGGAATCCCTAATCTAGACAATGTTTAGGTAGACACTGACAGGCCGAAACCTTTTTTTTCCTACGTAGGGAAATACCTTACGTATATCCCGCCCTCATGGGGGCAAGGATAGCCTGTGACAAGCTTGCACCGCATAGCGGTCGATCTCACATACGCCAGCTGCCCTACGCATCCCCATCTCAGGAAATGACACTCCCTTTCTCTCTCCACTTTACGGGTGCGGAGGGTAGAGAAAATGGCGCATCCTAATACCACATCAGCGTTACGGCCTCGCCAGATTCACGGAGCATCCATGGTGTATTGCAATACTAAAACTCCTTTTATCCCGCGACTCCACCTCGGCTGTGGCCTTAGTTAAATTAAGCCGGCCATGTAGGTCTCTCCAGATACATGCTGTTGTGCTAAGTTAGGGTTAACAGGAATATTACTAATGTTACGTAAATAGCATTGCTAGTATTTTATAAAATAAAAACAAAAATAAAAGAATAGTTAAGTTTAAACCCATAAGAACTGTCTGAACGCCTTCGTCAAACTAGTTATTAGGCCAATGGCCGCTCAGTCAAAACGAAAATTTTATGAATATTCGTAATACAAACCTGACATAATTCAACGCGTCGATATGACAACAGACATAAATATAATTCGCACGCGGCTCTGCCGTTCTAAATATCATTTTCGAAGGTTGAAGTCGTAAAAATTTTAACGATGTGAGCTCTAGCGGTGTTTTGGTGTTCCATATCGAATCGCTTAATTGGGTCGGACCGTTGGCATGCTGTTTTTGCACCTCATTCACGCATTTATGAAGAGAACCTAACAAAATGTTATCTAATGATATTGTGACACGAACGGCACAGTCACGAATTCGAGCGCAGTCTCAAAGATATGGAGAGAATGAGAAAACATAGAGACGCTTATTCATATGTGGGAAACATACGTATCGACAAATTTACACACATATTTACTTTTTGTACTGTTTATGGTAGGGAAATAGGATAATAGTTTATACAAACTGTAAGTTGCGATGACAATGCAAAACTAATCTTTAAAGTTTCGAAGTTGCCAGCTCTAATCTACAAGGCTCAGGGCGCAGCTTACGGTTGTTGTTTGAATTCAATCAAGCAGCACAGCGCCAAGTTATCTTTAGCATCAAACTTTACCTTGTACTACTAGATTAATAATGTTTACATGACCGAGATCATTTAAGCGAAACTAGCACTGTCATTAAACTTTTTTTTTAAATTTACGCGTTACATTTATTTTAAATTAAGAATATTTTTTTTGTGGGAAAGGGGTCATACGAGCCAGCAGTTCACCTGATGTTAAGTTATTACCGACGCACACGTACATTGTACACTGCAACACCAGGGACGTTGCCAGCTTTTAAGGATATAAGGGGGGTGGGCTTCCGGTTACCACACTCACCAAACGAAACGCAGAAGCACAAGATACCTCTACTTCACGCCGGTATTCTGGGCAGCCGTGGTACCCCGGTTGAGCCGGCACATTCGAGCAGCAGCAAAAACCGCCGCTTGGCGGAGCCGTGGGAGCCACTAGGAGGCGTTTTTCTCAGATGTCTTCTACAACACCCACGGGAAGGAGCTGGCAGATTCTTACACCGCTACCATAAGGTAATAGCTATCAGAAACATACCAGACTGTTTATAATAAAGCGAAGCTAGCGTAAGTCGATTTACCACATCACCGTTGTATCGTAACATTTGGTTAGCGGGTCAAAGATTCACGTAGCATGGAAACACGCCCGTGGGTGTTTACAAGTGAAACAAGCAGCGCTTATAAATTAATAGAAGCGCGGAGGCGTCGCCGGCTGAGTGCGGGTCACAACGGGTGCATGTGATAGTCGCATAAATCAATTCACACCGATATCTCTTATGGTACAGGCTTTTGCACTTAATTAGTACTGCAAATGTTTGTCGAGAGAAATTATATCCTCTAGGCAAGACTTGATGAATTTACTTTTAATCATCTTGTAGGACTCTTATACCTACTACATATATTTTTATAGCATTTACCATAACGATCGTTATGTTTATTTGTTTGAAAGTTAATTATGCTACACTCAATTATTAATTTTCATATCTGAAAGTAGGTATTGTATCTGTCCTCGTGACATCTGCATTCGATTATTCAATCCGTAAAAAGTTATTCGACTAAAATACGTATTTTTCTCGATTAACTTACACCGCTTCTAACTATTTCGTAAGGAGTCGACAATTTCTGATTTTAAGATCATACTACTGTATATATGCCGAAACGATGTTTGCTGCTCATTTCTCCGTTACTATAACGTGATGATATGTGCAACAGTTTTTAACACAGTCAACCTCATAGTGAGTGGTTAGTGAAGCCCATGGAAACCTGCAAACAACTTCAATTCAAAGGTTGCGTTCAACAGATGCGTTGTCACCAATGAGGTCTAAGATTTTGATTGATTGCCTCACAGCCTGTGATTATTATTAAATTATACCTTTCAAATCGAAACACAAAAAGGTTTCACAGTGTTAAGAGAACGGTACGACTCCTACAATGACAATGAAAACGCTATCAACATCGGTTTGGTAGTTTTCACGTAATACCTGAAGCAAACGGAAATAATCATTGTTATAGATTGGATGACGTCCATGATGCTCCTGTGTTCTAAACGAGTTTGGCTCACCGAAGACTAGGAAAAACTAATGTTAGGATGTAAGAACTATTTTATCATTCCTTACGGAACAATTTTAAACTTTAATGTTATACATTTTTAGTTAAGTCCATTACTTATTCCCTATAAAGAAATCACTATCAAAATTTAAATACGCGTTCCTCTAATCACGCGCAGAGACCCCGTTTTTTTTTTCAATACTTTTTCTTCGGGCGACATCTGTACGCAATTAGAGCAGAATCAATTTAGTGCCGTAAACAATTTATGAGCGTATAAAAAAAGTTACACATAAGGCCGCCGTTCCACTGCTAATGAGCAGCGAATGTCTTCATGCAGCCCAAAGTAGACAAACTATAAATACTTGTCTTCGATTTTAGTATCTGGACACGCTTGTTTGCTTAAATTAAAAAAAAATTAACACCATCGACGCTTCATTATCACCGCCTTACTTGAGAATGGAATATTTTAACTAGCCTCGCAAACATATTTGTTTGCTTGTTAGAATGTTAGACGTTTTAACTGGATTTACGTAAACGTATGCGATCTGAAGCAAGCAGCTAAAAAATTTAATGAAAATAGCTGTGCTCCTATTTTCATTAAATTTTTTACTTTTTATAACTAAAAGACTTACAGTAATAGTCGCAGTTAAAGAAAAAGAAAAGCGTTTATGATCTTTATGATTGTACTAGCGGATGCCCGTGGTTACTCGCGTAACCTTTAATTTGTCCCGATTGAACCTGTGATCAACATAAAAAGTATCCTTTGTCCCCCATAACATAATCGTCTTTCTCTCTTTTCCGTTCCGTTCAATCATTTAATCGTAATTGAGCGCGAAACGTGCAAACATGTGTAATATTAAAATAAGAAAAACATTTTACGTATAGTAATTTCTTAAATAACAGCTAATTACAGAAACTGTAACTAATGTGCTTCCGTGTTTTGTTTTTATTCTCTTAAACTCGACATATTTTTGTAACCTTATACATTTTCCGTGGAACTATACCTTAAGTAGAGAGAAGGAAATGGTTATAAATGTTATTTATAACTTCCATTTAGCTTAGTAGCCACCGTTTCGGCTGGTCGGGTAATTTAATTTATTGGATAATTATTAATTCTAATTTTACCAGCGCATAATTAAGTTACTGTACTCACGTATTGATCAAATTTTAATGTTTCATATTCAACTTGTATCAAATAAATGCTTCTTTACTTTCTTTCTCTACTTTTTGGCTCAAATTGTTTTAGAGAGATTCGATGATAACGTTGATTCCGATCCATATCACATAATAATATCGTTTCAAGTGAAATCCTGCGTGGCTAACAGGTTTAATGTCATACTCTCTCAACCTCTTTAGGACAACAATCATAGTTCACATATTCCATTCTTCGATTCTAAGAACGTAAACCTTGGGAACATGCAAAATGTAAGCCAACCATAAAACGCTTAATAGACGGCCGGGACACGGTTTCGTCGTATGAAATTCTATGGCACATACTACGGCACGGAGCGACCTCTGCCGTCTAAATTACCATGGAGCGTTGGTTCCGTTGCATGCCATTATTTATACCCCATTGTCCGAGGACATACGGCGCGAAACGTGACGGCGACGACAAATTCTCCATACACGGCGTGATAGACTCATACGTCGACTAATTATAATTGTCTGTGTATACTGTCTGAATTATTATTTAGCGCTTTAAATGTCATAGAATATTGCATACTACATATTATTTAATTTAACTTTAAATTTTTTATTAAAATTTAACTGTTTTAATTTTAAAAATTTACAACTACATGTATATATATATATATATTCTGTGCAATATATATATACTGTATGCTGCATGGTTTAAGGGGTAATATAGCAATTTTTTGTCTTAATGTGAACCTCCTTTCATCTGCATCTTGGCAGCAGACAGTTGAGGCTCTGGTGTAAACTCAATCAGAAAGTGCCGAAACTAAATCCCACAGACTAGTGATGGGAAGAAGTATTATTGCAAGTGCTAAATCAGCGGCGCTTTGTTAACCATAGAGTACAATATCAGTGTCCACTGATGATTTCTTGGCAATTCCAAAGTCCAGCAGAATGATACAAGAAGGTGATTAATGCCTTGGCTTCATATGATTTTGACACGACTCAGTGTAACCGTATTGGCTTCCGCAACCGATTTCCTTTCGACGAGAAGCAAGCCTCGTCGCTGAATTTGCTCTTGGAAGTTTCCATTATACTTTCTTGACTTTCCTTTTAGTCGCCTCTTACTACACCCAAAGGAAAAATAGCGCGACAGCTTCCTTGGACGATACCACATAACCAAACGCATTATATTAGCATTTTTATTGCTGTACGCTAACTTTTGTGGTAATTTAAAAATAAACAAAATAGTTGAAAAATTTTAACACATTATTTACTCGTGTATCACAGTTTAACATTTTATTGAAAACTATTGTATAGTTTTCCAATACTTAAAATAAAAAACTTCAATAAATATAAAATACCTTCATTGTTGTTACTTTAACTGTTTTTAAAACCTTTTATAACAAAGATCGGGCTTTTAATTTTATAATATTTTTATAAAGCAAACACAAAAAAGACACGATAAAAATCTCAACGGGCGTTGTATTTTAGGATAATTGCTAAAATAATTAGCCGCTATAACACTAACGAGTGCTGTGCTATTAGCATCGTTAATGGAGCGTCCACAACAGTTTAATGATTACAGGAAGTCGTTTTATGACCGTGACAACTTTTATATTAGGCTACTCTAGTCTGATTGGTCGCTTTAAGCTTTTTCACTTCTAGCAGGCGATAGCATTGTCGTAAATTTTATTTTAAGAAAACTTTAGAAACTGCTGCACCACTGTTTGGCGGCTGAAATAGGTAAGAGGGTGGAGAACCTACCCGGACGACTACTAGATAAAGAAGGAGTCTACCACTTACTACCACATGTACGCGGTATACCTTTCTATCTTACAAGCTCGGCTCCAGCGACAGACTGATATGTGAAAATCTTACCAAATTTCCCCAACCCAAATCTTCTAGACTTGCCGAACCCAAATCAAGACTGGTATTGCGGAGCAGTATCTCTAGTGTGATTGTATTGGCATACGCTCACCAACCCACCCAACGGGGTGGTGGCATATCTTCCATGCATGACATATCAGCTTTTTTTACATTTTCATGGAAAAACCAATGACCAGTAGTGGTTTCTGCTTTTTCGACATGAAATGACAACTGAAATGTAACACGGAGACAATACAGGTTTGTCTAAAATACGAAGATCCCTACCTCCTCATCAGCCTGTAAATAGTCCACTACAGGACATACGCCTCTCCCATAAGGATTTGCCATAATCGCCACACTCGGCAAGTGGATTGGCGATCGCAGTACACCTTGCACCTTAGCCGCTCCCCCCACCCCCTTTATCGGTCTGCTTAATTTCAGTCGGGTATTTTTCGCCATCTGTCGGAAGTCATTGTGATCTTCAAGGATATTCCCTTACGACACCAATGATAAGTAAATGAGTTGCAGATTATTTCCCCGCTACCGTACTGCAATGTACGGCGAAAAAAATATGTGTACTAAATGTTACTTCAGCAGTTGCTTATTCAATGACGGGCGGTTGCACACTACCTAACTTCTCACAACACTCATGCCCTTTTCATTTCAATAATATTTCCATTAGAGTTAATAAAAAAATCACGCCTTAAGATACCAAGTCTCACGCTAAGTAATTATAAAAGACCGCAGGAATCCTGCTTTTTTTCACTCATTTATTTATAATACCCCGTTTCAATTAAAATACGTCCCTATTAACATATTTATGTACCGCCCACCAAAATACACTACTTATGTAAATTAACTTTCTTTCAATAAACACCGTCGAGGAAGCCACCTCGTCACGAAGTCATCTGACTATTGTTCATTGTTAATATTATTCCGATCTTAGTCATTCCGGTTGGATGGAACGTATGATACGTAGGCATTCAATTACTTCTGGTACAAAGCCTTGTAGATTATTAAGATTTTATCGATGTATGAAATGACTAGCTTCCATGACTTTCGTCCAAGTGGAAAGATTTCACACGGCTGGATGAAGAGTCATATGTTCTCACCCAGATTTCAAGGTATTTTTATGTCACATTTTATTAAAATCTGTTAACGGTTTGGTCGTGAAAACGCAACAGAAATACAAAGTTACTCTCGCAATTATAATATTAGTGTGCATTATTCATATAACACTTAATCACTCAAATCTGTCACACATAAGGTTTGGCAGAGGTTAAAGATTTATAGAATAGTTCAAATTAAAGTAATATAAGCGTTTTAAAAAGGACCAAAAACTACGAATTTAAGTACATTTTTATTATACATATACATAGGTACAAATATACAATATGTACATACTATAAATTAATTTTGCTGCTCTTGGTTACCGAAAACTTCAGTTTCACTTTCAAAGTTGAATTTCAGACAGTAAAATAAAAATGTCGTAAATGCATAAGGAAACTACACAACTTATTATTACTATATGTACCGTTCAATACTTAAATACCGTGTGTGGTCCCCATCGACGTAATTGATTGTTTTTTTTTATAACCCTGCATCAGTTTTCGAACATATTTAATTAACAGGCAGGTGTTTTTCGTAGTTTTTAATACACCACTCAATTAGGGCCCCGCCAAAAAAGCCGCGGCGGCAAAGAACACAATGTGCGTACAGCTTCGGAACGTTGATGTTATTTTATTACTTTTACGAATGCCCTAATAATGGTATCAGGTTCTTTCATGCGGGAACCTTAAATGGTATGTATGTATATATTCACGCCTGGTTTCCAACGGGGTAGGCAGATACAATCTTCTTTCACTTGCTACGGTCCTGACATACGTCTTTCGCTTCTTCCACTTTCATCAATCTTCGCATGCATGCTCGTTGGTTTAAGTACTCTTGACCTGGCCTTTTTCCAGAATGTCTCCAAAATCGTGAAATGTTCGCCTAGGTCTTCCTCTCCCGACTCTACCATTTACACTCGCCTCATATATTTGTTTCGTCAACCTACTTTCATTCATCCTCTCCACATTTCCAAACCAGCTCAGCATCCCTTTCTCAATTCGTGTCACTACATCGTCTTTCATGACACAACGTTCTCTGATCACATTATTTCGACCTGTCAGTTATCGTCACATCAATCATACTTCTTAACGCTCTCATTTCTACTGCATTTATCCTGCTTCCATGCCTCTTCTGCCATACCCAGCTTTCGCTTCCATGTGATAGTGTTGTAAACGGACCTCTAACAAATTGTAAGATTCGCGAAATAAATAGATATGTTTTAAATCAACACACAATTCAAATCATCATTATGGAACAAGTTCATTGAACATCGGCCTCTTCCAAAAAGGAAAAAATTACGGAAGTTCATAGTCTAACACTACTAACCACAATAGAATAGCCACTTTAAATTTACAGCAAAGTGAAGTGGTAGTAGGCCGGCCACATAGCGGAACTGACAACAGTTGGGGAAAAAGTTTCTCGAGTGGCAGCCACGTACAGGTAAAGGCAGTGTGGGGCGACCGGGCACATCCGCATCGGCTCATCACATAAATGTCGCATAATCAGGCAGCCATTTTCTAGCGACACCCAGGAGATGAGCGAAGTTAGATTTTCTTAAGCCTCTATGCAAAATTAATGTAATCACAAACAATTTTTTATTACTTAATACACCGACACACCTCACACATGCCGACTTTTAAATTTAAGTTAATAAAACAAAAAAACGTGACGATAATTTTGACTTATTAATATTCGACAAAGGCTACGGGACCCACGTAACGTGATTTAGAATTAGAATCACGAATCAATGAAAGAGATATAAATGCTTTTGTATGTTAATTTTTTGTTTTTATCGCTTTACTCTTTGTTTTTAATTTTTTAAGGATTTAATGTGAATGACACAACTGATAATAGTCATAGTTACATATAATTTTTTTAGTCTGTCTTTAAATAAAAACAGAACAACATTAATATCTGGTATCTTGTATATTTACCATATAGGTATTTTTACAAAGTATATATGTAAATGTCGAGTATCGTTTTTATTCATTAATATCTCGCCGGTTACCTCAATGGCGCCTGTGAGGTGGAAATTTAGAATAGAGAATCGAATTTGCATAGCGTATTTTACGTGGGTTATTTAAAAACGCCCGATAAATATTATTTCGTTCGCATCGACTTAAGTTCACCAACAAAGCGGCGTGTTAAAATCGTCATAAAATATATATCTCATTGCCAAATCGTTAAACTATATATGTAAATATCATCGAGCAACAAGCCTTTCTCTTCGTGAATCAAGAGACAAGCACAGAAATAATGATAAAATTTATATTACACGCTATTCTCCCTCCGGCCACAGATTAGATAATATAGTTACTTATCTACATACTAAAAGTACAGCTCCGGCTGTCTCGAATGCCAGGTTAATATATAACATAATTTATATAAACATAAGTAACGTGACAAGGTTAATCTTAAAATTACCAATATGATTAATAAATTTATCCGTTGATGTTATCGGATGTACACTTATAACATCGTAAAATCTTCGCAGGTTTATGGAGACAAATATAATATATGTGTTAATTTTTTAATTTTGTTTAATTCGAATAATTAATGACTTCATTAGCCATCATATTTCCTTAATATACCCATATTTTTTCATTAACGTTTGACATTATACGATATCCTCGAAAAGTTGAAGATATTGAGAATGCTGAATGAATTCGCGTCGTATGTAATAATTCACATTAGCCAGTGTTTTATAAAAAAGAAAAAAAACTTTAGCGCACATGTCAGCTCGGGAATATTATACAAATCAACTGCAACTTATTTACGCAGCCGTTTTATTCAATCAATACACACTTGATTTGGTAAGGTATGTTGACTATCTTGTTGCGGTTGATCTGGCACAAATAACAAAGTGCGTATACGTCCACGTATGTGTTAAAATATTTGCATTGATTAGAAGCTAATTATTAGTTTAATTAAGAGTCAACTTGCATATTAAAGAACAGTGTTACGTTTAAAATGGTGTTGCCATTTTATTAAACCGCAACTAAAGCCCTAACTCTGCATTACGTATACGGATACTACGGTAAAAAAACATGTATTATAATTTTTTACTTTTTTAAAAGTGATTTAATAATGGTACATACTTTCGTTACCGATTTTATTACTAAATATAAATTGATTATTTGGCAAAATCCTTACTATGAGGCAAAACACCTCAGAATCAGGCGGTTGTATATTTCCAAGTATCGAGCTGTTTTTGGCACGTTGTTTGATCACGTATGATTTAAGTATTGTGGCAGTGGGTGTTCTCATAAATCTAGAAAACACGCGTTTCGTTATTGTCTTTTATTTGCAGTCTTTACCTTCTGTTATCGTAGTCGATGAAAAACCACTTAGAGAGTCGAGTTATGTTCTTGTTGTTTAAACTGAAAGGGGGTTACTCACGGATTTGGTTGATTATTTGTCGATAGTTGTAACTACTACTATGAAGAGTTTGCATACAGAATCAAAATGAAACTCACGGTTTGTTCATCGTTGCTTTCTTGATATTACAAGCTAAGATATTATAATTAGAATTTTTGCCATTCGTCTCTTGGTTAGACATAACCAGCCACTCAGACACACTGTCGTAGTGTGCAAATTGTTGTAGTATGAAGCATTCTGTATCTCTAAATTTGGCCCTTCCTCCGGTCTTATCCCATAAGCGGATATGGGAAAGTATGGAGGTGTGTGCGCCTCTGTTCGCGGCACTCATTTATATCGTGCGCAGTTGACAACTGCCGATAGTATTCGAAAGTTATCGCCGTGAAAATATATATTATATAGAATAAAATAATAAATGAATATTGGGTATTCGAACCCAGGAGCCATGATTAGCAGTCAGGTACTCTAACCACAAGCCAACTCGGTCATCAAGGAAGTAAGTATATTCCCACTAACACTATATTTAGTTGTAAAACTCACCTGGAATTATAGCGAAATATGTAAATATTTTTTTTGTAAAACTTTGATCACTGTTTTTACACTAAGGTATTTTTGGCGTCAAGATTTCATCAGAAAAACTCATATTTACAATAGCGACATAGGCGTGTGCATAATGCAACCCACACGTAACTACTTCGATTTAAATGTAAGTTTCAAGAAAAAGCATCGACAACATTTAACAATGACTTTTTAACGCAGATTTCTTATCCGGTTTGCGTTAAGAGGACAAAAACGAACATTATTTTTTGCTTTGTTCGAGACATTTTAAGGATTGCCGCGATCTGCTTATTTATGGCAACCTTCATTATGCATTCAGCGTGGGACGCGGCACGTGCAACGCATGAGTACGCTTTCCACCCATCTCCCGGATAATATCCTCTTTTAAATAGCCTCCCGGGACAACCGGATTTTTGAATACGGAACGCTTCTTCTCTTTATGATTTTTCGATTTATATTATACATTCGGAAGTTCAACTTTTTTTAAACTGATTTTTATGATATGTAAACGTTTACAAAACTTTTGAAATTATAGAAACTATTAAGATTAAATATAAATAATCTGAAAAGAAATATTTTTAACTCTTGGTATAAGTTTATACAATTGTATGGCGTCACCATCAAACTGTTCTGGATCCAGTAGAGGATTTATTCACTACCGGATCTAGAACTTTCCATGAAAGGGTCAACTAAATCTGTCATGCCATGAATAAAAAAAATTACCACACTCGTCACGCTGAGGAGACGTGTTGGTGAGCACAGTACAGGCACCCCCGCACTACAGTTATTAAATATTTTACCACTATCTACAACTACTAAAAGTACATACTTTTCCCTACCTCAAAATTGCGTTTTTTTAACATGTGGATATTGAAAGATGGTGATTCTACATCATAATTATTTGTATTTTTTTTATTTTATTAGCGTATTAAGTGAATGGCAACAAACAGACGCACCTCTGAAAAACCTCGAGTCGTATCTAAATGCGTAATTGTTAATTACAATGCACGATTCAAGTATAGGTTAGGTTACAAATAACAATTTTTTTTATCTATACTTTTTTGGGGTAGGGAGAAGTAGATGACAATCCTATGAATTTTGGTAGTGACGTAAGAATCCGCCATCCCCTACCTTCTCGTGGGTCTCGTAAGGGACGACTAAGGTAGAAGTGAAATATCCGGGACCAAACCCGGCGACGGTGCTCGTCACTCGCCACGTTCTATTTCCCGAAGAGAGCCAGTTTGAAACCAAATACCAAATAGAAATCCGTAGGCTCTGTCTACTCCTGCGGGAGCGACCTGCAAGAGTTGCTTATCTAAATTACTTTATACTTATTAAACTTCAGGTAAGCGAAATAATTTATATGAAAATATTGTAGCCGGATTAACGTGATAATACAGTGATTGAATTTGTGGAATTGGTTTAAAAGTTAATTGATTTTTTTTTATTAAGTCTTCTCTTAATGTTATCTTACAATAGATCATGCACTGGGTCAGTCTAGTTAACAATGCTGTAGTACCTATAATTCATACCTACCTGATAGAACTTTAAATAATAACTAATTTTAATTAAATTTCAACGAACAGTGACGTAATCACCTGGCCTACGCGTACCCGATCACCCGTACGTTGCCTGGAGAGCTTTTACTCACTAACAGGTTTTCTAAAAAGACATTCTCAGAATTCAACCGGCAAAAGACAAAACTTTTTTTAAAAAAAAATTACTTGACTTGTTTCCTTGTTCGATGAACGATGACTAAACTGTTTGTTATTCTTAAAACTACGCTAGAATTCATAAATGGATGTGTTAAAATAATTACATAATATCGTTTGTATGTGTTTTAATACAAATTATTAGTAGGATGTGTTTAAAAGTTGTACGAGTATATGCCTTGTTTTTACCCGACTGCGTGAACCAAAGGTAGCATTAGGTTATTCGCGCGTGTCTATATTATATCGTCGCAATGATGTTGTTCTACGATCGATACGCTACGTACGATACGATTGCGACGATATAGTGTCTGTTATAAGCGGTAGAGCGACGTCCTAGCTGTATTAACTGCAGCGCGAATAGTTCGGCTCGTCGAAAAAAGATTAAGAAAAAATGTAGCAGCTTAATGAATATTTCGTGAATGATTGAATCGAAAGGTCAATTTACAGATAACGATACGTCTTAGTCCTCAGAGGTGACAAGGCATCTGCATCTTGATACATAATTAAGTTTAGATACAGGTGTCTTTGGGCCACAGTGACCACTTTCCATATGATTTCTTTCACGTTTCGGCAGGATTGATAAGCGTGACTGTTTCAGTTCGACAATTAAATTATAATTGAGTACAGATAACGTGACTTTCTTAAAACAGATCTTAGTATCGCCAGTGTTATGCTTGACCTGACGTTACTACTACCAACTTAGATTAGGCAAAAATTTACATTCTTCAAACATGTTTCCATCCTTTCTTTTCATTCTTTTTTTTTAATTATTTTATAGTCGTTGCAGTAAGGAAATGAAGTTAAGAAATGAAACTATTATTTACGGATTTCTTCGCGTATAATTTTAGTTTTTTATATTCCCGACGTTTCGAGTACACAACCGTCGTCAAGATAACATAATAGTTACATTTCTATTGTGTAGTGTTCGCGTAAATACAAGATATCATTATGTAAAGCTTAGAATTTATTTTGAATTGATCTGCTCTATAAGTGTGAGAATGTCAATAAAAACCATATTGCTGAAACGGAAATATGCGAACCGGTATCGAAGACCTTGAAAGGCCGCCATTATGTGAGTGAACCTTGAAAATTCTTAGAAGGATCTGTTTGTAATAAGTATAAGGAATTCTTCGTGCTCCGACTATTTTGAACATATGATTAATTATTTGGAGCTTCTTCGCCGTACCTAAACGATTCGTCTCATTATATCTAATTCCATAATACGGAATTAGTTTATAATAATGATTACATTTATTATTTCATTAAAATTATACACTTCGTTCGTCTAGACGTTTATGTTAATTATTGTCATGTATGAGATGTAGAACAAAAAGGAGAGACGGACCATTGATACGATAATAAATTGAAACAAAGTTACCAAATGTTACTAAACCTCTCATATTTTACATAAGATAAGATAACTATCAAATAATGAAACAGCACAATAACTTCGTCCTACACGAATTGTAAATTTTGACGTACGACCTAAAATAACCCCTTTCAGAGGGAACGGATAACGGATTGGCAGGGTTAATAAAACTTTTGAGAGGTCCGCCGAAATGTGCCCGAAGGCGGCGTTCGACAGGTCGATTATGCTGGACTGATTTGTTGCGGTTCGTTGTGTTGTTGTTTTTTTTTGTTACCTCGGATTCTTTCACTTTTATTTATGTTCGATCAAAATACCACTTCGCTTCATGTAAAGCGACCATAGGGCCCAAGTTTACACTTATACAGTTCTATAGATTATACTCGTGATCCTCATCCATTAACAATAAGAGTTTGTCTGGATTCTGAAAAAATCGCATTAACACGCACAATATATGAAACAAAGAGCACTCGGCCACTGCGTTAGCGAGGCTATTAAGCTACACCAAAAAGTAAAGGTATTATATGTGAAACAGGGTAAGTAAATTAGCAGCCCTGGGAGCAAATGGCGCGCAATGGCCGCGGTGCAATCAATTAGGAGGGCGAGCGCGGCGGCGGTCCGACACCGCCACCCGCGCCGGTGCGCTCGCAGTTTTACGCGTCGCTTGTCGGCTGCGATCGGCTGCGATCACCCCGTAACATTTAAAATGTTTATTTCCTTTCATCGCGATGAGAATGACAAATAAAGTTCATCAATAACTCGACCAATCGGATCTAGATTTTGTAATATTCTTTTTTGGCCCTAAACCAACATAAATTCTGTACGTACGACCACAGCGCCACCTATTGGGTAGCCTAGCATAGCAATGAGCCATCGTCTCGACGGTACAAATATACTGTAGAAGTATGACCACTATCGCTCAAGACGTACAAAAGTCACACGATCACTAAAAGACACAAATAAGATTTTAATAAATAAGGATATACCTAACTTTCGATGATAATAACATAAAAATTTATTTTATAGTTATTTTTAGAAGAGAATATTTTTTAAGAATACAATTCATTGTATATTTTTGTTCCATTATTTATATTATATATCTACCTATAAAAAAAGATAAACTTTAAAGATCGACATTGTAGTTAATGTATACCTTCTTTCAAATTTAGACATTATTGTACCAACTTCTTGGGAAACATTCCATTACGAGATACAGACATTTAACAAAAGACAAGGACAATGATAGTCAGACTATATATCAAAGCTATTTGAGTAAGATTGCCATGAAAAAGCCCATGTTGCCATTATGTTCATTATCACATTAGTTTTAAAAGAACACGCAACGATATCACATAGCCACGAACAACAAAAATGCAATAGCCGTATTTAGAGGCAACATTGCTACGTAGTTTCGCTGAACCGCGGGCTTAATGGACAGTCGCGTAGTGTTGCCAGTTTATTGCATGCCGTCACGTCATCGCCCCCTGATATATTTGACGCACGCGAATATTTTTGTTACACAATGATATACCAACCCTTATCTGTAGCGGTATTCGTTCGTTCGTTTGTTTTTTGTCACCTGTTAATTGTGTAATTACTAATTCACATTCACGACAATATTACTTTTATTGTCGTTATCTGAAGCGTAATCCTCCTTAATATTCACAATGCATATTTACGTGTAAGAATTTTGGAAAATTATACAATTAGTGATATCATATTTATGCAAAAAAGGCCTCACTATCAACCAGTACAGTAAAAGGAGCGCGTCATCTACCTGTCACAGATTATATCGGCAATTCCGACTAAAACCTTCACTGAATTAGATATACGCTGTTGGCCCGGTGGCCTTAAAAGCTTCCGCGGAAGATACTCGAAGATCTTTTTAGGCTCTGTGGTTGATAGTTATACTGTGCTAATTCTTCTTGTTAAGCAGCTTCTTCTAAATAATCCACAGTTGCACATAACCTATCCCATAAGGAGGATTGGCCGTATCGCCACACTGGCATGTGAATTACCAATGACAGTACGAGACGCCTCGCACCCCCTGATGCCCGTCATAGATTAATATCTTTATCTGTCTGTGAATAGAAATGTTCATGTCGGTGACCCTAAGAATTTCTTTAGTCGAATTTGTCGACTTCCATGGGATGATAGAGATTAGCAGATTTTCTCACTATTATAAGTTTTATTTCATTCACAAGTGGCGACATATCTAAGACAATCAACGGTTCAAAGAGTGTTGCAGTTCTAGATAATTATTAACGCTTTATCGCGTGCTCATTTAAGATAGGAGATAATGTCTTAACCACAATCTCCAAGTGGAATTAAATTAATTTGCCCAGGTCTCTGACATGTCTCTAGAAGTGACGCATGTTAACCTACAAGACATCTAGCTAGATTTTATTCGTAATTATTTATGCCGTACTTGGATTACGCAAATTGAAATCCAGTCTTACGAACACACCTTCGAACTCACAATACAGGTTGACTTATTTTCTAATATTGAAGAATCGATGGTGAGGATAGGACGTCACATCGTTGATTTGAGTATATAATTGAGCAACAAAACATAACAAAAAATAACTAAATAATGCTCTTGTTTTTTCCGTGGGGTGGGGACCTGGTTATTTGTAATACAGGCTTTTTATACCTATCTCAGACACCAGCTCCTCACACATCCTAGACTATGAACACACCGATATTTAAATGGATATCAATTTTTCATTAGATAATAATGTATGGTCGGTTTTTGTGGGGAGAAAATAAACAAATATTATTATAATATCGGTTCTTGGGTGACAGTCATAGCGACTACTCATTAGCTTAGAAATATTAGTGTGAGTGTATCCGTTGGGCGTCTGTTGGCGAGTCTATTTCGAATCGCCTGGCCATGTACGGACATAATATGAAATGTTTAAAATAAATTAAGCGTATTCATTTTATCGGATAAACGGTACTGTAATCGGGTCCGAATGAAATGTTCAGTAAACTAACTTAAGTATTCATTAGCGCTGACAATTTTTAATAAAACTTATTGCGCAATTTAATAATACAGTACTATTTTTTTAGCAACTATGAGAACAAGTATAACTTTTAAAAATATTACTTGTTTTTGTCACACATTGATGCTACTAGTTTTCACATCTCGTAATACTAGTATTATTAATATTCGTACCAATAAAGAATAAGCTTCTAACACAAAGCTGCATTCGAGGCCTTTAAATAATATCCAGGACAAGTAAATATCCAAATATTTAGTCTTTATACTCTTTTTCTTGCTTAAGGTTTGCATGAAACATAGCTTGCTTCAATCTACCGTTTGGAACGGACATGGAATCATTTTACAAATACTATATAGACAAATATCAAGCGTGTGGAAATTCAGTTACAGGAACAGAACGAACGCAGTCTAGACACCAAACAATTACTTACGGCACTCGAGTCAAAGATCTCCACTACGTAACACTAATGAACGCTAATTAGGAGACCGCAACACAACGGGGCGGAGGCGCCGCCGTTCAATTTGCTAAAGAGGTCAGCTGGTTACTCCGGAGGGAAATATCAGAGGGTCACTGACAATGAACTATAGTCACCTCTTTATTTATATTTTATAAATATTTATTGTTGTAACTTGACAATCAAAAATATAGAAAAAACTGTTAGATTACTGTATTGTAATAGTGTACTTAATGTCTAGTCTGACAACTCACTGCCTAACGATAATTTTACATTTATCAACGAAAATGAGTATGGAGTAAATTGAATTAGGATTATTGTAAGGTAATGTAATAAAATAAAAATATTCCTACATTGTTTCATTCGTCTTAGTTAACATAAACGAGATGCTCCTCTCCTTTTGCAGACTCTATCGGTTGAATAACATAAATCTATATCCGTACGACACTAATGTACAAAAGTCATCAATTGTCATTCGAAACATAAATAACGTGTGATAAATCACAACTTTCGCTTATATAGAACAAACAAACAATAAATCATGGATACGAAAACCTATTACACTCCAGACATTGAAGGTTAGAATAAAATATTAAACTGAGCACAGAGTAGTTTGCTAACTCTCTCCACGGTTACCAACACCTACACACGCTGATGCAAAACTAATCATAAATCAAATTGACACGTTGTTTTTATATTACCCCTATTAGAACTCGGATATGAACAATGCTTGATTATGTTAACACAAAAGAAGAAACACATAACATTTATACATTACTGCCATCTCGAGGGAAGATTATTTGTTGCCTTTGCTATGAGACTGGACTCTACAAAGTCTATGCAGGCGTTTTGTACCTCTTCCTAAAAACGTAAATATCTTCCTTGCTGGAAATTGTACAAATTTCATGTACAAAACTTGTTCGGAGTTCTTCACAATAAACATTTGCTGTTATTGATATACCGGATCTAAAAACGCTTTAGTGAATTACACCATGAAGTAACCACCAAACAGTTACCATTACTTTTCTATGGGTGAGCTTCGCTTTAGGCCATTGTTCCGGTATTTGACCTGGGTATACTGCGGTCCGGTAACTGACCATAGTTGAACCATTGCATTTGTCGCTTGCGATTATCGTAGAGAATCCACTTTTCATCACACCGCATAATTCTGTCTAATTGATGAGTAGGTATATAAATTAAAGGATCACTCATCAAAGCAAGGCAAGCTTCAACGCATGGCCGTCTATGCCTCTGTGCAAATGGTGCAGCATTGATATTGCGAGCTGTCTCTGCTGCGTTAGAACCACGTTGTAACTCGTAGTCGAAAATATATCTAATTCCTGAGGTTTCCACATTTAGCACAAATACTGAATGTAAAAACAATAGGAAGTCATAAAATTTTAAAATTTACAATGTTATAATTTTTAAAAAAAAGTTTTAATCACGAACCATGGACCATGCAGGTTTAATTCAAAGTGGCCACTCCGTTGAAGCGACAGCTTCATACTTTACCCCCTTACACAGACCGGTGAAAATCTTGATTCACTTTGCTTTGCACTTCAATTGCCATTGGAGATGAAAGTTTGAAGGAATTTTCTGTGACTTATCACACACTGGGCACTGCCATATGTTCACTTAGGTGACGCGGTGATTTCTCTAACTAACTCTCGAGCCTGTTGAATTTACAAGACCAGTTTGATAAATATGTCGCCGGCAAGTGAATTAGTACTTCTAAACGCGAACGGATGGTAATTGTTTGGTTAGCCTGACTGTAATTGTTTTAAACTAACAGTAATGCGGTGTCTTGTGTTTATGACAAATAAGTTTAGTAGCTATTTATTCTCAACTCTAATTTAATTCACACTTTAAGGCAGTGCTAAGCTTTTATGTAATTTTAGACATTCCCATACTTGAGTGTCTCATTTAATATGTCTTACATAACTTTTTAAATTAATATTTTAACAAATATTGTGTATTCTTATTTATAACATATCGTATGAATAAGAACGGATTTAATAGGTATAGGTTTAAAGTAAGTAGGAAGTTGCCAGAAAGAATAAATTAATGATAATAAAATGTCTAATTATCTATTTAATTTTATTATATATATAATTTATAAAATATTATTTATATCATGGTATTTATTTATACAACAAGATGAGATAATATAGAAATAGCCCAAAAAAATAAAATGTCTCGTTAAAACGTATAAAAATAATGATTAGTGATAATCATTATTAAGAGGAAAATAAATATGAAATTAGGGGAAATATAAGGTTTTCTTGAATCTCGAAAATCATCAAGCTACTGCTAACAAACGGATTATCCGCAGCCAACTTAATACTTTGTCATAATAAGAGCATTATGTTAGTTTCGTTCGGTTTCATGTAACCGAGTTTCTTTCATAAATAAGTGTGGTTCTATTTATCTATGTTTATATAACCACAGTAACATAATTAATCTGGAACCGATATGACTGATAAAAATATCGATTTATTTCATTAAGGACATGCTGTACGCCGGTGTGATTAGATAGCGTTCCGCGTCGAGTCACAGAATTCCAGATCCGAGACGTGACACCCACGTACGTGGAGCTTGTCGTAACTTAACTAGGATCAGTGGATAACGTGACGTCGTAAATATTAGCTCGCGGAACCAGTGGAATGTTGCGTAGTGCATATCTGATGTCGATCGCGCTACGCCATTGATCAAATTTTCATAATCAATTATCTAAATTTATAAAGCAGATCTTTTGGCATGGGCGTACCTTCTAAAGATCCGTATCTTCTTTGGCCGATTCGCTTGCCGGAGTCTTATTATTATTTTTTATTCTAATTCTGATTAGCAAACCAGGAGCTGTCATGTCAGGATATAATAAACATTATTATTACTATCCTGTGGCAGTACACGAGCATTCCAACTTCGGCTTTGGAATGTACAAAGGGGTGTTTCAGTAAAAAAAAGTCATTAGTTTGGCCATCCACATAAGGTTCGAACTCAGGTCTCCTGACTTTCAAGGCAGATTGCCAGAACCTTAAATTGTTCGTTTTTAACTATTACTTTTATTTGGGTTTACTTATAATTTGTATAAAAAGTAAAAGCGCCCGGATATTTTGGGAAACTACTTTCTTACCTGCGTAACCAGCGAGGACTGTTTGCGCGTCCACCTTTAGTAACACTGCCAGTAGCCGTGGTTGGGCCAGTGACTTGGGTTTCGATTCTCGGTGCAGGCACCACTACAATTAACAATTGCAATTTTAACAGCTCTATTTGCAGCGTGGTCGACGCCGAAGACAAATAACGTGACTGAGAAGAGAGTGACCTGTGTGACTGAGAAATAACAAAATACGGTCAACCCGCACCGGAGCAGCGTCGTGGTCTGCTCGCGGCTCCAAATCCTTAGACCTTTGCCCATTTACCGCATGCTACTATTTTACTTTTGAAGACACTGATGAAACGAGAAAAAAGGAATCATACATTTAACATTTATTTCAAAGTAAAATTGTTATACGGTATCCCTGCAATATTAACAATGCACCTGTAGCACAAATGATAGTTTTCTCTCGAATTTAACAACTTATAAAGATCGAAGTTTTTCTTTATAAGGCATACCCTTATTTTCTAAACACATTCAATTGAACTAAACTGTTTAGGACAAATCCAGGAGTTACACTGATTTTTGATTGACATGTATTTCATAACCGTCACATTCGATTACATTTGTTAACATCGCTCGATGGACAATCGCCTAACATTAACAAGTATGAGCGCTAAAATGTAATATCCTAAATGCTGAATAATTTTAGCGCCATTTTAGCGCTCAATGTTATCGCATATTATTTTTATTTTGCCCTTCTTTAGTATATTGCCAATTTGGTCGATATTATGTCAATTGTTAATTTTAATGTATATTCATGTGTCGTGCATTCTAAATCTAACAACTTAAGCTATAAAAATACATCGTCGTTTATTCGCATTTACTATTACTTGAAACAGAACAAAAAAATTTAACGAAATATTTTATGAACTCTATTATAATGTCTATAAAAATCTTTCAGTTTATTTATCTCTTTACATTTGCATTTTGCTCATTTTCGACTCACAGTAACCAAACGGGCTTCCGTAACCCACTTTTCGCCTCTCCGGGAGATAGGAAAAAACTGGTGGCGTCGTCACCGTTACCTTTTTTAATAATATATTATATTGATTCAAAACTTAAAGTTTAACGATTCAGAATAAGGCTTAAATGTCAGCTTAAATTTTAACGACGTATTCGGTCGAAACGTATATGGTGGCCAATTTGATTACGTGAACATTAATAAAGATGTTTCGTTTCTTTGTTGTTAACATCAGTAAACGAGTTATCGGGAGAAAATGAAGTTACAAAAAAATGTAAAAAAAAAAAAAGACGCGATAACGGCATTTTATGCCACCCGGGGCGGACTTCAATCGTTTCACTGCATACTATTTACGTAATGTGAAATTGCATCGCTTACAAAGGCTTTTCAGTATGGATACCGACGGCGATTCGGTTAGCCGATTCTGAGATAACTTTTGACCCTCGTTGTGTCCCGTCTAGCGAACAAAACATGGACCCCTACATAAGGCGCTTGTTATAACTTTGCCCTAGAAAGTGGCCATGTCTTTCTCTATATTGAAATTGGTAATGTGACAGTCAGGTTCGTAGTGGTATTGCCTGTTTAGTAGAATTCAATGTAGCATGGCATAGTCTCGCTGTCGATTAATTTATGAACTGACTTTACTTTGGTTACAAATCAAATTTGAATTGTATTCAAGCAAATATTTCAAACTTATACTTACGTTTATATTACCTCGCCATTTATTTTACACGCAATTATCTATTAAAAAAAACGACTATCGCTGTTTATTAAAAACGGTATCCAGAAATTATTAGCCTTACGTTATGTTAATTTTATTCAAAGATAAGTTCAAACACGTGTTAGCGATAATTTATAAAGCAAAAGTTAGCTCAAACAGCTTCTTTTATATTCGATCTTAGCGACTCAGTCTCTTGTGTTTCAGTCTATATTCTTTCTAGTTTTGGATACACCGCACATAGAAGATAATTGCCATTGTCTCATTTCCAGAAAGTCGTTCAAAATCATAGTCTCAAAATCTGTCATCTCCGGAGTATATAGATTTGGCGGTAATCGCTTCACACGCAGTTACAAACTTTCGCATACCATTAGAAGATGCTACCCGTTATCGATCTGGTATACTTCCGATGATTATTCCGCCATCTGGCCGCACCTGCCATTTTTTCTCAGTTTTCTTAGAATACCTACGGAACGACACGGAGTGATAGATTCTCTAATTGAAAGCTAATCAGTTATGGAGGTTCCTCGGGGTGTGTAGTATCCAAGAAAAATTGGTTGATGCGTTGTTGAAAGACAAACATTCAAAGAAACATTCAGTCAAATTTATAATATTAGTGAGGTTGTAATGAATACGTTTATATTATATGCTCATCCAAATCACATTATTGTAAGACTCTTTACCATTTGGTCTGGCTGTGTAGTCATCACTATTGTGTCGCTTAAGATAATATATCGGGGTCTCAAAATCTTCAATAGTATAGGTTTCCTATACCATCGGCTATTTCCATGAATACGTCATAGTTCGTGTCCGATTGATTGCGAACACACGGACAATATCGAGCCATCGCTATCGTGTCGTTTATTATTCTCACTGAATCTCACACGGCTTGCATGACAAATGTTTACTGTCATCGCATTATCTAAATATATTACGTAACTTTATAGGTAAAGTTATCTCTGTACTGAGACAATGTAAAATCCAAGCTTATTACAGCTCCTACCAAGCTTTAAATTATTTTTAATATTTTTAATCGTTAAGCTAGTTAAGCAGAACTACTCGTTAGTTCACTACAGCTGTTAACGTTTCTTATAGGTTTGATTGAATCTTAATCTAAATTCATTTTTAATGTGTCAATTGTATGAGTGGCAGAAGTGGTAGGACTGCTTTTCTGCCCAGAAGTCGTCTGGGCATGTACTTCTCACCTATTTCTGTGGTGTTCTGTGTTTTCCTATTTCTATGAGGTATCCCATTTTCATCCTCATATCATATCCTTTTCCGGTTGAATTTGTTCGCATGTGTCAGATATATGCTGTAGGCGCCACTTATTTCCTGGTTTGCTCGTTTTTCTCTGATGTTAGAAATAAAACTGCCAAATTACAAAATAAAACTTATTCGAAATAATATACTACACACAGATACACCGATCCAAGCTTCAAAGTTTCGGTAGCTCGTGTAATTGGCGTAATTTATTCACATAGCAGAGCCTTGCATACAATGATGCATTCATCGGAGATTAATATCTGCCATGGACAAATCGCCACATTTAATGTTTATTTAGGGACCGCTTTGAAATTCTATCGGATTTATATCTATTGTTGTGCAACAAATTGGGCACTAAATACTGAACAATTCCTATTTCGTGAGAGAGTCGTTTCTCATATTAAATGATTTAAATTACCGCTTGTGATCATACCCAGTTTACTTCTCTACACCTATTTTTCGTATCGTTGTTTGTACGTACATGTGAAATATCACACCAATATTCACTATTTAACGAACTAAAAATAATTTGCAAAACTTTTAATGAGGTTTTAACTTTAACCATTTTTAAACACCAGTTTCTTTTGACATACTATGTTAAATTGATCAGAACAAATTTCGAAAATATTTTTTGGCTCCAATTATTGTTAAGTAACTATTTTTTAATAATGACAAAGTCTTGGTGCTTATGTGTTGAAACACAAACGAGTCCACGTAAGGAGCATAACTAAACCTTAAAACCACATTAACCTTCTGTTCAAAATATATTTATGTCATTGAAATATCAATTTGAAATAATAAAGTTTAAAACTAATAAATAAAGCTTTGAATTTAACTTAAGAAATCTACCTTTAACTCCGCATTAAGAACCATTTGTCACTAATAATGTAGTCCGTAAGTTGTGCTTGCAATACTAAAGTAATTATGATTTAGGTATGATAAATGTATTTATGTCATGGACACCTTATTGACGTCAACTGTCACAGTATCTCTAACTTTTTAGTAAACTCTTGTAGGTATCAGACAAAGTTACTGAACACACGCATTTTTTCCGGTATTTTGACATTGCTATTACAGGGTTTTGACAGGGTTTCTGAGACAGCAACCAAATGTTCCGTTTATCCGTAACGTTATATAGTTAACGGAGAAGTGACCTGTATTATTAGTAATCCTATATTATATTTGAAAATTTTACTTCGAATTTTACTTTTAGAAATAAATTTGGTAACTGCTTAGAAGAAAGCTTCTTGATTTTTTTCATTATTTATGCTTCTACGAACATTGACACCAATCTGTAATGCCTCAAGCAATCAGACAGCGCGCTTTCACCACAACACATTAGCCGCTGTTTGGCGCCAAAATTCCTAACCTATCATTTGACAATCGCCGAACACAAATCGTTAGAATTCTTTCATTTGTTATCTTTTCTTTGCGCATTGGTACGGTAGTATTTAAGCCTGTCAAAATAAATAAAAGTTATTGATTGACGTAAAACTGCGATGTTTGAATAACAGCATCGGACAGCTTCACACTATATCTATTGATTCGTTTTATACTCTGTGCCGTCGAGTCTCAAGAGCACAAGAGTTTGTGTAATCTGTTGATCTTCTTGTCCGATGATTTTATGTACCTACGTGTTTACTGAACATGGTAAACCATTACATTTTAATATATCCTCTTGACCTACTGACGACTCATGACCATTTAAATCCCATTTGCTCGTACTACATGTTTAGAACTTATTTCTTTGTTCAATACTCATTGCCGTGGCATTATATATTGGAGACATCTCTTAGTACAAAACAGATATGTATAACACATGAACTTACTTATCTGAAAACTTACTGTAGCTTTACCATATATACGTCGATATTCTAATAATTTTAATTTAACTATCTACCGTGTAAAGTTCCACAAATTAAATTCATATAATATTAAGGTATTAGGCCGCATAATTTATGTCAATATTATTATTTTAATGTAGCCATCGCCACGTTTGTGTGCTCCCAAATTGCTATGTCAAGTGTATGTAAATATTATCATATCGAACCATAAATATTCCCTTTATGGTAATTTATCAATAACAAATGAAAATTGTACAACTATTCTATGCAGTAGAAGGCAATTTCTTAATCTGTTTATAAAATATTTTTATGTACTCTGTTATGTATCTAAAGATAATTTTAAAAATTTATCTTTCTTTACAGGTAAGTTCATGTGACAGTACCTACTTGCTAAGGGAGAAAATAGACATCCATTACTCGTACAAATCACGTAAGTATAATTTAGAGTCCACTTCTGGACGTCTATCAATGAAAACGCCCTAAAAAGCTAGCAAACCATGGCTAGGCGGGTTTGTAAGCGCTGTGGCGATACCCTCGCACTAGTGATGCTGCTTCCTGTCAATAGTCTGTGAGATTTGCATTGTCCGCCAACAGTCGAGCGTCAGTCTCGTCCATTAGCCAATAGTCCTTTACATGTGGCAATTAGAATAAAAACTACTATCATGATACATTTTACATTTTAACCACTGGTTAGAAACTTAAAACGAAATCAAATTAGGCTTACCCTTTATAATGGTCATGAATCTCACACGTGTCTTATTCAGGTGTAAAATTAAAGGAGAAATTACACCATCCTCACACACAGACTTTCCACTTGGAGGGTACAAATTCGCTTCAAGTTACGCGACAAAATTAAAATTGTAATTAAAACCCGCCCGACCCCAGGGGCGGACCGACCTCATTAAACGGTCAGGTAATTAGCAATTTCGTAAATGGCGTTATTCATTAATTTGTTGAGGGGGCAAATTAAATGCGGTGTTAAACAAAAAGCTGCACGTGTTTCGTGTTGTGCGCTTGTTAGCGATAATTCGTTAACTATTTTGCTCTCGCATTTTGCTCGTAACAGTTTTAAAGTTGGTAAGAACTGTTTTTAAAGATGGACGTAAATCATATTTATAATAAAAAAGTAGCTTTCAACATTATAAAAACTTCTACTTATGGTTTTTGGAATGAAATATCCATGAAAGTTGACATAATTTTTAGAAGCAATTACTTTGAAAATTATGACAGACATCAAATTTAATCATTGTATATACGACTGTAGTTTTTGCTATTATAGCAAAGCGCCCTGGCCGATGACCAGTCCCGTAAAAACAGATGAAGTGGTCACAACACAAGACACACTGTACTGCCAGTATCTAGATACTTGTAGCGATACTTGTAGCTATACTACGGCTAGATACTGGTTGTGGCACATAAATAGGTCGGTTCCACCGAGGAAGTTTAACGCTCTCACTGAATAACAGCGAAAATTAGCATCATAACGGTACCTACTGCGTGTCCCATGGACAAGAACCGGAGATCTAACGTACTACTGGCATCAAAGCATTCCATTATTCTTCCTATTGCTTACACATACAAAATCAATTTTGAGAAAAAATATTTTGTTTGTCATCAACCAAATGGGTTCAAAATTACACATTTCAAATTCTAACTTTCTGTCTCATTTTGTTGTCAAGATAAGGATTATGAAAAGAAAACTCAAGAATTTTATGTATTATAAGTCGACGCTTGTGTCCATATTTGGTTACAAAATGTAATAAGGTGTTAAAATAAATTACAGTAATGATCACTCACTTCATGAAATTAAAGCATAGATTATACGTAAAAAGGCTGAGATTAATCAATACGTCATCGTCTTCGAAATTTGTTTGATTGTCAGATCAGAAAACTTGTGTGTGTATTTGGCGTTTGAACAGGTTTTTTCCTTTATACTCCATAATTATTCTTGACTGACAATTACGTGCGTAATAAATGTCGTACCTTAATTTCTATCGTTCGTTGCTTCACATCAGTCTAAAAATGTTGCATTCAAAATCAGAATCAACATGGAGGATGTTTTGACAAATTGCAAATACGTTACTCTGGGGAGACGGGCGTGGCTTTCGTAAACAAAACCCTAACTTTCCGATAATGCTTCCCGCTTGTTTTGTTATTTTATGTAAAGATCCACAGAAGTTCAGTCGAGCGTTAAAAAGTTGGTTTTCGCTTTTTTCATTTCCTTCGTGATTTGAATTAATATTAAAGCTTTTTATTTACGGTTTAAAAACGAAACTGAAGATGAAGAGTTGGGACTAAGTTATTATAATATCTCAGATAATTAACACGAATGGCAACATTAAGACGTCACATGATTCCTAAAAAGTATCTCGGACAATGCATTTTCCTCACGTCACTCCTCCTTCGTTATTTAATTAGGCTTTTATACAATATTTACAATAATTCTGATTTTTTTAAGATAAAGTGTAATTGTAATTCCTGCTTAAAACGATAAAAATATTTACAATATCGAATACAAAATTCACATTGAATTGAATCCGTATCGACCATCAAGCGTCCAGTAAATCGGCTTTTAGATCAGTACCCAGATCTCCAAATTTACTGCTGTACGTACTCTCACTTGTTTCATTTCCCCGAACCAATTAGAGATGAAACGGAGGGCTTCCATCGACGCCTCTTTTAAATTAACTTGTTACAAGTAGCTTATTACCTCATATTTGGCAATATCCGGCTATCGCATTTTATGTTCTACACCACTGCAATAAAACCTTTTACGGCGTCGATCGCGAAATTTTGTTTCATAAGATATTCTTGCATCAGTGATCTCTTTACTTTGACCGGTCAAGATTCGTTAAGCGTAATAAGGAGAACTCAAGATGCGGCTCAAATGAATACTTCACCCTAGTCCTTTAATTGTAATATTACAATATTCGTTCTAAAATATTATTCTTCAAAGCACATGAAATAAAAGAAACAACTTTTGAAAATCGTTGGAGTCTCGAGTTTTAAAAACATATCTCTTTTAACGTCTTATCTTTTTTATTCTCATACTCGTGAAATTTTACGATCTCTTCCTCGCGTATGGAATACAAATGCACTGTTCAGTAAGGAAAGTTAAGATCGACAGGAGATGCAGAAAAAATACTTTCTAACTTCGCTTGTTAAATCACAATACGTATGGTAGTTTGTAAAGTATCCTCCTTACCCACACAGCTGTTATTCTGCCGCGGGTCAGCTAATAACTAGTCGCGATGAATGGGACCGCAATTCCAACGAACACATGTAATTTAAAAGCCATGATTGCGTAATGAATATTCTGGAATGACTTTACCAAATACAGTAGAGCCGCCACAGTCATTACAATCTAATTCTACATAGATTTACCAACGACATTGTTATTGTTGTTTGACCGTTTTGTTTGTGAATGTTCTTTCTATAAAATAGACTTAATATTCGTGAGGCAGTGCAGTGCACTTGAAAAGCTAATTCAAAAGATAAATAAGTGAATACACATTCGAAACAACCACTCATGCTTTAAGACATTATTGAAATATTTATTATGAAATTATCAATTTCCGGGTAACAATGATAAAATAAGAACAATTTTCTAATACTCAGGTTATAGGGTAATATTTTTTATTAAACTACTACATACTACCCACACCAAACCCTCTGCGCAGCGTCGTGAGTATGGGCAAATGCTCCGAGAAATATATGGCGGATTTCTCGCGGATGCTTGAAGAGGACTATGTTCAGCTTCGGCTGATGACTCAAACACTAATGAACAAAACTGTGTTTAATTACACACCTTTGTTAATTTTATGCTTTTATCTTAAATGTTAGCACAATATGGACCCAATTTGTCCCATTTATAATCCCTTAACAAAAATCAACCAAATTGCTAAAAAAAATATTTATATATTACTGTGTAATAAGAATCCAATAACGTAAAACAAAAAATGCAGTCCTCTAGACTATCAACGTTTTCTACAAACGTTAACATCTAATAGAAAGTGTACATGCTAAAGAGCCTTAGATAAGTACGATAGCATTGAGATATGGAAAGCGTAACACGACAACGGAGGTCGGTTGCGTTGCAGGAACAATTGATTGACATACAACACCTTTTACGACATCCACGGTTGGTGCATTCCTGCAGAATATTCCTTCGACATGTCATAACTATAGAATTTCTATTGCTTCAACACGTCAATAATTGTGTGGAATCGACATTACCACGGAATTCGACCTCTACGATTTAATGGTTGCTGCATTCAGATGCTTTACAGCACTCATGGTCTCGGAAGGGACTTGGTATTTGATTTTTTGTTTTATGCCTTGGTTTTTCTGTTTTTATTCTCCTAGTTGTCAAAAAGATTTTGCAACTTTTTTAAAAATAATTACGCTTATGGGAGTGCTTGTACTCCAACTTATCTTCAATTCACTTTTTTATAGATAGAACGCCAGATTGCTGTCAGATATTGCCTTAAGATTTTAAGGGTTTTATCGAACACCCACGGTAAGGAAAAGGATGGAAGATTCTTACGCTGCTACTGCGGTAAAAATACTACCCTCCAAGTTGCAATTCCAAATGTATTCTCAATTAATTGACGTAAAATCAGAAAAGTTCTCAACACTTTAGTGATCTCCGCTCTCACGGTTATCGTAAGAGATAATTCTCTACTTAGCCATCGAAAGTATTACGCGCGACATTTTCTATGTCTAAAGGCAAGGAGATCCCGGCATATCAGCGTCTCGCAACGGAAAGGACCAGAGATGTTATCATTTCCAGATCTGGAATTAAATAAATTATACAGCTCCCATTGAAGTAGGAAAATTGTGAACAAGGAAATTGAAAAAGTAAATTTATAGTTTCGTGTGTGCGGCATAACAAGAGAACCGCAAAATAAAAGTATCATAGGTTTTACATATTGCACGGGTATATGATAATGTATAACACATTCCATATTTTTTTTGGGCCAATTGCTTCTTTGATACTTTGCTTCTATTTTGATGATAAATTATATTTTTCTACATAACTTCGTAGTTATTTTAAATGTCCACGGTCAATCGTATAGTAATATATAACATAATACAAATATGGATATTGTTTCAGATTTTGTAAACACGATTTCGTTACTTTTGGGTATTAAAGTTATCTACCAATAGATGGCGTTGTAGTAAATATCGTATAGTATAGTCTTATATTTCAGAGAGAGAACAAATAATAATGTAGCTTAGTGGTACTAACGCGCACCGTTTAAATCAAGCGACGTAAGTTCGTATCCCCACGAGCGTGTGAGCTTCGCTTCTGAATGATTTTCCCGTTGTATTTTAGCACCGTTGTCAATTTGTTTCGGCGCTTTGCATGACGGGTATATAAAATGGTGGTAGCAACAAGTGGACATCGTCCAACGTGACGTTCACTTCTGTTGTGCTTTCTACATTTATTAAATTATATTTCGCTTTTTTTTCTGGCGCATATTTATCAATAGTAATATTACTTTTATAATTCATCAGTGTTTTATTTTTCGGCTTAACACCAAAGTTTATTTTCATTGTCTTTAGCACTACTATTTATTATGATTTATTGTATGGAAAATTTTAAAGATGAATTAGATTTACGTTGTGGAAAATGTTTCATTTTAATGTTGTAAAATATTTTCAATAGGTATTTATTTTTAAATTAAAAAGTAAAGTATAGTAGCATCCTGTAAGTGCCCACCGCTGGGCAAAGTCCTCCTTCTCAAATATCCACGCTGCTCCAGTGCTGGTTGGCGGGATGGCTGGTGGGCTGGCTGGTTGGCATGCAGGTTTCTTCAAGATTTTTGCACGTGATACAACACTTAAAACCGCTATTAACAATTTATGGGTGCAGGCACAGGGATTTCATAAAATTAAAGCGAGCGCCCTGACCACGTGGCTACCACGGCCTTTTTAAAGTAATTAAAGTTTTTAAGAATGTTAGTGTCAATTATTTAATATGTTATTCACAAGCAGAACGCTAATGGAGTGTACATTTATGAGAGCATATTAAATTCAGAGTCGTGTACTTAGGAGTTCATTAAATTAGTCGCACAGTGAACGATAAGAGGGCGTACCGAACTTTCAAAGAAAATGGACTACGGTCTCCGTTCTTTAAGGCTCGAAATTTTAAAGCGGGACATTGTAGAAAATTACTTATCCTTAAGGTGTCTTTTATATAGATTATACTTATTTGGCAATTAATGAGTTATCTGTATATTTACAAATATTAAGAGTATTTTAAAGTCGTTACGTGATGATAGTCTCTATATTTTAACTTTTAACATCATCCATCTAGCTTAAATTAAAATTTACCAATGGCGTTTGACTCGTGAGACATATTTCTGAATTTACAACTTCATTCGATTCAACTACCATTTGTTTCATTAAGCACGGCAAAGTTTGACAAATAAGATTATTATTTTCAATTGTCACGCCTCCGCAACCGACTTGCTCTTGCCTTCTCTTCGAGCGATAGAACGTGTACATCGAAAATTAGAGCACCTTTTTCAGTATTTATTCTAAAACTCCTTTCCTTTCCGGAAATGAAATATATCACCTCTAAGGTACTGTGAGCCCATAGATGTGCACAAAAAAGGAATCATGTATTCCTTGGCTTGTTTTCGCAAAGGCAAGAGGAACTTACGTGGCCTAACCTTGCCTACTCGAAGCTGACCGCTCTGAGTGGGTTTAGCGAGCCCACTCCGGATGCGGGTTACTAGAATGTGGGGAGGAGTGTTTACGTCGTTGCCTTGCGCCGCTCTCTTTGCCCTCCTCAGCAGAGGTGGAGTCGCGGAGGAAGTGGAGTTTTGGTATTACGATACGACATTCTACCTATCCTCCGGAACTGGCGGGGGCCCGAACCGCTGATGAAACTGAAGTAGGACCCCTGGGGTAGAGTGGTGTTGGTATTACTATCGGCCGCTCTATCTACCCCCTGCGGCCGAAATGTGGTTGGTGGCGACGACAATCCACCGCGAGGTCCCGGGAGAGCTGGTGCTTCCGATCACTTCCCGATCTACATGGTCTTCGAGCGGCGCTGGTGGAGAAGCGGATGTGAGTGAAAGTGTAGCTGTGGCTTGTGGGCTCCATGCGAAAGTGCACACATGGTTTTTCCATACAAAACGCTTTAACCAAATAATTTAAAGCATCTGATTATCTGAAAAACAACTTAAATTCCGTTACTTCACAAACACAATTGGTCGAATTTCGACCACAAGCGGCATTATTTATATGTTGTAGAAAGTCTCTTGCGTCAGCGACATTTCAAGCAAGTCCCTAATTATCAAAAGACACGTAACGCCCGTGGGTTTTGCGACATTGTCTCATTAAGTCGCTATATCAGTATCACTTTTTATAATTCATTATACTCGCACGTCGGTATGGTGACGTCGTGGTAACTCAATGGCCAACATTTTCTTGTTCTTAGGCCCCGGTGGCAAATCCCAGCTGGAATCTAAATTTTGTAACCAATCTGAATTATTGATTAACACTTCACGTGTTCACTTTGAAACAATTGAAATTCTGTTGTTAGGACTTATGACTCTGAAAGTTAAGCTTACTATTGAATATTGAAAGGATAGGAAGTGGGAGTGGCTTTGTGTTTACGCGAACTCATTCGGCACTATAATTGATATTCAACTGATAGCTTCTGATAGTCTAGTATAATATAGATGTAGCCTTCGTAGTATTTGGCCAAAGGAATAAGATACGAATCGACTTCGTGTTGACTGAGTTTTACATGAAGTTACTAGGTTTGGCAACTAAATTAAGATACAAAGTTTGAATACCGACAATTATGTACTTAAAATAACAATTAAAGTAGGAAAACACAATTCCGATTTAAAAGTAGCAGCCCCTAAATATTGGAACAACTTGCTCTCACCAATCTGGGGACTTAGCTCTGTCAATATTTTTAAGGCAAAGTTAAACGAATACCTTCTATCATTCTAAAATATACGACACGTAAAATGGTAAGTAGCTATATTGTTGCGTTGCTATCATTATCGAGCTAAGTACATAATTATGTAGGTGCATAGTGTCAACTGCGCTTGAAGCGGAATTCGTGTTACGCCCGCCGGGACACAGCACAATGTGCTTTGTGAAATCAGGTACCCACCGCAGAACATTAACGCATTCTAACATCTAAGTATTACGAGTAAATACGCAACATTCATAATTGATCATGGAACATTATGCTTTCACAGAATCTTATTTCTTCTTTAGAAACATTTAAGCAGTCTACTGCTGAACATAGGACTTTCCTAATAGGATAATTTGCTGTAATGGCCACATGCGGCAAGCCGGTTGGCGATCGTTTCACCAGAGACATCGTACCTTAGATGTGTACCTAGTCGTCACAGATCTGGATAATTAAATTTATGTCTAGCGGATTTGAGGTGATTATTCCACTATCTGCTGGATACTGGACTTTCCCTTCACTCGAGTTTTACTACACCTAAGGGATGAAAATGAGATAGAGTGTCATTGTTTTTCGCCTACGGTAGTGATATATATTATCTCTACCATATTTCTTCTCTACATTCTTCGTCTACATTATTTAAATTAATTTACTAAAAAAAATAAACAACTAAACAAGTCAAAGTTGAGTTAAACTCAAATGTTGAAATACATTTACACAAACTAGTACAATATATTTTGGACACAAATTAGTAGACCGATTTCCTCTTATTTAATTCTAATGTTTGGTGATAAAACAATTACTCGGAACTGCTCCGATGCCAGTTCCACTCGCACTCTACCCTCTGTCGCGTCCTGCTTTGAGTTGCGTTGCGCAAGAGGACTAATTGCCGGCGTTAAGGCCATTAGCTGGCACAATGCAACGGGCTAAACGTAATTGTTACACCGCTGCGGGTACTGCCGGAGCCCTTTGTTTTCACTTACTCATCCGTCACTTACGTTCCGGTATCAAATGCTATCCGGACTTTATGGCATTGATAAAAGTTTTTTTTTTGTATTATCACGTAAGAGTGACAAACGGTTACTGCAACGCATGGACACCTGCAAACAACTTCGATGAAAGAAGGTGACAGATGTGTTGTCATCCCTGAGGACTAAGAATGCCTGACTACCTGTAATTATATTGGAGACTTCGGATTAACGGTACAAATAGCGAAGCCAACCCACACGGCTCCTAGGCAGAAAAGAAGTCCTGCCACCTGCTAGAAGTTTTATAAGACATGCATTTTTAAAAAACCAAAACAAAACATTATTTGTTATAAAGTAACATTTTTGGGAAGTTTAATTTCATAGTAGTAAACTGTTTAAGGGTGTGGGTATTATTATAATACGTATATGGCAAATATTTGACCGTAATTGAAATGAAAATCTTATGAGAGATCCTATAAAAAAATTAAGTCTTTTAATTATGTATTTGTTCACAAATATGTATAAGTTATTTATTGGTGAATTAAGCCTCGACAGCTTTAACAAGCATACTGCTGTATACCTAACTTTCTAGAACAAGCCAATTTATATAATATTAAGGTCAATTCTTAAATACCAAACTGTTAATTGTTAAACTTAATTAAAAACCTTTTATTTTTTAAATAATCAAAATTCTTTAACTTGTTTAATTTGTATTAAAGTCCGCTTCTGACCAAATTGCTATGTTATTGTGAACATTATTTTATAAAACGTTAGTGTTTATATAATATCAATTTACCTTTACAGATTGATTGTGATGGCTACAATACGCTTTCATAAACTCTTGTATCAAGATAAACATTAATTGTTACAGTATCATGAGATCTCCAATACCTTTACAATGTTCAATCAAGAGCATGTTTAAGTGCCATGATTATAAGATATATATTCGCAATTGAATATTCGTTCTGTGTGGGCAAGACAGTAATGGCGGGCGGATATGAATAGTAATGATAATGATGAGACCAGTAGGCTAGTCAGTTAAGTAATGAAGCTAGTAGAACGCTTCGAACGAATCTGCAAACACCAGAGGTGCTGCATGTGCGTTGCCGTCCTTGTTAGGGTATTTGGGAGATGGGAGGGAGGATGAGGAGGGAGATGGGAAAAGGGAGTGGGCCTCTAGTTACCTCACTCACCGAACGAAACGCAGAAGCACAAGATGCCTCTACTTCACGCCTGTATTCTGCGAGCCATGGTAACAACCTGGTCGAGCCAGCCCATTCGCAGCCAAAGCCGCCGCTTGGTACTACGACGTACAAAATTCCATCTGTGATGTTCACAATCACTTATAAATAACTTTTAAGTTAAATTTCCTTTAATATCAATTCGTATTTTTATTACATTGATTACTTATAGGAACGTATGAATATTGGTTTTGGGGGCCCTACTAGACCATAAAAGTAAAAGCGTCCGTTGACAGAGAAAATATTAAATGTGCGCCGTCTCAGTGGAGCCAATATGATTTATGTAGCAGCCATCACGAGTCAATAAGTCGAAATTACTCTGAATACTGGTTATTTTGTTGAGCGGTGTTGTTTTAATCATAGTAGGTTTTCATAGAATGAAACCATTGTAAGCAAAAACAGTATTTCATCTTATTAGTCTTTTTTGCAGATTCCTCACAAGTAAGTTAATTAATGTGTTGCCGTATAGTTTTATAAAAGAACGTGCGGATTCTTACTTCCGAGAAAAGAACAAAACGAAAATTAGCGGAAAAAGTCACGTGTCGTTTCCAGTAGGAGTGAAAATAAATTATTGAATATATCTAACTTATTACCCTGTACTTTTTACTATTTTGAGTTTATTCTCTGTTTCCATGAACTAAGAGTTCTTATTATTACAGAAATACTTATAGTGTAGTAATATCATGTAACCTTCAATAGTTTTGTGGCACTTTACAATATATCGGCATAATGTTATCGGCAGCATCACAAACCTGAGCGAGCGAATTCCACAGAGCTGTCTGCTTACATAATAAAAAAACTTGCAACATTCTACGGCGGTAGCAATCTAGAGTAACATTACATTGCGATCGGAACGTTAGCGCCCTAATCGGTAGCTGTTTATTTTGCTTTGTTGCTAATTGATCACGAGTTTATTGAGTTACAGTAAATAGACGATGGACGTTTTTTTTTTGTTTACATTCGTGTGCTATTAGTATCAGTTTAGTTAACGTTACGTCATACATTACAGCGTCAACTTACCTTCTATTATATAGTGTAGCGTCACAGTCACAGAGTGAGGGTTATAGGTAGCGTTGTAAGAATCAATCATCATTTATTTCGTTGGTCTCATATAGTCCTTACAAGTCCTTTTTTTAATGTCAAAGGGGGTAAACGAGAAAACGACTTACCTGTTGGTAAGTGATTACCGTCGCTTACGTACATCTGCAAGACCAAAGGAGATGCAGGTGCGTACCGGGCCTTGAGGATATTTGGGGAAGGGGGGAGGGGGAGAGGCTCGGGAGGCGGAAAAAAAGAGTGGGGAGAAGGCCTCCGGTTACCTCACTCACCGAACGAAACTCAAAAGCTGACATGAAACATTTTAAAACACGGAATGTTATATAAGTGATATCATCGTTACTTTTGTTACCGGAATCGCTCCTTAGACAGCATAAAAATGTATTTTTTTTGAGTCGTGATGGAATTTTATGATATTGTGTAATTAAAATAAAAGCTCAGGCCTCGTTACAAAGAAATCGTTAATAATCTTTAATCTCTCGGGTAAGACAGAATTCAATACACGATTAATATAGTTACGAATTCACAATGATGTTATTTAAATCATATTAGTACCCCAAAAAGCATGTTCAGCGATGAAGGAAAACATAGTAAATCTGCATGACTGTATAACACTCGTAATTCTGTAACTTATCAAAAGCATTTGATTGTATAGATCACACAACTTTGCTTTGTAAATTAAATCTTAAGCGAGCAGGCTCTTCAATTTTTGAATTCTTATCATAGTAATAGAATCCAAATGGTGCAGGTAAGTGGCGTAAATTAAGTAGGTTCTAAATTAAAAACAGGTGTGCCCCAGGGAGTAATTCTTCGTCTATTGTTATTTCTTATTTATTTAAACGATCTGCAATTCTTGGATCAGAATTTTACAAATATAGTATTGTTCGCAGATAATACTTCGCTGATATTCATAGTCAATCGAAAAACTTTGTATCTGAGTTAAGTTAGTAATGCCGTTATTAAGATTTTGGATCGGTTTCTTGGCGACAATTTGGAACTTAATATTAACAAAACTTGATGCGTTAATTTCTTTGCCAAATGTAAAACACCAAACCACCAAAGCCACCAAAACCACCAAACACCAACTAAGGTTAATTTGCAAAACCATACGACAGAGTAAAGATAGTATAGTTTTATGTATGGTACATTGGAGATGGTGGTAGTTTTTCTGTCAGTGCAAACCTCATTACGAAACGGTGCTAAATTGTAAAAAAATTACAATTGTCGAACCAAATTTTAATTTCTTTCGGCAAATAAAAAGTGTCATTCATTCATTCATGAACAAATATTTTGAGGACATGTGAAGTCCCTCAATCCGTATTGTAGCAGCGTGACGGACTGTTCGTTGCTCCAAAAAACCACACAAAAATTAAGGGAGCAACTTTGCCCTATAATGGGATATAAGCTGCTACTTTAGTACTCGGATATAAATTTTTAACAGCTATAATTGTATAGAATCGTCTTTTTGAATATATGTGAGGTGAACTATAAACAGTTTTATACAATTAGGTGCAATTTCAATGTGTGATGTTACAATTAAAAGCCACGGTTCGTTATATCTGTGCAGAACCATAAAGGCATTTGGACGTAGAGAAAGTCAAAAGTAACGCTATCTTTATTAGCAGGCGGCTCCATTGTCCTGCCGGTCAATTAGTCAAGCATTAGAGATAACGCTCTTCTGTAAAAGGAAGTACTTGTATATTTATTTGACGTGAACAAGCATGCGCCGGTGCTGTTACTTCGTAGAATTCAATCTAGGTTAAATACGTTCGTTAAGAAGCATATTAACACTTTAATTTTAAACTAAAAGATTATGAAGAAAATTATCTAAATAAATACTACTCACCTAATACAATAAACATTAAAAAAATTACAGTTATTATAAGAAATACGAATGCTCAGAAAGGAAAACAGGACCTGTCCCTTGATATATGATTTTATTATTTATGTAATAATTATGAGACAGTGTAATTAATGTTGAAATTTTACGTATTTATCTTCGGTATAAGTGGGTAGACTGTACGCCATACCCATTAAAGAAAAAGACGTCCAATCCATAATTTCGGACATTTGCTTCAGAATAAAATTTGTAATTGTTTATTAAACATATTTTTTTATTTTTATGAAAGATTTACACTACCAAGAACTTTCGTCAAATAAAATCCTTTATTACGCCTTGCATAAATTTTTGTAATTAAAGTTACTGTTAACGATTTTTTATCGTATACCTGACTAGCGAGTTCTAAATCACTCGTGTCCTGTTTTATCTCAGTGTCTCTTTTTAGTCTTCCATCCGTATAGTCCTCCAATAGTACAGAAAAACGTTCAAAGCGGAGTCATGAGGTTGACGCTATATTAGGTAGTGGTACCTTAACAGTCTAGAAACATTTCACTGCAGGACATTAGGCTCTCCCATAAGGAGGATTTGACATAATCGCCTCGCTCGGCAAATCTACAAAGAGAATGTAATACTATGAACTACGTGCGGTATAATTAATACACTATAGTTTCCATCAAATAATGATTTTTAGTTTGTAAGTCTGATTTATTATATCCTGCGTATACCCAATATAACACGGCTGGACCATTATTTTTCAAAGTCAAAACTTTTTTATTTAATTTCGCAAATCAAGACTTCTGGAGACTGGGTATTTAAACGCCATGTTACAGTAGTATTAACAATTTATAATAAAGCCAATACAATGTCATACGTAGTAGTTATTTAAAATGTAAATTTTAACATTACATCAGTGGCACGGTGACTTGTAAGTATTGATTAATATCTATTTCCACACATCTTTGTCCTTGATATATTGATCTATTTTATAGAAAGCCTTTTTTAATAACGTTTCTTCGACAAGTTTCTTAAACCGAGTCTGTTTGTTGCACTTCATTTTAGGGCAATATTTCTATTGCAATTAGCACGGTACTCTTGCGGTGGTCGACGAGTGATAGGTGAATACACTATACGCATTAGATTGTCATGAATGCTCTGCAACTGAACTTGATTGGTGAAACAAATGTGTTTACGCAAATTATCCTGAACTCTAAGCGCCTAGCGATTAAGACCCGTACCGATAACTATTATTTACATGTGGATTAAAGACTCCATTTAAAAAAAAAATTCAAATAATAATATTTTTGTATTAACTTCCAACAATGTTATACTTTTTTAAGTAAAGGTATTTTCTTTACCTGCCAGCCCTAAACACCCGTTGTCAGACGTTGCGTGATAAAGCATTTATATGCGTTCACGACACGCCTCCGCTCCGTACTCTCTAAAGAGTTGTCTAGCGTGTCACGCAAATCTTTATATGCATATACGAGTATATCTGTCATATGATTGAACTAATCAATCATTTTGATGCCCGCACACCACTTCGCTTTCACTAACGGAAATAAATCACTTGCTGTATACTCCGACTGTCTGTTATTAACTTGGGTCTGTGATATAGCTTATTCAATAATCATAAAAAATTTTATATATTTTTATATGTATTATGTGTTTATATACATTATTTACACTATGCACTCACGTTCCCAAGAAGGCAACCTTTTTTTTCGAGAATATTAAGAAAAAAATCGTTTCATTTTTGAGAATTGTGAGATTTTCGGAACTAAGAGATTTAAATATAGAAATTAACGATAATAATAGGAAACGAAAAGAAATTTATAAATTTAGGCTTAACTTGACTTATAGTAAGTAAAAGATATAAATAAATTAACTAATTCCAAAACAATATACGTTACTAATGCAGGTTTAAATAACTACCTTTCCGCTTTGTATCTATTGACATTTAGCTCCATGGTTGAACATCACAAAGACAAAGTGATCGGTGTCTAGATGGCGAAAGATGTCTGCGATAGCGATCACGATTCTGATATTCGATCATTAAAAGTAGAAACAGTTGCCAATTCTGTTTAAGTTACTCGAACATTTTACATTATGTAAAAGCAATGTTTACGGGCTTATATTTGTTGTAAGCAAGGAATACAAAAGTAAATTATATAGTGTTGTTTTTGATGATCACGCACAAGACGATCTGCACAGTGTTGCAGGAAGTCTATGGATGCTTGTGACAAGCTGAAATGATGACGAATGACGAGAGAAGGAGTGCAACTTCTTAAGAATGAATTTATATACAATGTCAATTTCAATTCATCCTAATGAAATCCTTAATTTTTGTTAAATTTCAATATCAATAAGCGAAGGTTTTCCTACGGGTTCCTCTTAAAATATTTATCAGAGCGTGTCTGTAAACAGTTTTAAAAAGGTATAATTATGACTATAATTATCTTGTAGATATTTTCAGCGCATAATTGTTATGGTTGTTTAAATATTAGCAATTGATAATAATGATGATTCAAGAAACCATGTCAAAGCATGAATTACTAAAGGAATTGTTAAAAAAACTAATAACAAGCGGAATACCAGACGTTATAAATGATTGACATTATTTCGAATATAATCTTCATGAAATACCAAGTTTATTGGTCCTTTCACCCTCGTAAAGCGTACGTCGAACCCTTGTTCGAGGCATTCATCAAATGAGGTGCGTTGGCCGCGTAATCCGTTCAGGTAATGAATCTCTTTAAGGACTGGCGATAAAGAAAGTAGGTAGGAACTTTGGCCTAATTATGAACAAAAAAGCAGAAGTTTTCTCGCCTTGTTTTCTTACTCTCGTTAGAATAGATACTATTATTATATATTTTTTAATATTAATAATAATAACAAACATGCACACAGTAAACTCATGGTCGTTGCGGTCTTTAGACACCTATCCTCGGTTAAGAATCAAGATGACTAAGATGTAATGCCTCGTTACATGTACACGAGTTTCCGGTTAAATCACTCACCATTCGAAACTCAGCAGCCTGCTATGCTGCTGTTTAACTCTGGTATTCTGTGACAGTTGGGCCTTTCCCCGTGCCAGCCATTGCATTCGTGCCGCAGCTATAATACAGCTGCCGTGTAGCTCCATATATAAAATACAAAGACCAAGACAAGTAACATCGTTCGGAGGTGTTGGTAGTCCTGTCCCAAACCGCCATTCTGACGTTACGATAACTGCAAATTAAGTGAAAGCCTGTGTCCGATGTCCAGAAGCGAGCTGCAAACATAAATTGCGTTGTAAGTTATCTGTATCGATTCACAATCAGGAAGCCTGTTCACAAACAAAACACTCACGTCCTGGCAAACATAAATTACAACTTTATGGCCGAAAAACTAAACAAGTCCCGTTTTAAACTCTCTAATTGCTCTCTGTATTACTTACTCCTTTCAGTTTGAAAGCGTGTGTTTTTATAGGCTGTGAAAGTTAAACAATTAACCACCATTTTAAATTTTTAATTTGTACATGTTTTGAAGTATTTAGAATAATGTAATTAATTTGTGTTGTAATGGGTTTATGTAGTGGTCAAAATGTTGTAAAATACAAAAAGCCTTACCAATGCGGTGTAAGCAATTAGTTGTCCGATCCACAGGGCCGATCTCAGCGATAGGCTGATCATGATTGATGGTGTTTTTATGTTATTACTAGCTCCCCCTCCGCACCTCCGACTCATCAGCGATGCCGTGAAGAGGGAAGATTCATTTCGCTAATGCGGTTGACGTCTCGTCTGAAGTAGGTAGATAACAACGTTAGCAGCCATTTTGAGACATTAATACAGTTTCAATGGATCAAAGGATCCATTAAGGATTATTATGTACTTACTTTATGATGTCAATACGGTAACATTGGATATTTATGATTTACTTATCTTTGTGATACCTGTAACTTCATAGGACTCGAGTGACCTGGGTTCTAACCCGGTGCCGGTACCACTAAAATTGTTAATTGTAATTTTATGTGGAAACCCGCATGTATAAGAAATAATAATAAATATTAATTCAAATACATGTAAAATGGACTGAAAAGAGACAAGAGAATCTTTGCTCAGCTGTGTTCTTTCTGTCTTATAGTTTATCAACACCATATTCACTCACATAGCATAAATGGATTTAAATACTCGTAAAAAGGACTAAAATTGTATTTATTACAGAAACTCCGTCAATAGAATTGCAACATATAGTACTATCCGATCCGATCTCAAAGCCGGATACAATAAACTTCTTTTAGGTTGTGCGAATTTTCGCACGTATCGACCTTGAGTGTAAACGGGCTTTGAACACGGACGCGAATATTTCTTTATTATCTCAGCGTACAAATTTGTAATGTCGTAATTGTTTACGGTAGACGCTGGCTAACGTTATGATTGCCGCATCGCAATGCAGATGAAATTAATTTTATAACCCCGCGTGTCGTATACACCCCTAGTATATAGCATAGCGTGTGTAGGCCACAGCCGATGTTAATATTCATGTAACTCACAAGTAATTAGGTGATGTCTTAAACGTACTGAAATATCCTATGGAAATCAAACGCCGAAGTCCATACTGTTTTCTCTAAATTCAGGCTTATTTAATACTTTCGAACGTCAAATTCTGAAAGTTTGAGTTTTTGGGCGAAGACAAGGAACTTTAAGATTGGTTAATGACTTGATTTTACGAATGTCTGCCCATGACTACAGACTATAATCAAGACAAATAAAACACATAAGAATGCATGAAGACCTATAGAGTTAATCAAGTTGCTAGTAATTCTGGTTTGTTTACTGAGACTGCAAAGTTACAAGACGCAGTAGCAGCAAGTAGATCTATTTTTCGATTAGTGTAGATGCTTTTTCGCGATGTATTTGTTTAGTTATTACATTCGATTTTAAAATAATAATCAGAAACAGTAGGCATGCATGTTAGGTACTCAGAAATGCTAAGTGGTGCTGTTAGCCTAGCATACAACGTGATCCCTAGTCATTATTTGTCACTCGCGATCTTTGTTTCCGTATTGCTTTTATAGTCTGTGTCAATATTTAAACACCGTTAGCACGTTACGTGATAATATATTTTGCATTCTTTGATGTCATAGCTATAATAGTCCATGACCACCGCTCTTCACTATCTTTTATAATAAAAGGGAAAAAAACTTTAAAAACCTTAAACACACATAAATTTATTTTTCATTTATTTTCCAGTGGGCGGGATGTCGCGCGGCGGCAGCGGCGCTGGCAAGGCGGCGACCGCTAAGCGCGTGCCGCCGCCGGCGGTGCCCGGCGATGCGTTCGGTACGCCGCAACACCGCCACTCGGGTTCCAGCTTCGGCTCGCAGGGCTACGCCTCCTGCGAAGAGCAGGCCTACCCGCAGCCACCCGATACGCCGTCACATACGCGTGGTGAGTATATCTAAGTAAGCCTTATCAGGACCAGGTGAACCGAGTTGGAGACCCCTAAGTGAAGGGCACGTACTAATGGTTTTTTTGACACCAGTGTACGAATGTTATCGTTGGCCTGAACACTATGAATGGCAGGCTCACCATCTGTCCACGTTTGTCTAAATAATTTCTTATGTTAATAATTTATAAGGGTACAAATCAAAAGTACATCACTTAATAACAACAAAGTAATTTATTGACTTAGTGATACCTGACTATTCAGCCATAGATCCTGGGTTTGAATTGGATTTTGTTTGTGAATTAAAATTTGGCGATTGTGTTAAACTTTACCAACTTTGGAGAATATTACTTATTATACTAGGGGAATGTTAATAATTGATGATTGATATATTCCACTCGAAACCTTCTACATGAGCAATGGTTGTTACAGATGACCACTCAGACTACGGCAGCACCGTGTCGGGAGTGTCCGGCGCTAGCGGAAGCTTGGGTAAAAGTCCGGCAGGTGGCGGGACATTCACTTTCCCCCCTCCTTCACAGCCGCTCACGCATAAAGCTGCGGTTTACTACCATCACCAGCTAGCGCTTAGCGATGACCAAGGGATCGATATGACGCAGGTACATTTTTAATTCGCCTATGCGTACAATTTACTAATTTCTTTTTATTCCTCAACAATTATCACAGTGCATACAATATGAAATATACACTCATAGGTTATTTACCCGTTCCGTCTATCAATGTGTTTTGTTACAATGCCTCCTGAACGAGGTAGGCAAATCAGATAAAGAGACATGGAACGTATCGATTTATGTAACACTCAGATTTGTGTTGCAACTTCAGTTTATATAAAAGGGCTTTATGAATGTATGGGCTAGGCCAGCGGGTACTGATACCTATCGGGGGAAACAATTAGGTAAATAACAATACACACAAAAACCGTTAACGTTTGTTTTATATAAAAGATCCTGTGAAGACTGCGTTTTAAATGAATCTACTGTTAATTGTGTATAAAGTAGTAAAGTAAATGTCCCACTACTGGGCAAAGTCTTCCTCACAATATCTGAAAGGGTTTTTGGAGCCGGGAAGGATCCTCCATGCTACTCCAATGCGGGTCGGCAGACGTCATCGACAACTTAAAATCGCTTTTAACAAATTCTACGATTTAAAAGCTAGCGCTCTGACCACTAGGCTAAAAAAAAATTGTACTTACTTAATAGAATTTTTATTTCGCTACAGAGTCCAGGCCGGGACAGTCCCGGATCGTCATCGGGCTCGGCGGGCTCGGGCTCCCGACACTCATCGGCGTCGTTGGACAGCGGGCGAGCTTCAGGCCGCTTGCCTCACCACCACCACGCAGCGTGCCACTGCGGCGACACCGACAGAGTCCGCGCTATGATCGCACAGGGCCTACCCGTGAGTTGCTTTATTGTTGCGATACACTCACAAATCTTCAAGTAATCTTAGTAGTGGTCAAAGTTTTGGGTGGAAGCTCCAAAAATTTTGAATCATCAGTAGTAAACAAGTTTCACTCACACCATCTAAATGGTTGGCAATCCACCATAGTGCGATTCTCTCGAAATTTTCTGCCACGCACTTCAACATTGTGAAATCAGCTGTCACCGGCGGTATTTCTGAAAAGTTACGAATTACCTTCAAGAGAATAGCATTTTCCTTCCTGCTGGCAATGCACCAGCAGTTGCGGATGTACGTGAGCGCCAGTAATCACTACCACCAGGTGAGCCGCATGCTCGTTTGCCCCCATCCTGTAGAAAAATTCAGTCCACTGCTGAACATAGGCCTCCAAGAAAGCGCCACCTAGCCGGCAAATATTCCTTGAAGGGTTTGCCCATACATACTAAGAAAGGAAACGTGTTTATGAGCGCAGTGCTATTACTAATTTAATGTATTGAAGATGATATATATGACTACTATATATAAGACTATATCTCACTGTTATAACGTCTTAATAACAACGATTTGTTCTCAATACATTTCAATACTTCTATTCCAGGACCCGGACATTATCCACGCGTGGCTAGCGGACATACAAATGGAAGAATATGCGAGACTGTTCATAGAAGCGGGTTACGATCTACCCACAGTGACAAGAATGACGCCAGAGGATCTCACAGCCGTCGGCATCAAGAAGCCGAACCATCGCAAGAGATTAAAGGCCGATCTCGCTAATTTGAACGTGCCCGACAATTTGCCGGATTATATACCGGTGAGTACCAAACGAAGAAGACCAATAAGTTTTTGTACAGATATCCCATTTATTATATGAATACTCGACAAGTTGTGCAAATTTTAAAAGGTATGTAGGTTTTGAACGTTTACGTACCAACACCAAAAAAATCCAACACCAAAACATAACATCGGCAAACAGGAAAAACTCTCAAAATGTGTAGACCTCAAAGCATAGAATATTAATCTACACATTTTGGTCTAAATTTATGTTTTAACAATATATTATGACAGTAATAGACATAGCAGAGTTCGTTAAATTAAAGAGCTCCTCTGGAATGGAATGGAATGCGAATTCCACATTTAAGAAGTTAAGAAAATAATAAATTGTACTTTGCCACATCGTTTCTCATTTTAATTGTATTTAAGACAGTCTTGCAGTTGTGAATGGTATTATTTTTCAATTTCAGGGTTCCCTGGAGGAATGGTTGCGACTGCTGCGGCTCGAAGAATACGGACCGGCGCTTGTAGCACAGGGATATCGCACGGTACATGACGTCACACAGCTAGCTTGGGAGGTAAGTACTGATTTATGCACATCAAAGTGAATTTCCTTTGTTGTTTCACCAGGCGGCGCTACTGACAATGACCTTAATTTAGATTTATGGTGTTGCTATATTCTGTTTTAATATTTATTTATTTTTCTTGAGTTCACTCCAGTAACTTAATCTACGATTTGAAATGACTGACCGCTATATGACTCTTTAAATTCTACCATCACATTTAATTTCGGCGGGCAAAATTCGTCTTAGGTTAATGTTAGTTACACGCGACAGTTAGCCGTAAAATCAGCCAGCGCTAATATATCCAGACCAATGATTGCCATCGCCTATCAAGACTAGAGATTGATAGAGTGAAAGATAGGTAAAAAATAAGTTAATATTCAATATGTTATGCAGGATTTAGAAGATATGGGAATAGTTCGGCTTGGCCATCAAAAGAAAATACTTCTGGCTATTAAGAGAGTGAAAGACATCAGAGCCGGAAAGAGAAGCATTAGCAGCCAGGGATCGCTCGACTTCACAAGATTGCAGCCAGGCCAGGTCGGTGCGACGATGTTGCTCGTAGTTCTTTTAATTCGTTTGTAGTGATGTTTTAGCACTAGTCTCATTATAGTTAGTACGTATAAAAGCGGACCACTTATAATCACGTGTGTATTTTGATTCTCTTTTACCTAAAACATGTCCGTTTTTATACATATCAGTTTCATTTAACAGAAACAAAAATATAGATTATTGTTGTTTACTCTCTTTTTAAAACAAAAATAAAGCATCACTTCAAACCTTCAATTTTTTTTATTTATTATAATTTTGTTTTGTTTTTTTCACGTCATTCATCAGCCATATTTTAGCTCTATCGGCCAAATTACCGCCAAAACGCCTCTCTTGTCATCTCTCATTAATTCTCCTAACAAAGTATATTCGTTGCAACAGTATTATCAATATAAAATGCTACAAAAATAACTTTATTTTTCTGTTTTACTAACGGCGTCTAACTCCTATAACTGAATATATTCTAATTCGCTTGAAAACTCTTCCTCGATATGAAACACACATCCTTAGATAAAGTTTATGAGTCCAAGTAAGGCTTTAGCTGTTAGTTTCATGTTTTCAGAATATCTAGCACAATTTGCTAAATAATTTACTTTGCTGAACCATTTAAATGGACTCATTGTGGGAAAATATGCTTAAAATTTGGGCGAATGTATTTCGTCTACCTTAACGTCCAAAAGGACAAAATTGGCGTTAATAAATATCGCAAATCCAAAATGGAATTTTCCCGATGGGTTCAACAGAGCCGTTATCATTTCGCTTAGACTTTTAGAAGTCTATTTCCATCGCCATTACTGTCCCTGATGGTGTATAACAACTCCGCGAATACACTAAAATTTTTCATTTTAATTATATATTTCATTGCAATAAGGAATGAACGTATTAATATTATATTATATTTTGTTTTGTTAAAATCAATGGATCGCTGAGTTGTCATTGCCCAAGCATTCCCCATCACACCCATCGCTGCATCCACCTCATATCACTAGCCCGAAGCAGCATGTGAATGTTTTGTTTTCTTTTCTTTTTTCAAAAACACCAAACCGCACATTGGACCTTATCGGGTAAAGGATTTATATCCGAGGGAGCTACATTACCAGCCTTGGGAGAGGCACACGAGGAGTTACCATAAACCCCCCGATCTAAACTTTGACGCCCTATCAACGCCCCTTTGTGGCACAGACTTGGTTCCTATCCAGGTATGAGACAACATCCTTTGGCACAAGTCTTGTCATTTTGAACTCTATTGCACCCAAGCACCCGGCTTTTACGTGCACCCGTTTTTTATATTTTTTTTATAATAGAGAACGCATTATTATTGATGTTTATGTCAGAATGAATCTCGATGTTACACAAATTCAAAATATTAATGTATTGAGAATTAGGTACGCAATGAAAAACACCTTTGCCTGCACGGTAGATACTTCAACTATGTATTTATTCTTTTAAATAACCGTAACAGCTTTACAAAGCATGATTTTATTGACAAAGCTAACAATTTTAATTGAAATTAATCGATTTAATATAACATTTCATCGATAGAGCATGATAAAGAAAGTATTATATTTCTGAAAATGCGTCATTTTTAACATTAATAATTTTCAATGTATTTAAAAGTATTCTTAGGGCATTTTGTGTAATTTCTTAGCTGCAAACACAATTCATCAAATACTCCTAATAACAACGCATATAAAATGTTAAATTAACCACTATCTGCAGATACGTCATCCTCGGGGTAAATCATTGGAGAGTTTAGAAGACCCCTCGGAGAGGACGTCGCATACGACCTTTTCGCCCGAAGCGGGATTTTATTATGGCGGTGGGCAATGGAGACGGTCTTACGACGACGGCGACATAACCCCCACTAACGACAGTTCGTACGAAGGCGGCGGGACCCTGCCGCGGCCCAGGGGCCTCGTGCGCCCGCGACCCGTGGCCAAAATACAGGCGACGCCGGCGTACAGAGACAAGTCCCCCGATTACACGTACGACGAGATCGCGTACTCGGCTAGACTGCAGCGCGTGGCGTACGGGGCGAGCCCGCACGTGGCCCGCAAGCCGCCGCCGGAGCCGCCGAAGAGGCAGAGCTCGCAGTACGCGCCGTTCACGCGCTTCGGCCAGACGACGGTCGAAATCCATCCGGAGAAAAGTCTGCCGCTCAGCCTCCCGGCGTACCCCAGCTCGGACTCGCTGAGCGTGTCGCTGGACAGCACGGGGCTGCTGCCGCCGCCGCCGGCGCCGTCATCGCCGCCGCGGAGGTATGAAGAAGACAAAATGCGGACCGGTTCGGATGCCAGTTTTAAGGTGATCAGATATTTTACGCGTTTAATACATCTCGATGAAAAAACATATTACTTAATTATTAATTAAAAAAAACTGTCTGAGGTGTCGTGGGACAGCCCACAGAAGCAAAGCTTCTTAATTTATGTGTATAAAATTCAATTATTAATTTAAAAGAGTAAAAATACCTACCGAATGAAACAAATAGGTATATATGATATATGAGTATATGACACAAACACCATTAATACTGTTTTATGTAAGAGATAGACCCTGTGAAGACTTCGTTTTAAATGAATCTACTCTTATGTATATATATATATATATATAGAGTATATTGTTGCTATTGCCCACTGCAGTGCAAAGGCCCCCTTCTCAAACATGGGCCGGAAGGCCACCCTGCTCCCGTGTTGGTTGGCGGGCTTCACATGTCCTCTCTCTCCACTCCACAGTGTATCCTCACCATGTTTTCCTTAGTAACAAACTTGCGTTAAGAAGCTTCGCTTCAACAAGCGTGGATGTACCGTATAAAAAGATATAAACCTTCAATAGCATGCATCGTTTACCTTACAAACTAAAGCGTCAAGTATTAGCGGAGTATCCGTTAGTCGACTGTGGGAAATCCTCGAATAAATATCGTGGCCTCCAAATAATTCATTATTTTAAATTAATTTAAAACAAAGTAAAGAATACTTCACACCAGGAAAAAATTTGTCAATGAAATTTTAAAATGTCGACGCGAAGCGCACACAGATAATTTTATTGTTATTTCTTTTCTTACAGTCAAGTTCGAGCACCGAATCGGACAGCATTCCGTTCGCTAACGAGAACGCCGGAACAATAAAACAAAACCGGGGGCAAATTGGCGGACGTCCGCATACTGTAGACTACGGACGCACGGGGATTGGTCTGTCTGGCCTACCGCCTAGATCTGCAGCCGATATAAAACCTTCCGCCGCCCATTCACTCCCCGAACATAAAGAGGAGGGGAAGAGCACAGAGCCGGTGGATGTTCTCAATGATATCGGGAACATGCTTGCCAACCTAACAGACGAATTAGACGCCATGTTGGAAGAGGAGAAACGTCAAGGCTTGACCGATTCCTAAAATGAATAATGTTGGATTGTGTTAAAATAAAAATAAAATTCGTTTTTATTTCAAACTCGAATAGATGAAAATATAGTTAGGTTCTTTTTTATCAAAACAATAAATTCCAAAGAAATCAGTGAATTGTGGTCGATGAATAATTGCAAGAATAGTAAGCTCTTTGTATTTATCATTTTGGAATTGTGTATGGCAGCGTGATTAGTGGACAAGGGTTTTTTTTTTTAAGTTTTCAACATGACTATAGTGCAAATATTTAATACACGCCACAAAACTTGCAATTTCTATGAATGATGACATGTTGTCAGTAATGCTTGTGAATGCAGGGTTGTTACAGTAGACTTCGACTATTATGATGATAGATGTACTGACGTAAAATATTAGTAATGCTTTTTTGAAAACCTTTATTATCAATTTATCAAAATGGATGAAATGCTATTTATATGCAAACGGCACAATATCTCGAACTCTAACTTTCACTTGGCTGCGCAAGTGGATTAGTTAGTTAATAGGTGTTTTTAGCGGCATGAGGTAGACATGGTCTACTTCTTCAACAGAGAAAATATTCACTAATTCTGATTTTACTCTGGGATTCTCGGAACGTTGTATTTTTACTACGGAATATACTGAGTTGATTAATAAGTTTTTGGAAATGCAATGAAATTTCAGGAAAAGTATTACGAATTGTATTTATTTTTGATCGTAATCACCTTCTAACCTAATACACCTTATAAGGAGACAAATGTAATAGTATTTTAAAAGTTCCTAAATTCCCTTGGAAAGAGTCATGATCCTGGGTATGGGAAAAGGCCTACTAGGTGGACTAGGTGCTAGTCCGGAGAATATAGCGGGTGCAGCATCAACTGAAATCCAGCCGTTCGAATGGCAACGCCTGCAACATCAGAGCGATGTGCAGGTGCATTGTATGAATGAAAGACCACTACGGCTTGAAACTTTCCACGTCGTATATTTTTTATCTTTTCGCGTAGTTTTTTGATGAATTATATATAATTGATGATAAGGATGCCTTCCGCATTCCTGAAGTCGGAGGCCCTTATCTTGACATGCAGACGAGAGGACGATCTTTGACCTTACTTTGGTTTTTCGTCACCAACCAGGTTTCATCAACAGCCACGAAACTTACTAAAAAATAATGTCAACTCTTGCTTTTTTTTGTGCGCTTTTATTAAGATACAAGAAACTCAACGCGCGGCCACCTTTTCGAGTTTTAAGGTATCAGTTAAAATTAAAAGAATTATCCCAAACGAAATCTCAAGAATCTAACTAAATAAATATCTTAATGTTTTCTTCTGTAGTAGCTCCGGGCGGTTCTACCGCGTTTGAATTCCGCGCAGCAGTATGCTATTGCAGAATGAGGGCCTTGTCTCCCAAACTATATACTGCAATTCTTCAAAATAATCATTTTCTAAAAAAACGCGCAGGAACTCCCATTTTATTCATTTTGCACATGTATCACATTCCCTTCAACGGACAAGAACTAAAAACAAAACTAGACGGAATTTTATTTTTAAGTTTTTGTGGCCGAGATCTTCTAGTGAATTTAAGATCTCAACGAAATAGAATGCATTCCTATTACTTAATGTAAAGTAGCCGATTCCAAAAACTAATAAATCAACCTAGTACAATAAATAGGACGGACAATCCGTATGTGTATTCGATTTTGTTATTTGACTTTTTAACTTCTATATATCTTCAGAGTAAAAATATTTAAGGATTAGCTTTCGTCTCATCTTAGAAAAGTTAATTCTTCGGGAATCACTGTGATGATCGGTGTTGCGTGCTGTTTCACATTCATTCATTTCGCACGCGGTGATGCGCGATACGGTGGAACTATTCTTTCTCCGCGATTCACTCGTTACACAACCGGCAATCGGTGATTATAACGAGATATGCACGCACGCACGCATTTTATATCTTATCTGTCTACCCCAGCGCCGCATGAAATGTATCTCCTCAAAACTATCCCTTGCTTGCGTCCAGTGTTCAAGACCGGTGCCGGCGTTTATACTGTACTTGCCTGTTCTATTTGTCATCTACCTCTTTATTTATCAGGAGTTAATGTGAGCTCTCTCTCTCTTTCTGTTTGACTACTATACAAATCGATTTTTCGTGTCTCACCGCTCACAGTAATGCCAACAATTGAAAACGTGAATGATATTTTTAATTTTAAATATGGACTGCAATTAATAAATGCTTAATAAATTTATTAAAACATTTTGTATGTACATCGGTTAATATATACACACATTATAATGAATAATTAATAACACTTAATTAAAATTTTTGTTGAACTTTATTTAATACTAATTAGTTCCTTATTTAATATAACTATATTAATATCATTTGGGGGTTTTAAAATATAAGATGACGTTGGATCCGAAACAGATAAAAATGGCTATTTTTGTAAATAATGTTTTACTTAAATTATGTCATAGATAAAATATATCCAGTAGCTAGTTTTCCATGTACAATAAAATGTTAGGATACATGAGTATGATGTAGAGTGGACTAGTTAGAATTTATACAAAATGATAGCTCTAGAGTTAGATTGAAAATAGGGATTTCAATAACTGTATTATAGCCCTTCATATGAAATAGATATAGACCTCATAGACGTTGTATGTTAACTTTCTTGTATTGCATGAGGACATGCCATTTGTCGTCTCATTTGTACTTTAAAACAAATTGCTTTATACTACACAAATATTTATTCTCAACCCGTGGCTTTTTTCGCGAAGCCGTTTATTAAGAAGCTTAAATGTTTTATACCGAAACTTTGTTGATTTTTTGAAAACATTGTTACTTCTATTTTCAATGCATGTCCGCTTAGAACGTGATATCCAGTGGCCATAAAATATTTTTTCTAATAACAATTATTATCATAAGTATCAAATGTCGAGTCCTTAGTTCACTTCCATTGTTACCGTTCAGTTTTAACATTGCCATTGTTTACAAAAAGTACAATAACAATTTTATTATATTACTCATTATCTATAGTTCATCAAATACTAACATGAAATGTACCTACCTACATTTTAATAATGATGTGTAATGTAGTGTACTATGAAATATTTTAAAATTTATACTGTAAATACCAGAGGAGATCCGTGTTTCTATACATTCTTCTTTGATACCTAACAACTTGTATTTAGAAATTTTATATAACTGCCTACATACCTGTTATTTTAAAAGAAATAGTTTTGCCGTCACTCTAATGTTTATAAATATTATGTTAATATTAATGTCTCTAGAATAGGAAGGTGCTAAACATAAAATCTTAAAGCCAACTGTATATTTTACAACGTCGCATATAAAGAGGTCTTTTTTAAAATGTGAGTAATTTGGTTCTGAACTAGTCAAAATTTTTGTTCGAGTGGCGGCAAGGGCAAGCGTGAAACGTAATACTTTACTATAATTTTGCGACAATATGTTAATGGAAGCTGCTTAACATTCTCTTATTTTAGTTCAGTTCTTATTTGAATAAAATATTTGTAATATTTCAATTGATTATTATTTACTTTGCCCTATTCCATTTTTATGTTCTGTATCAAAAGCGTCCGTTTTTTTTTTAATTTTTTTATGGTAAAGGGGGCAAACGAGCAAGCTGCCCGCCTGATGATTGGAACCAGAGGAGCCGGCAACTCATCTGTATGCGTTGTCAGCCTTTAAGGATATGAGCAATGGGAGCGAAAAGTACATGATGCCTCTACTTCCCGCTGGTATTCTGCGAGGTTTATCCGATAATTGCATCATCTTTCTATCGGTGAAATTTCTCTGGCAGTTGACATAATATATCACCGCTGTACAATAATTGTGTGTGTCCATTTCTAAATGTAAATATAAACTAGTTAATTCTCATAGTTCATTATTCTCATGATATTCGTACTTAGATATCGGAATATAATTTTATTAATTTTTACCATCCATCAGGTGTATAGTTATTATGAAAAATTATGACTAGCGGGTCAAGCCCAAAACAGAACATTAAAAAAAAGTCAATGTACAAACCACAACAGTTTCTATCAAATCTAGTTAATTATTATTGTACTAACTACTGATTTATTAAAGCAGCAGCCTATAGATGCCTGTAGCTGGGCAAAGGCCTCCTACTCAAACATCTGAGGGAGTTTCGAAGCCGGGAAGAGTCTGCCACGCTGCTCCTATGTGGGTTCAACAACTGAACTCTGCACGTGAGAACTTTGATACAATTGATATTCTACAGTTAAGAGACGGTTCCCAAGAGAGGATCAGCACTAAATATTAGCATTTATTATGAACAGTGTAGTTAATAAGACCACCGTAAATAAATGGCAAATTTATAACGTAGTCATTTAAATTTAACTCTCATGTTACAGCAGCGCCATCTTAATTTCATACATATATGTGGACTCTCCTCCTTACCTCTACACTCTATAGTGAGGGCGTTACGTTGACATTAGGGCTACCAAGTAAGAAAATTACTCCTACTTTTGGAAATAATTTCTCTTAAACAGTAGTTCGACACAGGGTTCATAATATAAATCGGATAGTGTGTCATTCGTTACCTTTTTATAGCTTATGTGCTTTAAGCGATATTCTAAAATAGTAGTAGTTCAAAGGAAAGGATTTTACTTTAATAAAGCACATCATTAATTGATTCAAGTGCAGGTATGTCTCCGAAATAATCATCATCGTCATTACTACTATATTCACTATCCGAGCACACTTTTTCCTCGTTCTTCTTTCTTTAATTTATGACCTCTTTTAGTAGAATGATCAGTTGTTAGTCATGGTTGGTTCACCAGGTTTAAGAAAATTTTATTAATTTGTACTTCTAACTGTCAACAATTAAAACTAAAACAAAAATCAACAAATCCAAACACCAAATTAGTAACACATTACAATTGAATGTTATCAGTATGGATGAAATCATGTAAAATGTTCATGAACGTGGTGATAAGGCATAGATAAGAATAATTATGACCCTAATGGTAAATTAAATAACTTAACTTAGATAAATGGCGTGACTGATGCATCAAAGCTAGATATAGACAGAGAAAAGATTAGTCTTTACAGGCGAGGAAATTGCTTGTTTACAGGCCTGTGTACAACTGGATATATACCTGTGGGATAGCCATGGTTTTTCCCACAACGAGAAACAAAGCGTTTAAAGCAACAATCTACTGTCTTCACTTTGGTCATAATTGCACATAAGTGCATTTGCCTAAATTAAGAATCAGAGATAACTCTATTTGTAAGTGTGGTCTTGACCACGATATTAGGTATATTAACCACCTGTGCTTTATATGTCCAAGTCTTACATGCTCTATTTATGATCTCTTACCCTAGTACATACCCCGTCCTGTAAATATTTTAGTTATGTACACAAATTATATAGTATTGTTAAGTTATCTCTTGTGTTCACCTCTTAAGCATACATGAATGATGATGTTGATCAAATTGTGTAGCAAGCATACCCACACTACCAACATAGAGATGAAGAGTGAAGTATATTTTATTTATCTCTCCATTACAATATTTTTGTACACAAAGTTTGTAATAAACACAATGTTGTAATGTTCTTCAACTAATGATTTGGCTCCTAATTTAAATATTAAAATGAAATTTTGATAGGTATACTAAATTTTTAATCTTTGTGTCAATAATATAAGGTTATGTTATAGTCTGTAGATTATTGTCATCGTTGGTTGCGAATTTTAAGTTTCCTTGCGCGATCGATAACTTGTATTGGCTATTAGGTAGATTCGGAGTTTGCGGAGGTCAGAGTTATTGATGGGCAAGGTTTGGCAGTGTAGTCATTAAACGAAATTTTTAAAGCATAAAAATGGAAGCGGGTGGTGCTTACGGCGGTGGAAAAGCTGGAGGAGCTTTTGATCCTCAAGCCTTCATCCAAAGACCTCCGGTAATCGTCAGGGCGGTGTGCTGGGTAAGACAGAGCATTTTAAGTAAAAACTATGTCGTACTTTTCAATCGACTGGTGAAGACTGGTAAATGATTTTTAGAGGAAATATCTTTCGATTTCATATTTTTTCTTCACAATAATTTCTCATTATAATTAAATTCCTAACTTATTAATTATGCCATTTAATATCTTGGCATTTCGGTAAACAAGCTGTAGAGAAAATTTTAATGAATTACAAGCATAACAATCACATGATTGACCTTGAGCAATTGAACTGAATACATATTAGCTAGGCACATACTCAGTACTATCGTATCCATTTAAAAGTATGTTTTGTAATATACATTTGTTTGCATTATTTATGTCTTACGATAATACTCAGAACCATACTTTGTGGTACCCTTTGGGTGCAGCTTTAGACTTCTGTAGTGATGATGAATCAAATTAATATAAAATGGGCACTTCTTTAAGATCTCTGTACCCATTTCTCAACATCATTCAAGTTCTAAGTGCCATAATTAATTTGTTACAATTTTCATTAGGTATTGTTGTGTTTGCATTAAAACTAAAATTCTTGCAAAAAAGCTGTTTATTTTTTAATTTTCATTACATAGAGAAACAAAAATAATAATTCCTTTCCCATAACTGTTTATATTTTATAAATCACAATTTTCTGATCACTATTTGTGTCTGGACACCAATACTACAATATCTGCCAACCCAGCATGTTAAGTATGAGGAAATTTACCATGTAATGTATGTATGCCAGGTTTTATTCATGAGGGTGATAAGTGTAGTCCTTTATTCTCAAATTCTATGCAATGTGTTCTTCACAGCTAAGAATGTGGTAAATCAACCTTAAAATTTGAATTAACAATTTAAGTGAACCAGACCAGGGGCATCAGACCAAGCAAAATGTACAATGAAACCTAAGGCAGGCTCCAATTTAGGAACTAGGTTTTATTCATGAGGGTGATAAGTGTAGTCCTTTATTCTCAAATTCTATGCAATGTGTTCTTCATAGCTAAGAATGTGGTAAATCAACCTTAAAATTTGAATTATCAATCTAAGTGAACCAGACCAGGGGCATCAGACCAAGCAAAATGTACAATGAAACTTAAGGCAGGCTCCAATTTAGGAACTAGGTTTATTTAAATAATAATGAAGTATTTTAATATAATGATATTTGATTTCTCAGCTCTTCAGTGTAATAGTGATGGGTTGCATATCAGCTAAAGGCTGGTACATCAACAAGGCCGATGGAAAGGAATACTGTGTCTATAATAATGACACTAATGCATGCAACTATGGTGTGGGAATCTCTGTGATAGCTTTTGTAGCATCCATTGCCTTCATAATCGGAGAATACCTGTTTGAGCAGATGTCATCTGTGAAAACAAGAAAACATTATGTCCTTGCAGACATGGGTTTCTCAGGTATGTCTTTAATTTTGATTATACTTTCATATAACATATTATTTGTGCTGTAGTGTATGTATGCAATAGACCATTCTATTTTTCTTCATTATCTATCTTGCCCGTTGTTATAAGAACTTGAGGTAATGATTCATTATCATTTCATCCTGCCACAAGTCCACTGGTGAACATCGGCTTTCCCCAAAGATTGCCATAAAGCAGTCCTGAGCTACCTGCATCCATGAATTTTCAGCAAAATTTCAGACATAGTTTCCTGGACGCTGTCTAGCAGAGTTGGATTTGTCAATCAACCTCTGGGTAGAAGTTCGGCTTACCTAGTCGAACTATTTGTTCCAACCATATGTACTTGTAGACAACTTTATGCAGTGTTACTAATATAAGTCTAAGTATTGCAGATGGATTAGATTTATTTCTTACTTATTTTATCTTGTTAGTGCCATTTGTAGTTACGATATACACACTTCTAGGAGTTTTATTGCAGAAAAGGCAAAAAATTTTAAAACAGACTGTAAAAATTTGCGTGTCTCGCAACCGTTCAAGATTGCAGCTTCATTTCACACCTGGCTTCTATGAGTTTAAGAGTATTTGGGAGAGCTTTTGGGGCTTTTTTGTGCGGTGGATCTTAAGACGCGGCAGAACTTAGCTCCTACCGCATGGACAATTACCACCTTCCTTCATATAGTCGGCCAGCTTGCGTTCCGGGTTTCCGGTGCTTTACTCCAAAATTGCCCATTGTCATCTATGTCAACTACTATCGTCACCCTTCTTCATTTAGTGCTAAAGTCTCCCATCAACACCGTGTAGTGAGTCTTGGAACAATGCATGGCTTTTGAAATATTGAGGATATTTCAAGAGCCATGTCGAGGTTTATGCGTACAGTATGATCTTCACCTTTTGGTTATTCTGAGTATAAGGTACGCCACCTTACTCGACACCCTTTTGATCTTGATCACGTTGTTGATGATAAACCCGACAGCTTTGGACAGATTGCCACCCTCCTGGTGGTTAAACAACTTACCAGATTTCGCCCCCTGTCTTCAGACTTCACAACCCTATAGTAGCAAGTAAGCCGGTTATGCTTTCCTCTTCTTCCTGCTCTAAAACCTTCTTGTCGGCCTTCGGTGCGTACGTTATATGTTGCCAGGTCCAGACGCCTGGCGAGGAGGTTGGCAACCGCAGTTTTTTTTGTGTACCGCCATGATACAGGAAGATCCTGCTGACCATCTCCTGTTATTTATATTTCATTCTGTCGGCGTTTACGACACCTATAGGACTAGACTGGTTGAAGGATTCTTTTATGGCGGTATAAGAGAATCTGCCATATGGTTTCGTCTCGATTCTCACATACCGCCACCACACGGTATTAAGTATAGATGTTAGATTTTTTGTCATTAGTCTCCACCTACGACACCCATGGCCACATAATATGGAATATACTGAAAAAGTATTTGTAGTAATTGTTATAATATAAGAAAATAACTATAATTACTTATTCAGTGTTCAACTGTGGGTTATACTCGTATATACAGTGCTCTAATTTTTGTACCTTTGTGGGCATTGACCCATTAACCTTTTCAATAATGATTGTTACGACGAGACCTGTAGTATGTATGTGGTGCTCTGTATAATGTAATAAAATGTTTACGAGATCTCTATAAATCCCAAGGGTATAAATCAAAATTGTTATACCTTTTGTTAGGTGTTTTATGACTACACTGTGGCAATTTTGCTTTAAATAAAATTATGTGATATTTATGCACAAAAAAGATCTGTTGTTTGACCATACATGACCACATAATAGGTAATAATATGAAACGTTCCAAACACATAAATACTAAGGCGTTCAATAAAAAGTGAGCATGAGTATGTTGCAGGTAACTTTTATAAAATGTTATTTTATTTTTCGTTAGTAGCCTTTTAGTGTAAGTGACGTCTTTTTATTAACTTTATTTTCTTAAAAAAAAATACAAATTATTCTGAAAAATAGATAAAATTCACTGGGTGTAAGGCCTGGTGAATACAGTGGACGGTGCTCAAGAATTTCAAAGGCGTTATCTTGGTAAAACAAAACAACCGTTGCTAATTTGCCGCAGATGTCGTTGCGCAATTTTTTTATTTGCTCTGCATATAAATTACCCGTAACACTAGCTCCATGATCGAGACATTCCATCATCACTACCCCTTGACTATTTCAGAATAGAGAAACATGATCTTACCAGCAGAAGACTCACCTTGAATTTCTTAGGAGTTGGAGATGACGATCTTCTCCGTGTCACATACTGTAATATTGTTTCGAGGTCGTAATATTGAAGCCACGTATCGTGCATTGTACGATCAACCGAACCAAAATCGATCATGACCTTGTTGCAACAGTTCCAAAAAGCCTCGGGAAATGTTCAGTATTGTTAGTTTCCAAATCCAACGAGAGGATACTTTTTCGCCAGCAAGCGTTCAGGTAAAATCTCGTACCAGTCGAAATCTTTGTTTCTTTAGCAATGCAACGTAACGTGACACGTCGATCGGCTAAAAACAATCATTTCAAGTTTTTTTTAACTATTTCTGTCGTAAGTCAGGGGTAGCTTTGGATGGTATTCATTTATCCACAAATTATCCCCGTAAATCTTGATTGACTTGTTCCGTAGCGAATTTTTTAAAGCACAGATATTAGCAGCCCAAAAAAATGACCTATTTTTTTTAAATTTTGCCAACACGCTTCAACAAACTGCAAGCAAATTATTTCTCTTTCTTAGGTATCTCATAGATAATCCTGATTTACCAGCCAGTATTTACTTTTTTAAATTGCAATTGGTTTGTACCTCATTCTCACTTTTTTTTAAAGCCTCGTATTACACGACTCCATAATATGTATGATATGACATACAGTAGTAATATAAAGCTGACTACTGATAAAAGTCAACTGCTGTACAACATAGGCCTTGTCAACGCAAACAACAGGTGGCATGTCCAGCATTGCCTATTAGTCATCAGGGGCCCTGCTCCCCATTACTAGTTTGTAGTATTTGGGTTCTTTAGATTCCTTATCTGAATCAATGTGCATTTCACTTCTAGTTTAGAACAGCTTCATCATCTTTAAATGTATTCTATCTATTTAGATAGGGTTTTTGACATGGTGCACACGAGGCACTTGCATAGTTGTGAGAATTTTTTAATGTATTAAATAATTATTAATATAAATACATTAGAGAGTGGTAGTACAACACGGGAATGAGCTCTTACAACAATTTACAGTGACATGGTGTAAACCAATCCTGTGTTACTTTACCTCCAAATTAGCTTCAAACGGCGAAAATGATTTAGATACGCACAAAAACAGACAAAGGTACAATCCCTCGCGCTTAAGAGCGAAGATGCATGTGGTTAAGGTCTATCAAGGAGTTTTTGAATCCATTCGTCTAGGTACTAACTTAGTCGGAATTGAAGCGATAACACCTTGGCTTCGGAGACACCCGCATAGTGGTTTCGGCAGATTCAAAAGTCGTGTTTGGGGAACTTCCGCTAACTGAATGTACACATGAAAATGAAAATATATATAGCAGTAATCCAATCTTTACTTCTTCTCTATCGAGAAGTCGTCTGGGTAGGTACAACACTCTTAACTCGTATAGAGAGCCAGTATAATTACGGGCTGTGCGGTATTCCATCTTAGTCCTCAGGAACAACGCATCTGTAACCTTCTTTGATTGACATTGTCTCCAGGTGTCCATGGTGTGTCATGATGTGGGCTGTTGCATGTTTTTCACCACAATCCTATAATAAAAAAAGACTTAGTGTTGCTATAAGACAGACCACAAAAACTCCCTTATATTTATATATCATATAAAATGCCTCAGGTCTATATTACGCATTAAGTGGCAAGATCGTAGTTCTCATGCGGTTAAGGGAAGCGGGCGGTCAATACCTGCGGTGTAAAGACATACCTGAACGTAATATTTCTGCTTGCGTAACATCAAGTGATCGCTGGAAACAATAATTTTATATAATGATTTCTTGTATTTACGCGAACATTAGTTAACTCGGGCTACCTTCAGCTGTTATTTATTAATTTTTGGTGGTCTAAAATAAAAGATAAACGCGAGAAAATCCGTAAATAATAGTTTTATTTAAAATAATGTTATAATAAAGATACGTTATACGCTCACAAAGCAACCGAAAAAAACAGGCCTGACGCAGCGGCAGCACACATATACATTTTTAGTTTACTTACATACAATTAGTTCTGTTCCGCATAACACTTGACTGCATATGGAGCTATAAAACGATTACACTACACTAAACACGGTTACCGGGAGCTGGGAAGCACGTTTATATCGCCTACTTATTCGAAAGCGACTTAGGCCTGAGGCAACAATTGTAGTTTTTTGTGCACATCATTTTCGGTGCGCTAATTCGGTGCCTCTTTTTGTATTATACAATCATCAAGGGAAGAGTTATCAAAACAAAAGTCAGAGTGTTGTTAGATTGTTGGTGGTAAAAAGTTTGAAGTCAAACAGATACGTTAGAACACTTTGTCCCACACAAAATATCGTCCTCCACCGTCTTATACATGTAATTCCACATGTCAACTTTATTGCAATCCATTTCAACATAAATGTAAGTTAAATCGAGTCCATCATAATTCCGGCTAAGGAAAGAATATTGCAAAGAGACCTATGTGTATTTTCTACCAAACATTATTATTATTAAATACTCCATTATTTAATAATAACAATAAGGTTTGTAATCGTGCATTCCATAATTCGTTAGTAATGTATTTGAAGCAATGTTCGAAGGTGGCTAATGGAAAGCATACTTTGAGCTTTTTATATTGTGTGATGTGTGACAGCAGAAGAACCTGTGTGGTGGTCAAGACGCTCGTTGAATTTACGAGGTGCGATAAAGGAAAATATTGTGACGTAACCTGCATGTCGGAGAAACAACATTTTCATCACAGCACTTTGAGAGTGGTGCACTAACTATTATTTACTCTGTCCATAGATTGTACGAGTACAAGACTCGTACTTGTATATACTTATATGAGTTACGACTTGTCAGTCCCCTCAAAACCTGTTGCAGTTTATACCCCTCACCTTCACTGTCAATAATCGTCACATGAACATATAACTGGTCATGATTTATGACACGTATGTGATAATCTGATAAATAACAGTGACCAAAAAATTAACTTCACGACGTTACAGTTAAATAAAAGTAACTTGAATGTCGCTTCAGAAAATCACGATTTTGGTAATCCATTACTCAATATGTTGTCGAGAAAATTCAAATATTTTATATTATACGCGTGAATCACTTTCACATGTAACAGGCGTAAAAAATATAGCCACAGTTACAATAATCGTCACATCAAAAACAGCTAATCGTGGTTCATTACCCGTGATAATATAATAGTGACAAAAAAAATAACTTCATGGCGTTATAGTTAAACAAAAGTACCTGTAATTTCCATGTATATTCCCTACATATGACCCCATGAGCATGAGGGTTCAGTAGTGTGTGTATATGTGTGCAATTTAATAAATAAAAAAATGTGTTGTAGATTATTCTGATGATTTAAATTATTATAAAAAAAAATTATGTCAAGGTTTTCTTATTTAGTACTTTTACATTGCAGCTTTTTGGGGATTCCTGTACTTCGTGGGATTCTGCTACCTATCGAACGCATGGGGCAAGACCGACAACCCGCCAGTTGGAACCGCTAACAACATGCAAGGGGCTATAGCTTTCTGTTTCTTCTCCATATTCGCTTGGGTGAGAAACGTTTTGCAGATCTAAAAAAATATTCTAAGAAATAATCTATAAACCCATTGTTACTATGAAATATAGCCTCTCAAGTCAGAGTCCTGAGAGGCTGAATTTGAGAGAAATGCTAAAACCCACACAGCATATTTATTAATGTAAAAATAACCTTGTGTTGGCAGACACGAAACTAACCATTGATATTAAATTCGATCTGATCGATTTTATAATATAGAAAATAATTAAAAAAAATATCTAACGATCCCTCAGATCGCTTGCGGTCTCTTCGCCTTCCAACGGTTCCGAATTGGGGCGGACGCGGCCTTCGGCCAGGCCTACGAGGTAGAGGGCGCCGTGGGCAGCCCGGGCGGTTTCCCCGCGTACCCAGGGGCGCCCGACTCGCAGCCTGCCTACAGCGAGCCGCCCTTCTCGCAGACGCACGCCGGTCAGACTTCTTTTTTTTTTCTTTATCCTTTTTTTATCAGACCTGAAAAGAAACTAATTTCTACGGATTTCATCGCGTTTAATTTTACTTCTTTAATTTCTGACGTTTCGGGAGCTTCACAACACCCATGGTCATAGAGAGATTAAAGTGTTTGATATTTGGTTGTCATATCAGTTAACAATACAACACAGTCAAGTGACCAAAAATTTATAATTAAAAGAATTATAAATTATTGGTCATGCATTGGTATGCTTTTTTTATAATCCCGCCCGATTTTGACCACGACCATGACTTCGGTTTGGTATAAGGGTACACGTAAACACACTCACCCTTCTCGTATTATTTGTGATAAAAATAAATTATTCGTAGATGGGAAGAGAGATCAGATACGGTGCCAGAGACTCGAGAGGCAACAAAACTAAGAAATCAGGTTTTCTGTTAGAAACTGTTTTCTGTTAGTTTTCTGTTCTAAAACAAATTTGTTGCTCAAATTAAATCATGCCTACTTAGCATCTGTTTATGAAATGGCATTTAAATGTTTGCTATTTATATTTTCAGGTAACATCGACTACTCAGCTCCGACCTACTAAGCTGTTACATGTTCAGAAGTTTTTGCATTTATTCATTTGCACCCATGCTTATATCTGAGTAAGTCATAATTATAACATCTTAAATATTTACTAATCAATATGAATGTAAGCAGTGACATGTAAGCATTGTCGAGTTTGAATTGTACGAAAATATTACTGTATGTTTGTTTTCTTAGAAAATACTAATGTAACCAAATCCTTTTTTAAAAATATTCTTGACTGGATGTAACCGAATAAACAAAATTAGACAATGTAATAATTATGACTCAGCAAGTCAATCATTAGCAATATCCATTAAAAACATTAGGTACGTCATACAGTATTATTTTTATTAAGTTTATAAATGGATACATAGTTGTAATTTATAGTTGTGAAATAATATTATATATATGAAATATAATTGATAAATAGAACCTTGTTTCCTTGTATGAAAATATTATCTTTCCACATAATTTTGAGACAAAGAATAAATTAAATTTTATAGCCGTGTATTGCTTCACAGTACCTGCTTGTAGGTAAAAACAAATATGACAATATAGTCTCATTTATCTACTGTAACTATATATGTAAATAATGGAAATGTTTAAATGTTACCAAAATGTATTTTTCCTCCTAGTGATCAGCAAATTGTGATATTTTATTTCGGTGTTTCGTTGTTTGTTTATTTATTTATTTATTCATTCACATAGTCACCATACATCGTGCCATTGATTATGATATCATAAAATACATTTAATTCATAATTGTGTGTAAGATAATAATAAAGTTATAAGATACTGTATACAGCATGATTTTTAAATACTTATAAAAATATTTAGAACTACCATAATCGGTATTTGGTTAAAGATTGAAACATTATAATATTCTATTTTATTTAACGTACTATTGCTAAATACATCAATTTCAACTAGATATTGAAATACGGAACAAGCTTGTCTGCATTCTGCAACCTATATATTTTTATATATTAAACTTTACTTTTAAGCCGAAAACTTTTAATGAACGTGCTGTGTACATATATTTAAAATCATAATAAATAATCCAGCTTGGTCACTTAAACCATTGTACTCTAAGTTATCTCTAAATTAACAAAAAGGTTAAGATAATTGTAAAGTTGCATATCGATGTTTTTTTTTGTTGTTGATTAGATTACTTAATATGTAATAATATTTTATTTCTTGTTGACTTTTGACAATATTCTTTTGCCTTGCTGCGGTGTACATTAAAAATATATTTTATGCGCCACTTTTCTCATAACTCATGACGTGTAACAATAAAACTTCTATTGTTATGACACATGGGTTAATTGACTGGGATCTGACGCATTCAGTATTAATTTTATTTTAAGTTGTGATTGGCAACAACTGTTAACTTTTGTGAATGTCAAAGTTTGTAGTATTAAATTTAAAATAAAGTGTTTAAAATTAAATGTATAATGTAAACGCTTAAACCCAAAATCATAGTATTTTTTAAAAATGATATTTTGGGAGTGTTGCTAATCTTATAGTAGAATATAATGTTTGAATAATGTATTAATAAATGTTTTAATTTGAGCCATTACAATAATTATTGTATTGATTAATGTATTAGTTATTCGTATATTTTTGTGTACAGTATATTCCATAGTTTGGTGTTGCTAGAAGTTACACCAGATACTTGTATTGTATCATGGTAAGGTTTAGTACATTATGCTTACTGGAGTATAGTATAATAATTATTGGAATGGTCTTTCTAGAATCTGGTGTAGTAACTAGTTGTTTACAACAATATCAATATTCTTTTACTACATGTGTAATGCATTGACAGACAGAAATGGGGATTAGAATTTGGTTTATTCCTGTCACATGAAATGTGAGCCCTAAATATTTTGCCTAATCATTTCAGTGCTCATTTAAAATATTGTGTTTACAGAAGTTGGAATGCATATTATGTAGAAGCACAAAGCATAAGCAATGCATTGACTGGATTGAAAATTGATATTTTTGTAGGCCAGTGTTTTCACTTCCATAGCTTGCACTGTTGTTTGTAAAAATTATTAGCAATAAAATTGAATTTACTTGACTGCTCGGATGTACAGTTTAACATTTAATATTGTCTCCATTGCGCAACTATTGGCTTAATCGTAATTTTACAATAAATGTGAGTACAATCACAAAAATTATATTTGAACATAATATAAGCAATACTTGTTTTATATATAACACAATATCGTAAGTTACGAAACTCGTGTTTATTTTTAAATTCTAGTCTGTATTCTCTACAATATGGTCCTTCCTCCCTTTCTCTTAAAACGTCAGCTACTCTCGTTTGCTTCAATCGGTTCCTTTTAATGCTTGGACAGTACATCCGATCATCAGAATCGATTAGTTGAGTCATATCAGTCGTGTAATAGGGCATATAGATAAAGTAGTAACTAAATACACATGTTATTAATGTGGTTAAAAATATTTGTAAAGTTGCCTTGGCCATAGACAATTGATTCTATCTTTTTATCGAATCTAAATTTCTATTGATATACAAAAACCTACAAAAAAAAAATAGGTTTTTTAATTAATTCTGTATTGGCTAGGGCAGAAGCTTCACAGATTAAAAACGCCTAAACAAAAGTTATATTGTCGCGTAGATTATAATGTATTGATGTGCTTTACTTTACTTTGTTAAATGAATTGCCCTACAAATACATGACTGTTGTTTTTTCAATGCTAAAACAGATTGTGTACACTATTAACGATGTATCGTAGCTACATATTGTATCTAGATGTAGATAATGTAACGCGTATGTTGGTTAGTGGTCTGTTCTAAAGAGATAAAAAAACAGATAAAAAAAGGATGCAAAAAAAATATTGTAATAAGTGTTAAATATTACGCTAAATCATTCAGTGTTTGATGAATACTTAATGTTGCGATTAGTGATTGTAATGCATTCTGTACGTTACATTTTTTTCCCCATGTACTTACAGTTACGTCCTTTTACAATGTATTACGACATATTGTTTCACCAAAGAATTTTAACCAATTTTATTTTTGAACCATGCTATTCAGAGAAAACTCATATGTGTATTGTTCACTATTTAAATTAAACACTTTTAATTAAGTACTATTTATTTCCAACTATATAGATAATTTCACTTATTTTTGAAATCAACAATTACAAAGTAATAATGGAATAAAATAGAGCAAATGTACTATATTATTAAAAGAAACAACAACAAACATACAGTTTAGTTCGTTTATTAATATTTGAGTTATACACATATGAATAAGAGCTTGTATCTCATGAAAAATTACCAAAGACATTGTATGGTCATTAATGTCTTATTCGTTTTTGTAAACTTTTCGTCGGTTGGGCACAGTTTGAATCTAATTAAACTCCCAGACACACAAATCGAGCCACCCTGCATTATTTTATATAAAGATCTAAACATCTGAAATCAGAACAGTTGTTTGGTAGTTTTGTAGCCGACGTTATTCACCGTCATTTGAGTATTTCATAGTCTCAAATTTGTATTCAGTTCGTTGAATAAATGCCTTTAAATGTACTAAATCGTGTTTTGGCTTTTGTCTGTATAGTTGAATTTTTGAAGAAAACGAATTTTGTATAGTTGTATTGCCCCCATGGGTATTTACGACGGGCGTCATGCAATTTGGCATAGAATTAATCAATCTCACTATCACATGCTGTGGTATGTTCTCCCATGCTTCCTCGATGGCAGTTTTCAGCTCTTGCAAAGTCTGTGGATCTAGTTCATGAGCTCAAACACGTCTCTAGCGCATCTAATAAGTGTTCAATGGGATTCATATTTGAGATTCTTGCAGGCCAAAAATGTGTTACCGCGGCCATGAAGGTTTCACTTACACTTCTCGCGGTGTGCGCCCTTGTAATGCAAGTAGATAGAAATAAATCCAGCAGATGGCACCACATGAGTCTCTAAGCATTGACGAATGTATCGATAGACCTTACACCGTCCATCATTGCTATACAGCAAAATCTTGGCTACATCAGTAAGCTTCATTGATGCCTAGTCTAATGTAAAAGTTTGCGGGGGGTAGACTGTAGGCGCGACATTCGATGAGATCGTGGGAGTTGTGATCCATTGAGTCCGGTTCCTCCGGCCAGTCTCTTTGAGCGTTAACAATCACTGAAAGTCTCGAAGCTGTTCTAGGATCTGTACTGACGTCAGGTGACGATTTCGTAGGCTGGTGGGGAAGATTCGTGGTCCTCCTGAACGGGGTAACGACTTAAATGAAGTTGTGCACGTTTCGCTGACTAAACCCAAACTACAGAAGCTTGCGGCTATTTCAAGTACAATCTTATCCATAATTAACTTCAAAATGTGTTAAAAAAAATATGAAACAATTTCAAGATTTTTTATCCACAACAAAACTAATAAACAAGGTTATATCGAGATGGCCTAATTTAAGCGATTGTTAACATAAAGAGCATTTAATTCCCCCCTTCTATTTTTCCAATTCAGAACAATGACATTAAAAAAGTTGTAGCCAAAATAGCATGTTCATAATCACATAAAACCTTTTCCTGTGTCATTCATTAATTTAGATTGTAGGCCTTTATTAAAATAAATGCAGGGTGGCTCGATTCATGTGTCCGGGAGTGTATTTGCGTAAAAGTTATTTAACTGTTATTACAAATTGAGCATGTGTGACCTCAGTTTTGTAAAATGTTGGCATTGACTCAAATTGTTGCTTGCGGCAGAATTCTATCAAGATGTGACCTAGAAGATGACCACAACTTACTGGTTCATGTACAAGTATAAAATTTCACTTGAAAGTTATGAAGGTTCGTAAAACATATAGGAGTCAATAATAATCGGCATTAAAAATATTTGTATTGTTTATACAACGCACAACCAAATATTAATTAAATTCAAAATGTGGTCTTCCCTTAGTTTGTGTTATGCGAGAATGAATTGATGGTAAATGAAAATAAAGTGAAATTATAGAAACTGAGCTAGCCTTTTTTGTTTTTGTTTTAATAGAATATCTCTTTGTTATCGTTTAACTTTTTAACGTCTTGACCGATTGGGCTCCATATTCCTGCAATATATTTGTACTGTCGAGACGTTGGTTCGTTGCTATGTAAGGATTCAGATGGTGGTGCTGTAGTCAAGTTATCAACAAATTCTATGTTTATGGGCCTCAATAATAACTCATATTCTCAACATTATTTTAGTGCCAAAAAATAAAATCACAAAATCTGGAATGTATAGGTGGCGCTGTGGCTGAGTTATTAAGAAATCAAACTTATCGCACCACCTATCTGAAAGGGTTGGGGCCTAGACCTTATCGACCATGCTCGACGACACTATTAAAGTATAGGTATTTAGACTGGCGCCGACGTTCGACACCCGCTTTTTTACAACGTTATAGAGTCAAGCGGTGGCTTTTGCTACTGCTCTTGCTCCTGCGTTTCGTTCGGTGAGTGAAGTAACCGGAGGTCAGAGTATAAAAGCGATTTCAAGTTTTCCATCAGTCAAGTCAAGCAGCCTATAAATGCCTACAGCTGGGCAAAGGCCTCCTCAAATATCTAAGAGAGTTTTGGAGCCGGGAAAGGTCCGCCACGCTGCGCCAATGCGGGTTGGTGGACTTCACTGTCCTAGAAATAATATTTCTGACATTCAGATTTCTTCACGATTCTTTACCCGCATTTAAAATCGATATTTACTATTCTTTTAGTGGTGCCGGCATCGGAAATCGAACCCAAGTTAATCGCGCTCTATGAAACTAAAGCGTGCGCTCTGTTTACTTTAATGTTAACTATTTAGACTCATGTATCCTGCTTATCTTATGGGTATAGATTCATTAAAATCGGTCAATTAATTTCGAAGATTTTTAACTATAAAGTTGAAGAATGTAATTCAAGAACAGGTGTCGACGCTCTCGGCTCATCCTTCAGCTGTCTTGGCTCCATAAGATTTTTTAGCCCGGGACGTTGACATAGCCGTTTTTTGACTTCACTAGATTTGGAAGAATAATTTTCACTGGGTTGAATCATATGTGTTGAGCTATTGGGCATGATCGAGCGTATTTTAAATATTGATTATTCAATTGGTGCTGAGATTGTTAGAATATAAAAATCATCGTAACGTATTCATCTTGTAACAAGAGCAACTCAGTGCTTTACAACTAAAGCTTGAATACCGGTGCCCCAGCCGCGGCCCTTGGTTCACGTTCACGTAGGGGCAATTACTCGAGTAAATACTCGCAAATGCCTTCCGATTTAAAACTGAAAATTCTCAAGTTCAGGGAAAAGGGATGATATTATACCGCGCCTGTGATAATCTCGGCATGTGGCAAGTTCTACCCAGTCTTACTTAGTATTTTTTACTTACAGGAAGAATGAAAATAATAGAATAATATTGTTCTGCAATTTTTTTTATTCCGAACTTGGACACTTTTTCTTATAGTTAAAGAATTATCACAAATAAACAGTGAAAACAGACGATTCACAGAATCTAATTAAACACAGCAATGGTAAGATTTAGAACTTCACTACAATTCCTTGCGATGTATTGCGACACATTGCTATAGAAACAAGACTCATGCTCCCATTACATGTCTTTAAGCATGTTAAGATCACTACACATGTTGTAGGTATACTATATATACTAAATCAACTAAAAATAACCTAAACTGGAGAGAACTTTGTCCTGATATAGATGCATCTCAAAAATAGCTTTGCTATTAAATTATGGATAGTGCAACTGTTCTATGCTGAAATAGTTTTACATTTGAGAGTATTGATTTTTTATTAATTTACAAAATAAGTTGTACATATATACAAGATATAACGAGACTGTAAATGCACTGAATTAAGAACTGGGTAATCAATGAGATATCTACAAAATCTTACCAACCAATAATAATATTTTTGGCAAAACATAATTTCTAGAGAAAGACATGGTTTAAAACCAAGGTGTAGTGTAATTAAACATTTACATTCAATTTTTAAAAGCAGTCTCAATAAATTAGTCTTATAACTGCAATGTTGACATTTATAAATGTATCTTCCTATAGGTAAATTATCAATGTCAATTACAATTAAAGGCCTAATTATGTTCCACATTCAAAAATAAACTTAATTAAACTTAAAATTAATATCACTATACCAGTACAAAAAGGAACTGAATGAATTAGTTGTACACAGATCTTTGATTGTTACTGACATGATTTCTAACTAATATCATACTCATAGATTACAGCAGTAAGCCAATTTATGGTACATTTACAAGAATTTAAATCAAATGCAACACAATTAAAAATTAAGAAACATTTTGATGTCCTGTCTGATTTTGATCATGGCAACAACTTCCAAATACTATCGGAAGTTATCAACTGTGCAGGAGATATAGTGCCAAAACACAGAGACACTTTCTTTACCTTCCCCTATCCAATTACACTTATGTGTTAAGATCGGAGGAAGGGTCAGACACTGTCCGAGACATGGAATGCAACACAACTCAAAAACCAATGTTCTGTTTTGTACAAATATTGGCTTCAGTTGGGATACAAACTCACAAACTATGGCTTAACAGTCCGGTTAGCTAACTACTAAGCCACATGGTTGTCAAAAAAGTTATTCTAAATCTCTTATAGCAATTACTTATTGATTTAATACATGAACTAAAAACTAAAATAACATTCTAAGAAATGCCTTCATTATATTTTTAATTGTATGAATTATATGCAAAACACATATGTTGCGATATAACAATGCCCTATTATGATACAATACTAATCAATTTTTAATCACTGCTGTAGAGAAGTTATAAATTTTTTTTTTGATCTTTATTCAATAATAATTACTTCTTTTACATTTACTTATTCACTATTTGAAAAATTGCTCAATCATGTAATATTTATCAATCCTTCACTGGGCTGTCTTTATAATACTACTCAATCTAAACAATAATATTTGACAACAAATATAATAGAAAATTACATTATTATTCTTTTCGTCAACACACTAGTTGTAATACTTTTACACTGATCTCACTTAAAATCAAAGAGATAGTTACAAATAAATGTAAAGCTAGATGTATTTAAATGAACAGGCCTGCACCTAGAGAAAGTCCTTTGGATGCAATGTATTTATTAACATTCTCTAAGCCCTGCCTGTAAGCCTGTACTACTTTTTAGCCTTAGCTGAGTTTCCTTGTTTGTTTGGTGGAGTCCATCTAAGTGCAGAAGGGTCTACTGACAATCTAGGTTTCTTGAAATGGGAACTAGCCAATTGCTCTGCAACTATCTTTGGAGTTACACAGATTACATGTTGTCCTTTCCAATATTTTACCATATTCATAGACTGTAAGGTAGAAATGATGTCTGTTTGTGATATACCAGTCATTTGGCTTAAGTCTTTTATACTTAGAGTACCTCTACTAGCACTTAATACTTCCAGCAAGACATATGACCAGTATGACCTGTAACTAAGTTTTCCTAAATCTGACAATGGTTTTTCAGGACTACCTACCACCTGTTCAAGCCTTGATAGTTCATAACTAAAGGCAATTAATAGCTTGCCATATCCTTGTCTTTGGTAAGGTGGTAGTGTAAGTATACAGGCTACATTATTACCCTCAGGGGAATCTTTTTCCTTTGAAAAATACCCCACAAGATGAGCTCCATGTTTATCTACTTCACATAGTATGTAAAAAAGGAACTGCTCAATATCAAAATATAATGTTTTGTGATCTAAAAACAGCTTTGCTAGTAAACACAAATTTTGACAGTAAATTTTATGCTCCTTGCCATCAGCTTCAAAGATAGCTATTGTACCTTTTCTATATATCTCACCACCCTGAGGTTGTCTTGCTGTGCATTCACTTAGATGATACCTGTATGTCTTCTCCATTCTCATGTATTTGAGGCAATATTCACATATCCATAGTTTTGATTGTTTACCATACTCATCTGGGTAGGGGCTGAAGTACCAAGTGTCTATTTCATATTTACCTATCTGAATCCGATCGATATATTTAATTTTAGTAATTGCTTCATGCTCTTTCTCTAGGGCCGCAGTTGTCGGATCCATCTCAGCATAAGATTTTTGTACGTGATTGATTTCGTCATGTTTACGTTTTTGATTGCGTGTTATCTTGCGTCCAGATTTATCGGTAAGAAGATGATCGGAATTTATATTGTTATTAGACTGTTCGCATACGTCAAATCTATCAGACATAACCCGGTGGCGGGAAACCCACTCGTCGAGTCGCCGATCGTAGCCAACATAATGTACATAATACTCGTAGCAGGAATCGGCAGCATTGTACCGCGTTTGTATTATCTCCGCCGGGTGCCATGACTCATCGGAACGCCGCACTAAATAGTGCTCTCCGATATCCAAAGGCTGTTCCTGTGCTGACTCTGAGTCCTCATGATCTGTGCTCCTACATTCTGGGTTTGGTAACTCATTATTCACTATAGGTTTTTCTAATTCTTTATCACCTTTTGCCATATTAAAGCACTCGAAAATAACCGAATCACGCAATACCGCGCAACACCGATTGTTAGAGCAGCCATGCCATGATAAACCACAGACAATAGAATAATTGAATAAATGCGACGCGCAAAACTACAGTACAAACAAAAAAAGTGCGTTTCTTTGTTCTTTTTAAATATTTATTTTATTAAAAATGTTTTTTACTAAGCTGGCTAATTAATGAGCTATTTAAATAGGGTATAGTCAAAATTATTTCATATAAACCAAAAACTATTTGACACAGACTCTAAAACGATTTTTCTAATTTAATTAATTACTGATGGTAATTAAATTTAAATCACAAATTATATAACATAAAAATGTTATATAATTTATGCTTATTATATAACTCATGAAATGATTAGCTACAAAATTACTTTTTTTTTTAATTGCCGAATAAAGGCGATAAAATAATTGCCAAATACATAGACCGATATAAAGGCAGCAGCGTCTATGTTGCGAGAAGCTTAACTTGCGGGCCTCCTGCTCGTGAGCCTCTATCGATGAAGCTGTAAAGGCCACTAGGCCAACAACAGATCTGCCGTGGGGGTTTTAGTCGGTCATCTTCAATGCTGATCCCGACATAACCAGTCACCGGAGACGGTGACTGGTTACTCACCTAAGTCTGGAACTGCTATCACCGACGCTTTTAGTTAAGCGCGCGGTGACGTATTTCGCGTCAAAACTCAATAAATATGATCACTAAACTGTTCTAATGTACATAAAAGCTTAAAAGAAAGATAAAGAAACACACTCTTTTACTAGAGGGTAGGCTCGCTCTTTGCTTAGGATACGTCTCGGTAGGCAAGAGGGTTGCTTTTACCCATTTCTGCCCCTAAACAACAGTGTAACAACTGCTGTGTTCCGATTTGTAAGGTATAATTATGAGCTGTTAGGTATTCCATCTTAGTCCTCATGGGTGACAACGTATCTGTAACTTTCTTTATATACACATACTTATTACTTGTTCAATTGCGTTATCATATATATGTCACAAAGTTTATTGCAGTCAGTATACATTGTTATCTAAGACCAAATTCCGTCACACTCCTGTAGTTACAAAATTATTTCTATTACCGTAACGCTATAGCTATTTGACCTGTAACAAAAAAACCATAAAGCAAATTAGAACACTTACCGATACGATGTAACGCTCGATTGTCTGTATTTTGCCACTCAGGGTTTATAATCAAGGTCAATGAGTATTGAATACGGATATGCCGTCTGTGTATTTATTTTTTGTGGTTTTCGTATTTTGTTTAATTAACCTATAGAATGTTCAGAGCCCGATATAACTTTTAAATTATTAAGATGTTCCTCTTTTGTATTATTTATCCTATTTAGGACGTAATTGAAGATGTTTATATTTTGTGCTATGGCAGCGACTTGATTTATCTGACATCACTTTTCAACAGTTCTGGTAACTGTAAATAAAATTTCTTTCGGCAAAATATTGGCAATGTTATTTACCTATCTTTCTGAGAAAATAAAACAATAGATAGCTTTCATTAACGAAAACGGAAACAATTGCATGGGAATCGTTATACTATACGTTTGTCACTTTTCCATAAAATTCTGATTCCTGGTAATAAAAAGAAACAACACCTTTGGGCAAAATAACGACAATGTAGGTATACTACCAGTCTTTCTTAAGAAAAGAAACAAAAGCTTATATTTGACGATATCCGTGCCGTTGACAACGATCTATTTGTCTGATATCACTTCTTGTTGTAAAAATTGATGATGAATAACTTAATGAAATAAATTTGCTGTAAAAATTCTTGATGACTGGTGATAAAAAGAAGGAGCGAAGAAGTTTTATATGGATACATGCATGCAGTGGGAGTATCTGGGCTTTGCCTGGCATCGGGAAGAAGGTCAGGCGTCTCTCCCGCCCAGTTCGTTACGCAACGCAGTAGCGTGTGGTTGTAAGCTATGGTCGACATGCGGTGGAACTCTCACCGCTTCAATAGGATGCATTGATATTTATGTATCCCACACGTGTGTTCATGTATCAAAAATGAGAAAGTAAATCCAAGAGAACTAGTGGACACTGTGGGCGAACGCAAATCCTGGAGCTACCGTCGCGGAGACGGCGCAGACGGCCGTAACGCACGTGTTACAAAAAACACCTTTCATTCTTCGGCCCCGATCCTCCGTCATTTATTAGGTTCTCATTCCCAGAAATATGGGAAAAGTAAAGGGCCTACCGGCTGGGTCAAATGCCGTTGTCGCAATGCGCGCGTTGTTCATCGCAGATAGCGAGGGAGTAATAGTGTTGTGTGTAGACAGTCCCCTCTCGCTGGACGTCGCTCCTGCGTCGCCTGCGCCGATAGCGTAACCTGCGTTCAGCCTTTGCGCGTCGGCTACCTGTCGATAATGGAAGTAAATATCTTCCATATTCCGTACGGTATCGTGTCTTCTCTATTGCCACCGACAGTTTGCCGAAAGGCCGTCTCGCAAATGCCCCATTTCCGACCACTAAACCGAGCCCCATGCAAAGCTCAAACCGTGCTAGGAATGAACGCCGTCGCGGCTACAGGGTCCGCGTGCTCATACCACCGCTGCCAATCATGCTTCAAGATAAAGGCCTCTGGAACAACAAAGATTTTTAATTGAGCATAACACACTTAAGCCCACCCACCCACGGTAGCCTATCACCCACAATGATAGTCCACAACGCTAGATCAACCGCGAACATGTTCGCGATATCGCTACAACATATTGCAAACATAAGCTAAGATTTTTTTTTCTTTTTTATAGAAGAAGGGGTAAACGAGCGTGCGGCTCACCTGATGGTAAGTGATCACCGACGCCCACGAACATCCACAACACCAGAGGAGCTACAGATGCGCTGCCGGCCTTTAAGGAAGGAATAAGCTCTTTTCTTGAAGGTCCCTAAGTCGTAACTGTTCGGAAATACTGCTAGCGACAGCTGATTCCACAAAATCGAAGTGCGTGGCAGAAAACTTCGATTAAAACGCACTGTGGTGGAATGCCAACCATCTAGGTGGTATCGATCGAACTTCGAATTCTGTCGCGATGTACGATGGTGAAACTCAGCAGCTGGGATCAATCCGAACAGTTCCTCAGAACATTCCCCGTGGAAAATTTTGTAAAAAATGCAAAGAGAAGCAACATCTCTTCGCAAGGCCAAGCCGATCAGAGATAGCTTGGTCGCCGACAATTCGAGCCGCTCGACGTTGGATGCGGTCAAATGGAAGGAGTTGGTACTGGGGTGCCCCTGCCCAGAGATGAGAACAGTATTCCATGTGGGGCCGAACTTGCGCCTTATAAAGCAAACGGTGGACCGGCATGAAATACTGTCCCGCTCTACAGAGCACACCAAGCTTTTTGGAGGCCAATTTGGCCTTTCCCTCCAAGTGACCACGGAACTGAACGTCGCTCGATATGTCAACGCCAAGGATTCTGATACTGGCTGAGGCAATAAGGGAGAAGAATGTTCTCAAAAAGAGGAGAAACGACAAAGGGATTCTTTTTAGCGGTGAACGCGCAAATCTGTGTCTTTTTGGGGTTGAATAGGACCAAATTACGTCGACCCCAATCCGAGACTTTGAATAACAAGGTCTCGACTTCAGACACAAGTTTGTTCCGGCACTCGTCGACGTGTTCCCGAGAAATATTCGCACGGCCTGTATATAGGGCATCACCCGTGCTGTCGTCTGCATAGCAATGAATGCTACTGATTTGTAGCATGTCGTTGATATGCAGAAGGAACAGAGTGGGAGATAGCACACAGCCTTGTGGAACACCAGCATTCACGGGTTTGGGGTCCGAGCATGCACCGTCGACAACAAACTTGATGCTCCGATCCGTGAGGAAGCTGGTGACCCAGTTGCACAATCTCTCAGGAACCCCGTAAAATGAAAGCTTTGAAAGGAGCGCTTTATGCCAAATCCTATCAAATGCTTTCGCTACGTCCAGACTAACCGCCAAAGCCTCCCCTTAGACTCAACTGCTTCTGCCCATCGGTGAGTCAGGTAAACTAGAAGATTACCAGCTGATCGTCCGCGACGGAAACCGTACTGTCGGTCACTGATCAGCTGGTGTTCCTCCAGGTACCTCAGGAGCTGGGTGTTGATGAGTGACTCCATTATTTTAGATAACAAGGGGGTGATGGCAATAGGCCTGTAGTTGGATGGATCAGAGCGGTCGCCTTTTTTGGGTATTGGATGCACAAATGCTGTCTTCCAAGATTCCGGGACGACGCCTGAAGAGTAGGAGTGCCGGAAAAGACGCGTGAGAACCGGTGCCAACTCAGGGGCACACATCCTCAGCTCAATTGGAGGGATTCCGTCCGGCCCACTCGACTTATGAATGTCCAGGAGCGGAGTGCCTTTCGCACTGAGCTCTGCAGAAACTGAATTTCCGGCATGGAGCACTTACACCACGGGATGGTAGGTGGAGAGTTTCCCCGGTCATCAAGAGTCGAGTTGGATGCAAAAAGAGAGCCCAAGAGATCGGCTTTCTCTTTTGCAGTATGGGCCAGCGAATCATCCTCCTTGTGTAGAGGTGGGAGAGATGGCTGACAGAAATTCCCCTGGACAGCCTTGGCGAGAGACCAGAATGCGCGGGATCCCGATGGGAGGCGAACTAATCTCTCGCCAATTCTGCCAATGTGCTTTAACTTTGCCGCAGCGATAACTCTTTTGAAGGATCTGGAGGCAGAGTTGTACTCGTTTTTAAGAGCACTGGTTTTTGCATCCCGAGACGCCGATGCATCAGCCCAGGCCTGGTAGCACTTCCGCTTTCGGCGTGACGCTAGTTTGCAGGTGCGACCAAACCAAGGCTGGGATTTACCTCCGACAGGCATTGCAGAGAACGGAATAAAAAGTTCCATTCCCTGAAGTACCACATCGGTGACAGAATCTGCAACGACGTTGGGATCATCCAGCGAGAAGCAAACCTGCCCCCATGGGTAGGAAGCAAAGAAAAACGAAAAAAAGACCGCATTCCATCCCAATCTGCCGACCTATAGTGCCACACACGGCGGAAGCCCGCAGATCGCGTTCGGGATCGGCGCGCGATAGGCACTACACTCCGGATCAGACAGTGGTCCGACGAGCCAAGAGGGGCATCGACTGAGACCAAATATCCGTCCGGGTGTGAGGTCAGCAAAAGGTCCAACAGGGAAGGTGTATGACCTTCCACGTCTGGAATCCGCGTCGGCGAGGTTACCAGTTGTGTCAGGCCATATGCTAATGCAAAGTCGTGAACCGATCTCCCCGCATGATCGGTTATGCGAGAACCGAGCCAATTGGTGTGGTGGGCATATTAAAATCGCCGAGAATCACGATCTCTGCGGATGGGATCTGTTTAGCACGGAATCTGTAGCCATTTGGATGTGGTCGATGAGTCGGTCAGTTACGGTATTACCGCTATGGGACCTGTAAAGGCACGCATAGACGCGCGGATGGTCGTCGCTGTCGATGCGCAGCCAAAGGGTAGATAGGTCCAAACCTTCAAGACTACCGAGGCGTCGAGAACAGATATCATCTCTGACGTATACGCAAACTCCGGCACGGGGCACAAAGGAGTGTTCCAGTTTGTACCCCGGGTAATGGAGATAAGAGGTATCAGCCGGAGACGATATCTGAGTCTCTGTAAGAAAAAGCAAGGCCGGCTTCGCCGTTTCAAGATGGTAATGAACGGCGCTAAGGTTCGAGTGGAGTCCCCTGATATTGCAGAAATCCACGGCGAGCGCGGTAGGGGATGCCATAGTTTCCTTGCTGCGTTTGCCTCGAGTAGGAAAGAAAGAGAGCGGAATATTGCCCCCCCCAGAATACGCGGGGCAGACTGAGCATCCACGATTAGGTAGCGTAGGAAAGCCTGAACGTGGATGCTCAGTGAGGGATTCTCCAGAACCGTAGGTACTGGTACCCTCCTGGGGTAGCTCAAAATTATATACCGCTACCATATTTGGGGAGGGGGGAGGGGGAGAGGGCCTCCGGTTACCTCACTCACCGCACGAAACGCAGAAGCACAAGATGCCTCTACTTCACGCCGGTATTCTGCGAGGCCGTGGTACTTATCCGGACGAGCCGGCCCATTCCTGCGGCAGCAAAAGCCGCCGCTTGGCTCTACCACGTTGAGCATTTTCAACTTATGTACGTACTTATACATGTTCATTATTTATTAATTAGAAAGGAACAAATAACTTTTAAATTTGTGTATATTATATATATGTAGTTCCTATTATTGGATTTAAAATAATTTTTCAAATACATGTTAAAAGTAAAACTATTTATATTTAGGTCTCATCCACACAAAATAGTACTATGTATTATAGTTTTTACACGTAAATTTAAGTTCATTTCTTGAATGTTTTTGTATGATAATAAGTAATATTTTTAGTACTTATATTGTTTCTAAATTAGATCTTCAAGAATATACATTATTCTTTCTAAAAATAAAGCATAGTTTGCCTTTTGATGCAAAGTTTGAAAGGACCTCTTATAGAGTTTGTGTGTCATTCACGTCAAGGAGCGGAGCCGCGTGTGTTGCATAGTATACTGGTAATTGCAATAGGTTTACTTACGGTCTGCATGTCTTTATCCTAGGATATTATTCTTTTTTAAATATTAAGTTCTGAAGTCACCATTGTATGTGCGTTTTTTGTGGATGGGTGCTAAATCTAACTAAATCATCAAAGTTATCAGCAGTGTCAATTCGTTAATAAATCGAGAAATTAAATGTACTGTTGTTCTTTCGCCTTTGCTAGCTCGCACGATCTGCAACCGGTTAGCAGATGTCGCTCGCTGTACAGGCTGTTCTATTTTTCGTAGTAGGTTATCATTGAAGAACTTTAATTTTAATAATGTGTTATCAAATTGCAGTTACTTCCTACGCGTCGTATATCTTTTGGTAAAAGCCCCCTCAAAATTGGTACAGCCGTCTCCAAGATTAGTCCGAACAAACAGACATGCAATATTTTTTGAATTTAGTACCTGACAAATAATTATATGAACAAAGAAAATATTTTTTTTTCGAAATCACTGTCTGACTTTAATTTCATTTATGTAATGTATAGATTCTTACTAACTTTGACATTGGCAAAAACTTATTAGGTATAGTCATAAGTAGACTCGGGGAAAAGAGAAAAGGTAAAAAAATACTTTAAATTGTTTATGGTGGCGTGTACACCATAGACAACAAATAGATAGAGTAGTTTAATAATACCAAACCAAAGTGTGCACGTAATCGCCATCGGCGAAACGTACCAGTACCTAGTGAACGTTTTTTTTATTGAATTGTTTGTTCTTATCGCATTTATAAAGATACGAAAATTAGTATTGTTTTCTGACTGTGCCATTGAATTCCTAGTGTTGAGTTGAATGTCGATGTGTTTTTGCAAATAGACGTGATTGCAAGTGCTGTGCTTGCCGATTAATTGGTTGCGAGCCTGTGTGATTTTCGTGTTGTATTAGCGACAACGGTCGTCTAAAACGCAAAATGCAAGCGATCAAATGTGTTGTTGTAGGAGATGGGTAAGTCTAAGTTATCCTATTATCACAGGCATAATAACATATATCCCTGGAAGCGATCATTAGTAAACTATCTGACGTCATATGGAATTCATGTTCCCAGCACGGAGGAAGCTCTCCTAGAAACGATAACGCACGTTTTCTTTATCAGACGTTTATCACCAGACTTTGTTCCAACAAAACAATTGTTAACACAATAGATGTAGCATCAACTATTGTTCTGTACATTAATATTATGGTACAAGTAGATGTATGTGTAATAGCCTTCGATATTGGCATCGTCTTGTAAACTTATAACCAAATAAGTCTACCTTTCTCGAATTATATACCTAACTTATCTTTATTTCATTTATATTACATAGGAAAATAATAAATGTATACTTTTCAAGTCTGACTTCTTTATATTACATTTTACCATAAACTAGGACTATTGTTTATTAAGTTAAAATAAAATTATATTTCTTAACTAAATGTTACACTAATAAATAATACAAAAATTGAAATTGTGTTTTACAAAGCAATGGATTTCTTTTATCTACTGTAACCTACTTTCTCATGATCAGCTAGTTATTTTTTTATACTAAACAGTTTATTGGTGTTAAAAATATACTTTGATTTAATGTAACAAAAGATGACTATACTAAATTTCGTGATTCCAAATTGTGTTCTAATGCATTTTTTTATAATTACATCTATATTAAGACTATTAGTGCCTGGTACTAACACAGTTCCAAAATTTGGTTTTAACCATATTTTGATTCCCGTTTTTTTATCTTCCATTTCAGCCTGTAGTATTATACCATTGCTGGAGATTTCCAATATGGCAAGGCAATCGCTATAATCCTCACAAATGCCAAGCAGAATAGTGATTGCAGTACAGCACATCTTATATCCTGTTGCTTGTTACCAGTCTAGTTAATTTAGGTCTGGTATAAACCAGATGGTTATTCTACTATTTATTAATACCCATATGATTTATCAGGAAATTCCCTTAGTTACTTTTTTCTACACCTAGGGATGAGATGTGGAGGCAGATTCTCTTATGCCACCACCATGCAGCATTTCAGATTAAGTAGTTAAATTTTTAAGTTGAACAGAAAGACACTTTGCATATTAAAAATATTAAGCAAATATTACTTCACCACTCTGAAAACCTGAATTGTGCAAGTACAATGTCTAAAAAAGTGAAAGGGTACATAATATATCAAAGAAAAGTAAGATAAGATGATGTAACATTAACAATAAACATTTTATGATCTACCTTTCAATAATGAATAATAATTATAGTAGCAGAAGTAACAATAAAAACAGACATGAATGTGAAAAAGCATTGACTGTCTGCTGTAAGGAGTGAGTGGGACATGAGCTATAAAATAAATTGTATCTGAGCAACATACTGTTGTAACAGAGTGACTCGGACCTAAAACTGCAATGCCATTCGTTTCAAAGTTTGGAGAGGCAACATTAAAAATTTGGTACTATAATTCCTTGAAATTCAATAGTTATCAAAGGTATTATTTTGTGGAAACACAATACAAAACTATTAGTTAAGTTAGCCTGTTTCCACCTTAGTATTATATAATTAAAAATTGTGAAATAAACTGCTATAAGGACCTACCATAGGGGTCTTTGTGTTCAGCAGTGGACTTTGTCACAGACGGTAATGATGATGAGCATGTGTTAATAGCTACTTAAAAAAAGCCTTTTTATAAAATAACTAATACTATCACTAAATTTCCTCACAATAAGACCTATTCCCATGAACAAAATAATTTTGTTTCTATCAACCTGTTAACCTAGGACAGTAGTTCCAGTTATGTTTAAAACTGTATGTGTATTTAATTATATATGTTTTGATGTGTTGAAACAACTTTAAATAATTTTTTCTGTTTATTTGAATACAAACACTCATTACAGAAGTTTCTAAATAGTACATGGTATTGTTTTTTAATCTATGTATTATTGACCAATTGTGCTGAATATTACTAATTTTAACATTATGACATAAGAGTTTAATAGGTCCAATAAAATATAATCAATTACACACTGGCTTGGAAAAATTGGTTGTTGTGATTGTGGACAGACCTCATACATTAGTTCCTTTGTCATTCATACTTTATGAACATGTTGGCAGCTCAATGTAGTACGTATAATAATCAACATTGTAGCAAAAATCTTTATCTAATCTATTTAAAAATATATTGTGTGATGTTACAGTAAAGACTATTTTCAGTTTTAATAGATAAGATGATGGTTAAAGGAACTTAAACATTGTACACACACATTAACAGGAGATAAGGAATACATATGTACTTTGTAAGCCCATTATTTAACTTTCCTTTTTATATTTTATTTAAAAATATATCTTTTATTTATAGAATAGTTTTGACTATTGACTATTTATTTTTTCATTGTCAAATGTGGCAATCAGAGCATTATATCAATATTAAAAACTAATTTGTCTACATTTTCTTTTCAACTGAAATAAACTATCAGAACTTGAATCTTAAATTGATAACCGAGTCATATATTTCGTAGGCATGCAAAATCAAAAAAACCCTCATTGGGGCATTGCCACTAACTTTCGGGCTCCAACAACTCTCTCAAAAAAGAGCAGTCTTTTACCAGCAGAGGGACATTAATATGCTGCAACTTTAATTTTTTTACTTGAATTTGCTTGGTTATAAGGTCTATTGCATCACTGTACTGTCTGTTCTAATTACAACATTTTAACTAGAAAACATTACATATAAAATACTATTATTTTTAATAAAATGGCATAATTGGTAAAGGAATGAAAAAAGTACTGATCCTAACCACTCGCAATTATTGTAACATGGTAGATTCCCCCAGCATTAGAATACTGTGTAGTTAACATGAAAATGCCATAGTAAATCATAGTTTATTTCAAGCGTCGTGAGTGCTTGCTTTACTTCATGTAACTACTGCTGCCCACTGTGTTGCCCTGCGCAGTAAACGGTTATGCAGGCAAACCACAGGCAGCTGTACATATTTTGTCCCAAGAGAACTCTTAAAGGTCACAAATCTTGTCACAGAAGAATTCTAAATTGAGATAAAATATGCCCTATGTATTTTATTCCTTGGCATAATCTACATATCTGCAAAATGTTCTTCATATTCATTCAGTCTCTCAGTAACAGCATATTGTTTGTATAAACATACATTTTTATATTATCATTTTATTATATTAAGATATAACATAGCCTACAACACTTCGAATTATAAGCAACATTTGGAAATGTTCAAAATCCTTGAATTTTGGAATGTTCTGTGCCTATACTCTTTGTATAGAATAAATATTTCTTTACTGAGGTATTATAAGGTTATTAATTCTCTATTAAAACAATTACTGGGTTATTTAAATGAAGCGTGAAATGATAGTCTTGCTTTTGCTGCACCTACCTGGATATGATGTCAGATTATCTTGGTCTTATAGTAATGTAGTTCTTGGAATTAATCAAGTATTTCAAGAGGCAATTATATTAGATAAATTACTGGTATGTTATTAATGGAATGTTATTAATTATTATTTTCAAGGCACTTTAGACAAAACATAACAGAGGCAAGTTGAGAACTTTAAAGAGTCCTGATTACTTGAAAATTAAAATTATATTTAAGGAACGAAAAATATGTGCAATAAATTTTTTTTTTACAATAACACTACACATTTGAATTGCAACTATTATTTACAGATATCGCATTAAAATTTTTAGAGTTTAGAGTGCTTTACAGCACCCGGGGGGGACATGTGTTAGACGTCCTGGCGTCATACTTAACACGGGCTACCTTCAGCTTTTAATCACCAAACAAAAATTTAACGCGGTAAAATCCCCATTATTTTCTACGTGTAATTTATGTTTATAAGTGTGTTCTTATATACTTCGATGAGGAAATAAAATTAATGTTTGTAACACCCGATTTGAAGGCGAAGGAATGCGAATGTGTACGAAATTCACGGAAAGCGCAAGTTGCGTTAGATTACAATTGTACGGTCTTTAAAAATAATTGGTTCTGCGTGTCCGCGGCCTCAACGAATTGCCAGTGTGCTAGGCCAGTGTGGTTTACAACTAATAAAAATATTATTTATAGATAGAACACCCGTTGTGATGCAAGGTCTTCATGTGTTTATTAGACATGTCTATTTCTTGATACGTTATCGGGGTGCTATTTTCTTAAGACACATTATACTGGAACTACCAACCAATGAGCTACAAAACCAAACCTTTAATAAATAAAATATGTAATAATGTCCTTTTGTAATTTTATATATGGCCGAAAAATATGATTAAATTGATCAATAGGGAAGATGACTGGGTACCGGCTTGGGATGCTGCAATAAATAAAATTAAATCTTAACTTAAGTATACCACTGCACGACCTCAAGATAATGTGAGATTTTTCTGCGTAGATCGGACCAAAATTAACGATTAAAGCTGAATATAGGACTCAAAACGTAGGGAACATAAAAACTAAAACTAAACGCGATAAAATCCGTAATTAATAGTTTCTTTTTGAAAGGTTTAGTTTTTTTTTGCCTCGTAACGATAAGTAGATCATGCAGATCAATAGTGACAGAGCAGACTTTTCTTTGTCCGTGTTGATGTAAAGTCAAGAAAGTCAAGAAGGGATAACCGCTAATTTTAAGGATTATACCAATATTTAGACTATAGTCGACGTTTATGTATAGGTACTGGGTACAGACGCTAGTGAGCAATGCGGCTTCATGTACGAACAGTGTAAACGTGATAATCGAATAAAATCCACCGTATTGGGCACATGCACGATGTTCCCAATACGGCAATCGAGTCGCTAATCTAAGCGCTTAGAAAGTCGCGTGTGTGAAGAAAGTCGCCCTCTCTTGTCGATATTACGCTATGCATATCGAACCGGACGCATTCGACTAAACAATCGCTTTGCAGGATCGTTTTCTAATTAATGCCGATCTTTTTTAAAAAGCAGTTTTTTTTTCATGTTTTAAACAATGAGTCTTATTTCGAGTATTATTATCGAATTCGAATTAAATATTAATGCATGCCTTATGCATTAATATTTAATTCGAATTTAATTTGATTCTTCATCTATCTGTTCCGTATACGCAAGTATTAAATCATAATAAATTAAACCCAGTTCTTTTCTCTTGCTTTTCTTCGTGATTTGTATGGCCTTGTCAGTGGTTTGCCCGAAAGTAAATAAAATTATTATTATTCGCATATAATATCCCTTAAGAAATGCATAACCATTACGTCCTCTGTATTGTCTTAAAATCTTTTCGTAATTTTATCGATCCTATATTCGTATAGATTTGAAGCTCTTTTAATAACGTTCCTATATCCAACAATCTTCAATCTTCTACGAAAACATGTTATTCTAAAAAGTTACGGCGTTTGTTGTTTTAGAACCTGGAGGGAGTGAATTGAGGCAGCAATCTAATTGATTTTAAGAAAAGCTTTTCCTTCTGCGTTTTAATAATTGCTATTTGTTTAAGGAATATACTTCTTCAATTATCATTGAGTTATGTCGAAATGTCTAGAAATTAAAATGTTTAATGTGAATAATGAGTACAGATCAATCGAATGTGGTTTATTTTAAAAAGTTGCGATGTATCTTATACAATGGGACAAAGATAAAAAACAATATTTCTTCAATAAATTATTATAATGATTTTATCTTAAAATAATAAGTAATCAGCCATATAAAAGCAACATATTTACAAACTTCTCGAATCAAAAATCTTATTAAATATCGAGAGTACTTTGCCCAGCGGGACCTTTACAGGTTACTTCACTTTTTCTAGAAAAATTGTGTTAATAAATATATGGTCTATAATGTTATAAAGTCCGTCAATATTTGGGTGGTCTTACAATCGTGCTAAGTTGTCCCGGCAGTTGCTTTGGGAATTGATGCAACAGCTGTGTGTCTTCCCGTGCACGTCAAACGAAGCGAATGAAACTTGATCTATTGCACTTGCAATCTGTCATTAAACCGATAACATCGTTTCGGTAGTGGTCATTGATGTATGGCGCACCCACTCTTGACGATATTCCGTATGGCTTTTGCAAGATGTATTTTACTATGTGGTAAGACTCCTTTTTTGCTTAGGAGCCGTCTAGGTAAGTACGTAGGTACGACTTTACCCATTTGCTGTCGCTAATCAACAGTGTAACCAAACTTTTGTGTTTCGATTTGAACGGTGTAGTGTAGTCTAATTACAGGCTTATGGGCACTACATGTTAGTTGTTACGGGAGTCAACGGTTCTGACATTTAACAAACGAAATTATCTTTCCTACGTCGAAGAATAAATAATTGATTTTTATTTTTTTTTCTCATCTGTTACCTCCTTCGCTTAAAGATGGACTGTCAGCTCGTTTGTCATCGCTGTGTTTAAAAAAATATTTAAAAATCGTAACTACCTGATGGCAAATATCAGGGTTTAAAGTCAAAAAAAAAGTAAGTAATTACCGTTTCATATTGAAAAATTCAAACAAAATGTTCAAATAAATTTTTTTTGTAAGAAAAAGTATATTTTTTTAATCTTATATTATTTTTGGCTTTCGTATAGAACTCTAAGGAAACTAATAACAATAACTACTTTACAAAGTCTATGAAGGCATTTTCAACCACTTCCTGAGGACAAGATTTTTGTCATAGATAATTATTATGAGTATCGTGGAGAATCCACTTTTCATCCATCACAAGACACAATTCTTCTAAAATCCCTTCATGTCTGTGCATATTCACCAAAGTAAAAACAAGGTTCAACGCGTGCGTTCAATCTCTCTATTTCTCGAGTTTTTTTATATAACCAATTTGGTGCAAATGCGTCAATATTAAGGGTAAACTTAGGTCTAACCATAACGCTAATACTTGGTTGCTTGATAAGGATCTGCTTTCACCATTAAATTTATTTACCTTACCGTCTGGTCTGTGATACTGTCTTCAAGTTGAAGTTTCCACTCCAAACGCAGCATTGATATTGCGATCCGTCTCTGCTGCGTTATAATTATGCAGGTTAATTTTGATTCAAAGTGGCCACTCCATTAAAACGTCAACTTTTTACTTTAACCCCTGTTATATAAAACTTTTTCGTTTATTATACAATATGCCTTTATACTACAGCGTACATACTGTACGAAAAGCTACTGGAGCTAGTTTTTTGAGAGAAGCTAAGATTACGTTTAGGTTTTATCGAGATTCGAACCCTAATCCGTAACTTTGGAGATAGGGTAATTTCTCATCTCACCAACTGTTTTGATTATGTTTTTAAATTGTTATGCAGTTTTTTAGTGTAGATAGATAGAAGATAGATCATTCTAGTAGTCATTGCATATATGTAAATTATAAAACTGTTGACTACTTGACTACTTTTGGTAAAACAAAATTCTCCAGCTCAATAATTTCGATAGACGATAAAAAGCAATAAAACATTTTATACAAAGGACTCGTTTTATAAAGTCATATATAAAAGGGATATTGTCCCAACAAAACGGAACGAGTGACAAGCTTAAATGTGCATAAAAATTTGAATACACAAAATAAGGCTTAACTGCCAATTCAGTACCATACAGGTTGTTTCATAATACGTGTTATTTCGAAGGTTGAATGAAATTATTATTAAAACTAAGCATCATTTGTTGTTCTTTGGTGTACATTACTATGTAATTAAAGAAAAGTTAATTCAGCAACGCACATTTATACTTATAAAGAGAAATATGTTAAGTAACTGAAATTTTAATATTCAATGTTTTGGTTACTTCTGTAGGTCCTACTCCTGATCCGTAGAAAACTGCTTGTTTAATATACTATAAATGTCTACCCAACACCGCTCATCTGATACTGCATATTACTTAATTAAAAGCAACATAGTTTTCATCGGTCTATTATTAAGAGAGAGGTGAAATAGATCCTTTACTAATACACTAGTAAGGATGATAATCACGCAATTATTGTTTTCATCTTCGCGGTCAGATAAATACAATTTTTTTTTAAATAAAATAGTCAACTAATAATTGTCACTTTATAATTACACGTACGTATAATTAAAAAGGCATTAGAGACTGCTGGCTTTTTGTATGAAACAAAGTTATGTACGTAAGCTGAGATTACACGAGATTCTGATATTAAAGAAATTGTGTATGAATGGTTTATTCTCTACATTGATCCTCTTCTTGCCCGTTCATGTGAAACTTATTTATCATTATTATAACCAAAACGAGATCATGGAATTTGTTATAGGTGGGGAAAAGAAACGTAAATATAAAGGAGTGAGGCCAATTTTAATGCATTGCAATTTTTAATAAAACTGAAAGTGAACTTGCTTATTTAGTCGTAGTGTCTAAAGTTTAGATACAAAACTATAAATTCTTTGTCTAGATATAAAAATTAACAATGTTTTAGGTTAGAATCTGAAGTATAACTTTGTTAATTAGGGTACCATACCATGAACCTTTAAGGCCAACCCCTTTGAAATTTTTGAATATAATTGTGAATATTCTTGAGAATTGTTTCTGCTTTTAGCTCAAACACTTCTCCATAATAGGGTACACCACAAAGACTAGAACCACAATGATTCTGATCCAGTATGAAATTGGATATATTGTCATAGCAGATATTGTCCAACTTTCTTTGCCAAATCTGCTTGCTGCTGTCTACATCGCATTCGGTGTACTGATCTTTTTAAACCCGTTTAAAGATCCAAGAGCTTTTATTCTCGCAAAGGATTTTTTCAATTCCCTCTTTTATTGCTTTGTTCACATATGAAGTTCAATCTGTAATTATCTTTATTTTGTTTTTTAATAATAACCTGCCACGGTAGACAAAGACAAATCTTTTTAAGCGAGTTTATCGATGCGCAACAATGAAATGCGTTCACCGACACGACCTTCCGTTTTTGCATGCTTCATCGTGAATAAAATTAAGAGAAAACCTCCATGAAATGGATTTGAACCTTCAATATCAGAATAAATTATAATAAAAAGACAGTGAAACTGAGATCACACTCACAACAATTTTTGAAACGTTTTACCCATTGGTAACGTCATGCTAAAATATAGTTTTAATCATTACAAATAATTAATTGGTACTATTATTTTATTAACGAGATCCTGTTAATTAAAAACTGTAAAACCGGTTTTCAAGGTAACACTTAAGGCAAATCGTTTGAAATGAAACTAATATTTACTGATTTTATCGTGTTTAATTTTTGTTTTTAAGTTTCCGACGTTTAAGGTGCTTCGCAGCATCCGTGGTCACGGTGGACTGAGGTGTTGGTGGTCCTCCTGATTTCATAGTTAACTCTGGGCTACCTTCAGTTTTTTAATTATTAATTTGGGTTCGATCTACCCAGAATGTGCTTACAGTATCTTGAGATCGTACAAGCATACCACTGCTTGGTTTTAGATTTAATTTTATTTATTACTGGATTTGTGGTCTATTAAACCTGGTGTCGGGGCGATCAAGAATATGATCATAGACTACAGACTTCCCAGAACATTTTAATTGTGTATTATTTATTTAAGGACAATCTTACTTCTACACAATTCCTCAAAAGTTTCGTTCGGTGAATGAGGTAACCGGAGGCAATCTTACCATCAGGATACCGCATGCTCGTGTGCAACCTTGTCCATAAAAACAAAAAAAAATCTTACATGTACTAGGAACTATACAAAAATCATACTATTGGTCTGGTACAGCCGCGTCCAATTACAGGTATTTTTAGTAACGTTTTATGATATAAAAGACTTTCGAAACAATATAATATTTAGATACTGTATAGCATTTTGTAAGAGTATACATCTGCTCAACGCATCAGAATTATTTACTCCCGTATTTAGTGTGTACATTCTCATAGTGGGCTGTGATAGAGAACCCGCATACCAGCTTTTAAATAATAAATGAATTTGGGGACAATTGGTACAGTCAGTAGCTAAACTGAATTTGTTTCTAGGTAAATTGACTAATCTGTCTAAATAATCGACCTTGTGATATTTACTTATTTTAATGTATCTACTTGTAAAATTTAATAAAATAGGCGTGCCCAACTGACTGTCAAGCAGTTTTGAAAGGTTCCTTACATTCTGTTGCATTACAATAATTTAAAATGTTCTAGATTTGCTTTAACATGTAAATTATAGAACTATGTACTGTGATCATACATTAAATAAGTATTTAATTTTTTTACTTATGGTGTAAAATTAGAACTTATCACCCAATATTACGTATTTTATTTTAAATTTACTCAATAGTCCCATCCCAAATCCACTAGCTAACATAAGGTTTCCCATATTTTAGTATAAATCACGCTATCGTACTTTTTAATCTGTCATCGTATTCTAATTAGAATCTCTGAAGGCTATTCCTATATAAATTAAAGAAAGTCTTCTGGTATACTATATGTTTGTTTATTTGTTGTTCTTATTTAAAAAAATATATAAATGATCAGTCAGTATACACGGGAACGTTTGCAGGCCTATTTAAAAGCGTCAACTGGAGTGTAATTTTTGCGAATCAACAGAGTACTATGGCGAGCATAAAATCAATAATAGACCTGCGTCGGTACCGGAGGCGGCGATGTCACTGGACGCTATGACTTCACTACTTATAATATTGTACGCTTTACACTCGTCGGTACCACCGAATCCATTTTCCATACAAATTACAACGATTAATAAATTATTTAAGCAATAAATCATTACATTATCCTTTACGAGATTATATATTCAATTAGTTCTAATAACTAATTAACTTTACTAATAATTATTAAATGAATGGAGTTACGTTATATATTCAATTTATATTAAGATTTATAATTTGCTTTTTTACTCGGTATCCAAATAACATTTGGATGTAGTATGAAGTTTATATAGTATAAACATCCGGGAATAGAAGTCATTAGTTTGTCATGTTTAAAACGACAATAAATAGTTCTAATGTTTCGAACTACAATAAATATTTCTAATAATTAATTATATTTTGTGCATATTCGCTATCTATTAAATCGACACTCATTTTTTTTTCATGTTACTGGATTTTTGTTACCAATATCTTGTCAAAAGTTATCCTGAACACTTTGTATCTGTGTATTCGCTTATGACTTCTATACTTTTAAGTGGATTGCAATGGGGGTTTCATCATGATTTATAAAATTTAATGAGGAAGGTTCATATGTATAACACATTCATATTTAGCATTTAAATTATAGCGCGGCTCGCTTGTTTTTAAAAAATAAAAAATTAAGCTACACTTTTCTTTCTAACAGTACTTGATTCCGCTGCGGCTTTGAGTAGTTGGTTTGAAATTGACATGCCGATTGCTTTTATTAGCCGAATGATACCAGCGGATATGGTTTTATTTAAAGGGATTGCATTATACTGCTTGAATGCTATGCGGTTTGCTAAAATTCCATACCGACATAATTATGGTCTAATGATATTGCTATATGATAAACCGATAAAGTCATTTTAAAACTTGTTGGCATCCGTCGTAACCTTTGCCGACATTGATTATTTATCATCTAAATACAGTGACATTTTCGACTACTCACCACTACAGACTATAAATGTCTCAAAGCTGGGCAAATGCCTTCTCTAATTTCTTGAGAGGTGGTCCGGTGACAAAATCGCGGGTTGGCAGACTCACTATCCTCGAATAATTTTTTTCTTAATTTATCGGCATTGATATACTTTGGGGTATGATGATGATATACTCCTGACCTATTGTGACCACGGCGATAACCTCGAATAATATTCGCCAGTTGCCAACTGCGCAGAATATGTTCCTTGTGTACGCGCAACACACGCACGAGGCACACACTCGTCGTTTACCTTCCCAAATCCGTATCCCGATGTACCGCTTGTACGATTAGATCGGAGGAAGGATCGGATGCAGTGTTAGAGGCATGGCAACAAATTGTGAATTGCTGCGGCTGGGATTCGATAGCAGGACCCGTAGCTTATCAGTCAGGTGCGCTAATCATTAAATCACGAAGACGTCAATTCTACGTATGTCTTTAAATAGGTACTGTTGTGATAATGCATATCTATACTTTACTAAAATTAGCATGCAGATGAGGTTGTGTGTCTAAATGCGCTCTCTCAGGAGCTACCTACTTACTTTGAAAATTTCTTGCTGTTGGATAGAATTGCGTAATATCTTACGCAACTGTATCCTTCTTATGATCCTTATAGGCTATATAACACGGACCCTACCACCCATAGGAGCCTCCGCTCCTAGCTACACTAACCATTAACCTTGGTCATGGCATGTGTGTAATAAAAAGAATTTTTCGTACGATTTGATTTTCTCTATTGATGTTTAATTACTAAAACGCAGAACATGTAATGTTTAAAGGCCATTGTAATCTTGATAAAAAGTATTAAATATCATTAACTGCTATCTATCAACCTACAAGTTCGTAATTACTTTATCTAAATTGGTCTCGATGTAAGCGTTTAAGTACCCGCTAGAAATGCGGGCATTCCATCTTTTATCACTCAACCTTTTTAATGACTAATTTACGATCTATAGGTACCTAGATGTTTTTCCGAAATTTCTATACCTGTTAGTGCGTGCGTGTGAGTATCATCAATGTGTCCGTGTATACGCGGACACCTAACTACTTACCCGTGTCCGTACATACTACTCGATACTTGGAACCGTTTCATCGATATAATCGAGAGAACGTAAGGTTTCAGTGTCAGAAACACTCGTTACCTACAAATGCATTCATAAAATCAAATTTTGTTACTGATTTGCACAAAAATATTACGTAATTGAGACTAAGTTTGGGTGTAAGTAAGACTAACCTTAATCAGACATTCCCTCATCTGTCGGAGGACTTTGTATTTTTTCCGTCTTGTATAGCCCATTATTAAATTTTTACTACACAATGAAGTTACATATAAATATTAGTTTTGTGAACAAAGAAGCTCCGATAGCCGATTGAACGGCCAGGGATTTGTTTTCGAATCAGGAGACCCTATTTCCATTCTATATGTGAACGGCTGGTATCAACGAGTCTTAACTTATGTACGTTTTTTATCATTAGCCTAGACACAAAGACGGTGACAGGCCTACCACCTATCCCTGTTACGTTGCTGAGGCTCTGGTGAAAAGTGTGTTCAAACGACTTAAATTAATGTCTAAAGCGCTGACCACCTCACTATTATATATAATCTTGAGAGATAATTACACTAATAAAAAAAATAGGAATCTCATTCCCTTTGTGCCAAGGAGATACGATGGACACGGTCATAAATGCTAACAAATCATTACGGATTCGCTAAAAGACTATAATATGACAAAGTATTCAACGACGACCCACATACGCGATCTATAAATAGTGCCTCTTAGAAACGTAAAATAAATCGTTCCTCTTTGAAAAAAGTGAGCTATTGATGAATTGTCTATACCTCTCGAAAATACGTGCACCTTCACTCGGAGTACGGCAGTATTTTTCGAATGTATCTCTGAATTTGACCCTATTCGGTCTAGGCAATCTAAATTTAAACCGACGGTGCATACATACGTTGAAAATTAGCACATCGCTTATAAACGATACTAGTAAATGTCTACAGCAATTTGTGTATTGGTTTGTGGATTTTGTTTCTATTAACTATTATTTTAATTATTTTTCCCATTTTTGACACAATATATAGGGTACTTTAACACTACGGTCCTGATTCACGCTTTAAATATTCAATTGATCAATCAATCTGCGGTATTTTATTTACCTTATGAATTTAAATCACTACCTTTGTATCTCTACAATGGTTTGGTGGTGTTTTAACAGACAAACGTTTAACCGAGGGTGGTTACAGCAGTTCTGGTTGTTTAATTATTTTTTAAGACTATTACTGCATTATATGCCTATTCGATGGAGAAATATATAAATTTTATCTTTTTTGCGTCTGACTCGGCAAATATTTAAAGGGTTCTTTAGTTGAATTTCATACGAAAACGTGGCTTAATGAAGGCGCAACATCACTGAAGCACTTATCAATGGTCCAACGGGATTTTAAAAATATCGAGTAATTTCAGCCCGGGTATTAAGCTTAATAAAAGCAACGAAACATCTGCTGAATACAAAAACAGTGAAGGTGTAGTTTTGAAACATGGTTTTCCCCGATTTTGTACTAATTATTGAAGTAACTTAGACTAATTGAAATAGCAGTGTCTATAATGATAACCAATACTATTGTTTTATATGCTTAGATTAGATTAGTCAGGAATCAGAAGAGCTACGAAGTCAATTTAAATCCGTTTTCCAAATTAATGTAATTTAGATGACACATACCATATATATTAGTAGATATATTGAATATCAAGTATCAACATCAATGGCGAATACATCACTCACCTTCGATTTGCCGACGACATAGTTCTTATGGCAGGATCGCTGGAGGAGCTTAGTACAATGTTCAATGACCTCAATAACGTCTCCCAACAGGTTGGTCTTAAGATGAACATGGACAAGACGAAGTTCATGTCAAACGTCCATGTCACACCAATACCGGTTGTTATTGGGAACAATAGGCTCGAAGTTGTAGACGAGTACGTATACCTGGGACAAATTGTCAGATTAGGTAAGTCCAACTTCGACTCAGAGGTCAATCGACGAATCCAACTCGGCTGGGCTGCGTTCGGGAAACTACGTCATATCTTCTCGTCGAGTATACCGCAAAGCCTCAAGACGAAAGTATACAACCAGTGCGTGTTGCCAGTGATGACATACGGATCCGAGACTTGGTCCTTCACTGCAGCCCGTATGAGGAAGCTCAAAGTTGCTCAGCGCGCTATGGAAAGGGCTATGCTCGGTGTTCCTCTGCGTGATAGAGTCTGCAACGATGATATCCGCAGCAGAACTAAGGTGACCGACATAGCCGTAAAGATCAGCAAGCTGAAGTGGCAATGGGCCGGCCACATAGCTCGCAGAACTGACAACCGTTGGGGAAAAAAGGTTCTCGAGTGGCAGCCACGTACAGGCAAACGCAGTGTAGGACGACCCCCCACAAGATGGAGTGACGACCTGCGCAGTGTTGCGGGAAGTCGATGGATCCAGGTGGTTCAGGACCGAGCTTCGTGGCAATCTTTGGGGGAGGCCTATGTTCAGCAGTCGACTTCTGATAGGCTGAAATGATGATGATGATGATGATGGAATTCGGTCTCCTTTTATATGAGATTATGCAATACAAAATGTGATTAGGGTGTGAAAGCCTTTTTTTTAAACTGTAATACTAATAAAACATTTATATCTTTGTCTTTCAGAATTATTTCTGTTAGTTATCGGAATATTCGGAAGATTTCCTCACGAAGAATTATTATAAAAAAAAATTCATGAGATTAATAAAAACTCTGCTGTTTCCTTATTAAACGGAAATGCTGTCTTTATGTAAATGTTAATAACTGAAATAGAAGTCGCCGTTGAAACGGACTCTCCGTAATAAAACTCGGTCAGCTAATTGCTTCACCAAACAACGCTGGCCGTGTTCATCTGTACGTACACCTTGACATTAACGTGCTAATTGTATATGATTTGAATTGCCACCTTACTCTATGTTTTTGTATATGTCTAATATTGAACTTTCTAAACCACGTTTAGAGATCTTCAGTATATGCTCTATTGTACCCGCTGTAAATTTCATGCGGTTATGATCATGCTATATGGTATAAGACCACTTAGATGCTTTTGGAAGAAGAAATTATCTCAGTGCACCTACAGGACAAAGGATAAATTTAAGCTCACCATCACTATCATCATTTCAGCCTGTCACAAGTCCACTGCTGAACATAGACATTAACTAATAAAATAACATAAGTTAAGTTTAGCCTAAATTTAAGCTCGCTAGCTTCGTGATACTAAGTGGTATTGGACTTAGAATACATCTAATAACTTTTGAATAAGCAATCTGTATACACAAAATTACAACGTAAATTGGCTTATAAGTTTGTGCGTAATATCACACTTTAATTCGTCCTTATTATTCATCCAACATAATCCTTTTTGCATATTTTTTATACGTACAGGGCGTATGTACGTATAGTATCAATGTAATCGAATGTAAATTTTCACACAATTCCAGTTTTTGGAATAATTTGGAATTGTGCACACGTATTAAGAACCGATGACAAAACAATAATATGGTAGGGAGTTTGGGCTCATTAGATTTGTCTTAACAGTTAGTGATTAGACCTTATGAAAGCGGAACTACAAAAGCGTGCAAATTAGTTTTTTTACCACGTGCTCGGCGGTGAAGAAAACATCTTGAGGAAATCTGCACGTCTGAGAAATAATAAAATTATTATTTCGAGGATATGTGAAGCCTGCCAACCCGCACTGGAGCAGCATGGCAGGCCTTTACCCGCTCCAAAACCCTCTCTAATATTTGAGAAGGAGGCCTTTGTCCAGCTGTGGGCACTTACAGACTGGTTACTTTACTTTTTTAAGCTATATTTATTTAAAGCAAAGCATTTTTTGCATGACCAACACTCATGCACTCTTTGCGTCTTCCGGAATACAATGGTGTTACACAGTAGAACGATATAAAGGAGGAAGGACATGTTTAAAGATAATATGTTGACATGGGTGTTACTGAATATAGGTATTAAGATAAAAAAAATGCGGCGTTTGGTATTGTATTTCTGTGCCAACAATACATTGAAGCATTTCTTTTAGGTATTTGTATTTAAGCATGTATTACGCTAATATACAAATACTTAAAATAACTGCTTTTCATAATGCTGTTAAAGGTTTTATCATTTAGGTTTTACATGTATACCTGATACAAAACCTAAATAACGGTAAAATGGTCGTTGAAAATATATTTAGTAAGATATCTAATGAAGATGAAGTATTATAATAAATTAATACATCATAACGCGTTATTAGAGACTACATAAAAAGAAATCTAATAAGAAATAATCTAACTGAATCTATCTCCCCCTGGATTCCGGGTCGGTCAATAAACTTTATCCTTCCCTTTTCAGACTTATATAAAATACTGTTTTATCTTTTTCGTTGCGTTGTTCATTATCAATATTTAAGTAAATAGTCAAGTTATCACAACATTCCTATATATGAATACATAAAAATAAACATAAAAAGTGCATTGTTATATTACAAAAATAATCATGCTCAGTCGATTGACTTTAAGAGCAGACCGCAGCTGTTTTGCATCCTAGTCGGAACGTTGCGGTATTCCACGTTCAATTTTTCCGAGAGTGTCTGTTTACAAAACACGATATAAAAACCAGAGCTTGTTCTTATAGAATACACATATCGATCATGCCATGCATCTGCTACTCGTAATGTTCCAGAAGCGTAAGATATGTTTGTTATTCGTAGGTTTTAATATGCAACATATGCAAGCAATCAATGTGCGCGCATGTGCAGGTTAATATAAAAATTAATGTTTTATAACTATTAGCTATTGCAGGTTTTTTGTTTGTCAAATGTTTTGTAAAATATGTGTAAGTTTCTTTTTACTTACACAACCTGCCAGCGATCAGTATACAGCCTGCTTCGTGTTCGGGTTCAACAATCCTAAATGTGTCTAATGTTAGTGCAAAACACAAATTCTGGTTTTCTAATCATGGTCAGTATGTATTGCGACGGTCCGTCGTCTCGGACACGCTATTCAATCTTATCGTAAGCGCGAAAAAATCTTATGCAAGACAAAGACAGCTAATACTTACAACCACCATAATATACCAGTGCCGTGCCCCACTTTTAAATGTTTGTTGACATCGCCCTGATGATAATAGATGTACACTGCTACTACGTCGACTTTCGATTCGGCATTTTCGTTTGGAGCTTTTGCCCGTCGGTCGGTCGAACGTCAGCCAGAATTTCCGTTAGTCATAATGTGAGGTCCCATATTTGTTATTAAATGACCAACCGAGAATTGTGTGAAATTATTTCTGATTTTACGAGCGGGAAATGCTTGCTTGTGAAACTTCCACCAATACAATGCAATGACTCGGTTAGTTTTTTTATTCTTGCGTTCAAGTTATGTACATTTATTTCGTATAGCAATCTGATAGCTTACATTACACAATAGAGTTTTGAACCTACCATTGTTCATTAATTTTCCGCAATTTACAATTTCATTATTTTTAATTTTTGTTAGGAGTTCTGCCTTCGAATCAGAAGACTCGAGTTCGATCCTCTATTTGGTTGGCTCGCACGAATGAGTTTTTCGAACCATACGTAAGGGTTCTATCGTTGGCTTGGGTACTAAAACCGTGTCAGGCTCACCATCTGCCGCGGCGTCATGCTCACCATGTGCCACGTTCCAAATAAGTTTTGATGAAAAGTGGGTTCAAAAGATTAAATCTCCCTAAGAAATTATAGGATTCTAGTGCATATGCTCTATTCGCACGTGTTGAGTACGTCGGCAACCTTGCACTCCCCTCCTACGGAACCGGTCTATCCGGCGTGCGAGATTTTACTTGGAATATTTATGAAAACCAGCTACTAAGATCTCGCAGTTCATTGTCGTCGCCTGCTCAGACAGGTCAAACACGAGAAAAGCAAGTGGGGATTACTTCGGCTATTTGAAAAGTTGGATTACTCTTATTTTTTGTATACAACCATAATTTCAAGTAGAATGGTTATTTCTTCTATTTCTATTTATTCTTTATTGTACACATTATGAAAAATTTACAAGTTTAATAATATACAAAATAAATGCACAAAGGCGAGCTTAACCCTAAGCAGAGTTCTCTTCCAGCAAACCCATGAGGAAAGAGAAAACTATTATTATTATTCAGGTAGGTAGTTGTGTACTTAATTAACATAATATCTTAACTAATATAAATATACACACATACAAGCATATAAACACATATACTTACCAATATTACATTAAATATTTAATAGTAATTATCATTACAATAATAATACATAAATGCAGATAAGTTATTATTTACAATTTTAATTAGAAAGATAGTGCTCCGTCACCCTTTTCCGGAATATTTCACGAGAAGAACTAGCACGTATGTCATGTGGTAGTGAGTTCCATAACCTGGCTGCCTTTACAGTGAAGGATTCACCATATCGCCTAGAAGAATGAGAAGGTGTTTTAAGGAGTAAAGATTTAATGGTCCGGCACGGAACCCCGCGCGGCTCAAGATATTCAAAGCGTTCAAAGAGATATGGAGGAGCACGGGGATGGAAAAGTAAAAAGTAAAGAAAAGATAATTCTTTTAATGTTTAATTACTTTTCTTTTTTATTTTATTAAGATTTCAAGTTTTAAGTATTGGTTATAATTTGTCTGTAGTTTTTGCGACCGTCCGCGAAATACTGCACAACATGTTTAGTTCGAAATTGGGCTAGTTAAATTACATACTATAGCAATATCAAATTACATATTATGGACAAATGTTTCGTGCTCACCAGACACCACATGAATCATAAACACGGTGAGATGTTCTGTACGTATGTACTATACCTGTAAACTTCTCATATGATTCCGTAATTATACGACCGTCATTACAACTTAATGTGTGTTAGGTATTCCGTTGCTACTTATTACCCGTAACCTCCACACCTCGCTCGACGTTAATATGACTTCATTAGAGTTCGTGAAATTAGTCTTTAATCTTGTATATTGATAATTTATGCAAAGGATACGTGCTTGTTATTATTATTTCAACTTACTATGAATCCCACGAAATATGGATCCTAGAGCGCAACTGTCTTGTGTCTGCTCCACGTCCAATTACCGTCAGTCGTAGCATTAAGCCCAAATTTTACTTTGCTACATGGTTACCGTTCTTGTAAGGACAGTGCATAAAACATTGAGTATTTCTATTATTGTATGTAAAGTATATGTAACTAATTATCGCATGTTTTTTTTAATAGGGAACTGTAAATGTGGCACTGGTTTTATTATTATGCGTTCATTACATTTGTTTAATGGATTAATTTCATTCTGTGATTATTTAAAGTAAACAAGCATTTTTTTTAATATGCATATATAATGGTCTAAGTTTTTTATATTGGCATGGAGTGTGCCCAAACAGCCATATGTCTTGTATGTGTAGCCAAGCTGCGGCTTTGGCTGCTGCTTAGATTGGCCAGCTCGTCTGGGAAAGTACCACGGCCTCGCAGATTCCAGGCGCGAAGTATAGGCATCTTGTTCAATGCTTCTGCATTTCGTTCGGTGAGTGAGGTAACCGGAGGCCCACTCCCCCTTTCTCTTTCCCCCTCCCCAAATATCTTTAAAGGCCGGCAACGGACCTGCAACTCCTCTGGTGATGCAGATGAACGTGGGGTTCGGTAATACCTTACCATCAGGTGAGGTGCATGCTAAATCCAAAAAAGACAACAACATGGCCAGTGCCTACTGCAGTTCATGTAAATGCATGCAGAAGTCAACGGACACCCCTGAGGACTAAGATGGAATGCCTTACAGCTTGTAATTATACTGACTCTCTATACCTTTCAAACCGGAGCACTGATTGACGACAGAAATGAGTAAGAGGTTGGTATCAACATAGACGACTCCTAGATATTGAAGGATTATATCACCTTGTAATAAATAGGAAGTAATAATGTGGTTAGATGAGGTAGGAATTATTGTTTTTGTTTTTCTTTATATACAGATTTAACGATTATTTCAATTGTTATTTGAAACCTTTCAGTATCTTATTTCAATTCACATTGTATAGTTCCTCATTGTATTCTAGAAAATACGAACAATGATAGCGGGGGTGAATATCTAGCCACGAAAGTTATAGATGAATATCTGAATGGTACCAGCCTCGATTTGTTACGTCGGTGCTCTGAAAGATACTGTTGTGGCGAATGGTCGCGTATTGTGTTATCTAGAACGAGCTGTTTTACAGTCGTTAATGCTCGTCTTGTAATACTGGATGTATTAACTGAAATATTTGTAAGTTATATGCGATGATAACAGGCAGCTGTATTATTCAACACTTACTATCTTGGCTAATAAGGTAAAAATAAATCTACTCTTGCTTATTCCTTTGATATTTTGAGTACAAAATCTGCACTACAATCAAATTCATGAATTTTTTAAGGGTTTATTTATAGTATATAATGTAAAGTCTAACGTTTTTTATATTGAACTTATATGATAAATATAAAAGCTTCAGCATGCAATTAGAATTTTTGGCCCAGGGGCAAACCCGATTTCTTCTCCGTTTTATAAATTAATAGCGAGCGCATTACCCAACAAACCATAACAGGGACATTATCCGCACAAAGCCCTTTCAGCTCAGCCGGGTGCAACCCTGGCGTCGCTTCCGAGTAATTACTATTCTGCCCTAATTCCTTGCGTCGCGACTTCCCTGCTACCGAGTCCACTGACCTGTTTCCCTGCAATACTTTTGCAAAACTGAGATTTAAAGAACTTTTGTGCTCGCAAATGGTAATGTTTTTTTGGTTTGTTTACCGTAGGCACGCTTAGCTTGCGCATTTTAGTATTCTGGTTAATCGTAGAATGTTTCAGGACTTCGCCCGGCATTAGTAGTTTGTTTTATAGACTTGCGGGCAGACTTAGATTTTGTTGACATCAAAAATTGTATTTATCTTAAGTTACTCAGTTTTTACTGTGCCTGTGTGCTGAACCACGAAAGAAACATTGATAAGCCACAAATCATTAGTTGTCGAATCTGGTTGTTTTTTATTTGTGTCTCGAGTCCTGACCCTTCTTCGGGTATTATCACATCAAAACTATGCATGTACGTCAAAAACTTCATCTTGCAATACTTCTGTAAAGCAACGCGACACTAAGGTAAATATATTTAATTTTATGTTTTCTTTGTTATACTTTATGTATATTTCTACGTTTACGTTATTTTCAATGCAAACGCATTTATTTATTTCAAATTACTGCAGTTATCGTTGACTGGATCCGTAGCATATTTAGAACTGTTTTGAATTATTATTATCATAATTTTAAATACGATGTGCTTTTCTCATGGATTGCCTTAAGTATCCCACTTGGACTAGTTGACGGTCCATATAATAAGAGGTGGTATATTTAGCTTAAAATACACTCGCATCAGAGAGCAACAGAGATTATGAATTCAATACTACTCGGCGTAGCCAAACGGGCTTCCGAAATCCACTTTCGCCTCTCCGGGATATATAATGTTATCATTGAAAGAGTTCCATTATAATTATAATTATAAAATGTTAAACTGTTATTGAAATTCACAAAAACAGGTATAGAAGATCTCTTATTTATTGTCAGTATATTTTGTATCTGAGTCATCGAATATTGAATATAGCCCCTTCAAATTTAAACCCAATAGTAAACCCTTGTCGTTCCTTTTAAAGCGTTCGCGGTGATAACATCAAAGGATTAATTCAACCGCCAGACTGGATGGTCTCATTTGTAAGTGAAGTACGCAGCCTGAATTGTAAATAATTTCGCAAGACTTTGGTAACATTATTGTTTTAGTATTGTCGAAATATTTTTAACTCTAAAATTAATTTTAAATAAAAAGAAAATACTTTTAACTTTTAATAGCCAGCCGCGCCGGCGCATACGTACAAAGAATACTTTAGATAGGTCCGGTAGATTTGTCAATACTGGTTAAGTCTGGCGTTGTCTTTAAAACTGCAAAACTATTCCATATTACGAAGTAATTCCAGACTGAATTTATCCTCGATTTGTGCAAGTTTCATATAATAATATAAATAATGTTTATGTTAAATGGACAGACTAGGAAAATATTATTTTTTGGTAATCCTTCAATCTTGGCTTCCTTTATATTACCACAACATAGGTTTTGTTTCGATTTTGTTTCACAAATCATATAACTGTGAAGACGCTATGTGTTAAAAAATGCACTTACAAGCAATACGTTACTTAGCTACGTCTATAAGCTACGTACACAATATTTTTATGTTATAATTCGCGTGCAATGAATAAAAACTACGAAAGACACTTTCTTTACTCAATAGTGAAAACATTTAAAACTAGTTTAATAAGTGCAGCTCAAACACAGCTCGAGCAAAACTCATTCAGAACTCTTTGTTTTTCCACCGCAGCATGTTTACGAGTAAATAGAGTGTTCGCCGTTGTTTGCTCCGGCCCTCCCGTCTGGAGTGGCCGCGGAATGCCCCACGAGAGCCCCATTTTACATAGGAAAATACGGGCTCACTTTCATTCTGTTCCAGTGTTTTCCTCCTAATGTAAATAAATTGGATAGATCGGAGTTACTCACGGAAAATGTTTTACTGATTACAGAAGAAGAGTGGGAAAACCGGGCGTGTTGTTTCGTAACATAAACGCTGTTCATATTATTGTGCATAATACGTACGATTCGAATAGACAAGTGAAAATCCTTGGCAGTATTAGGCATGCTAACACAATGGAACAAAGATTTCATAATTAGTGAATATTTTGCTTATGATTTTAGTAAAAATATTTTGATAATTGTTAGTTATCTGAGCGTAGTTTCAATTTCAAACTGTTTAAAAGGAAAATAATTATGTTAATTAAATGGATAAATATCCTCGTACACACTATTTTGTCCATGAATTATAATAATAATGTTAAAATATATAATATTTACAATATCCTGTTTACTTTAGCATTGATGTGATTATAACTGTCAATGTGGTTGCTAAATCACAATTTACATACCTTTAAACTAAATGCTTCGCTGATAGGTATCTATCTAAAAATCACATAAAAATTAGCACAGGCACAATGTTTATGTCGATCAAATGTAAGAAAGTATGTGTGTTTTTAAGGTAATTATTATTTACCTTTATATTTGAAATGAAATATAAAATATTATTTAAAGATTTTATTGCGTTTAATTTTCTTTTTTATTCTCGTGATTTCGAATGCCGTGGCAGTTCAGTAGCTAAGCTAAGTAGTTCATGAGGGGATAGTTTCTGTTCAAATGTTCGCGTAAATACAAGAAATCATTATTACCTTTACACTTACGCACGACATAGTGAAATTTGTATTTACCCATACCATATTTCTTTCCGAAAGCTACCTTTGAATTTATCTCTATTGTTTGTAACAATAAATAAAATGCGATATTCACATTGTACAATAGGAATATATAAAGCAAAAGCAATTATTCTTCATCGCCAGAAATGTAACACGAAAGGTTATTTTTCTATGTAGCATTTTGAAACATGTTTTCGGACTGTTCTTTTTTCTCATAAAAACGACACGTTACGGGGGCTGTTTTTTTTTGTTGCCTCCAAGGATATGAAGTTGTAAAAAATGAATAAAGGCAAAGCCGGAACAACTGTCGGTTGAAAATCGTAAAACATCACGATCGTACTGCGGTTTCATTGCGAGTGTAAAGTTACCGCGTAATTACGAGAATATTCAGCAGAAGCATCGCGGTTCTCCTATAACGCACGCAGGCTTATATAGAATATATAATTGGTTTCAAATTACAAACTCCTGTTGTTTGTCTTACTTGACTTACATGTTAATTGGATTTGTGTATATGATGATATATGAACATGTGTCTAGGTTATTGAAGATAAAGTAACGTTTGACCCCTATCACTTTTGATGTAGGGATTTGCGACGAAATCTTGCGTGGCAATCTCCATTAAATCGTCTGTGGGTGTGTTAGTCTGTCAGTACAGTAGCGTGTGTAATATTAATAAAGATTGGATGCTCATCACTCACACTAACACTTTCACCAGTTGCGCTCTGCGCATATTTTTACGCGTAATTCGTTTTTTTTGTTAATTAGCCGTTTTATTATTGCGAACCCACTTCTTCCTCAGAACAAGCGGTGCGCAGGAATTTAACAGACGAGGCATAATTCTCAAGTTTATTTATTTTAAAGGTCCAATAATTGTTCTGCGGGCGCTCATCAAATAACCCAAAAAGAAAACGTGACTAAATAAATAAGCCACGGCTTCATACGCTTCTCTCGATAGTGATAATGGTCGTGTGTGTGAGGCGTTAGATGTAACACTAACGAAGAAACCTATATCTAACCTATAACGTCCAACGATGTACTGCTTACGTTAAAACGGTCGCGAACGTCCGCTAAGTCGGCTTTAGTTATTTGATGGTTTAATAAAATACCATTGTGAATTATTACACCAATCTTATGCTATTATTGAGCTTTATCTCTATCTTAAGAGTTACACGGGATAAATCGCAGCGCGTCGTTGTCGAGCTACAAGCTCTTTCAATCCGCCAGTTTTCACTGAAGTCGATTTTTTCATAGAAGCATCAAACAGCAATCGGTCTTCACATTCTCCCGATAACAACAACGTATCTCGACGTTGAATAAGAAAAGATAATTTTTTATTGATAATATTTATTATATTGTCAAGAAATGAAAAACAGTTTTATTTATTTTGCACTAATATTTAATTTCAGATTGGATTTTAGAGCTCATATTTTGCAAAGAAATGAAGTTTGTTACGTAGGTGAAATAAAATGTTTATTTAGAACTTAAGTACATAAGTGTAATTTTTTTTGTATTTTGGAAAATATACTCTAGTTGGGCTTGTATCTCTTACTCACGATTAAGTTTAAAGTACACATACATTTTATAGTGATTTGATTGTTATAGAAAAAAGTCAAAACTAAGGTTAGTAGTCAGGGCGCTCTCTTTAATTTGCTGTATGAGAGTAACCTGGGTCCGAACCACAGTGCCGGCCGGCACCATTGAAATTTAGTTAATAGCATTTTTATGCGCTGTAGTGTTCTGCGGCGACCTGCAAGTCTGAGAAAAGTAAAAAAAAAGTATTTTTTATATTTCTACGAGGACATAAGAAGTTCGCAAATCTGCTGAATTTACAGGTTGCTACTCTACTACATTACACAAATAATTCACATAAAAGTTGTAAAGTACTATAAACACTGGAAATTTTTAACTTTGCTTGCTATATTAATACTTAGTTTATACAATGCCATGGTAGAAGTAAAAATGCCAATGCCCAATCGAAACTGAATTAAAACAAATCTTACGATCTGTATTATCTATGTTATTCATTGTCACAAAGTGTCAAGTGTCACATTACTACTACGCGCACAAACTTTACACAGCTTAACTCAACCGAACTGAGCATATATTACACAGATTTCAAGTGAAGTGTAAAATATGCAAATACGTTTCACCCGCCTACGGGAAACTCGGTGAACCCTCAGGGAGCACTTTTATTTCGCTCCCCAAATAAAGGAGGCGGTTTAGTCCAGCACTTAACTTTTAATTGCGTACCGTTCAGGTTTTAGCTCACGTAACCTGCTTTCAAACTAATATTTGTCGTACAATTATATTGAAAATATGTTAATTACTCTTACTTAATCATTAAAAATGTCTCCGTAAGAAAATTTACTTGCCACCTCATCCTGTGGCTGTCGTAAATAAACCTGCTTAGTGCGAGTCGAACTCGGGCACCAAGGGTTCCGTACTTCCAGAATAACATATATTATCACAAACTTGTCCGGTTTACATTATTTATACATTACAGCACGTTTTACGCATGGATTGTGGTACTTATCGTTAATATGCATGTCGCAAGTGATAATTACAGCAAAGAATTACTACTCAGTGCAGTCCCATGTCCGGTAGTGGACAATGTAGAGAAGCTGATAGCAATGAACGACCGTTAACCAGGATAGGAACAGGATGCAAGTCGTTTAGATGATATTGTAGATGTAGTTTAATGTCTTAGGAGTAACATTCGCGGAACGTAAGCAAACGTTTCATCTTTACTTGCACAATACTTGTATTTTGTAAAAGATATTAAAGGGATAACATTTGTTGCATTCAAACAAATGTTCGAAATCATAACGCTGCTACATTACGGCTCTATTCCCATTTTTGTTATAATATTTTTAAACGGTAAATCTCTATTTCGTCATTGTGCTTTGACCGTAAATACAATGAACAATCAATGGACCGAACAGAAATGATAAAAAAATTCGTTGTGTAACAAAATTCTTTCTGTAACACCAAACGATCACGGAAGTGGAGGAGAGAAATGGTAGCCTTAAAAGAAGGTACTGTTTGAGAACACAATAGTTCTTTGTTCTTTGGAATTGATATGGAACAACTGGGGGAGAGGTGGCGGTCATTGGGCATAATCTCGATCACGCGTTTTACTATCGCTTTGGAGGGATTAGCTACATAAAATCAACCAGAAGCACGAAAGTCTTGAATGTTTTGATTCGGCTAATCTCTGATGGAATGCATGTCATGCCGTGCTTGCGCTTTTGATGGTACTTTCCAGTGTCTTATTGATGAAGACAGTTGATTTTGAAAATCACGTCCTCGAATATTGTTCTTTCTTATTTAACATGTTTATGCTATCTACACAACCTTTATATGCTACCGTACCCCCTTCCCTATGATTTTAAACACTTCATTTTGAGCGGTAACGCAACTCTGGATTCGTCGGTTCAAATATTTTAAAACCTGATTGAAAGTTGCTAATGCAACCCATGGACAACGGACAATTTATTGCAATCTCAGAAAGAAGCCAGCAGACTTCTAGGCCCTAGGCAGAGAAGGAGTCGATAACCTAGTAAAGTACCCATTTTTGTTTGACAGACGAGATATTATTTTGGTTAATGCACACGAATGGTAGCTACCTTATAGGTTACATTTTGGTTCAGGAAAACATTTTGTTCTTATTATTATTTGACTACTATATTGTTGCCTTAAGAATAGAAATATTCGATTACATTTACGATTTCAAACCTTAACCCTTTACTTTGCAGGCAGGTTCACTACCAACTGTGTCTAAAATACAATATATATAAGTAATCACTCCCGCTTGTCACCTAAAGAGGTAGGCAAATCTTACATATTTCTATTTGGCAGGACTCAATGTCGGCCAAACGGAAATTCCCCACTTTTGAACTCTTCGGGAAATAAAAGGATGTGGGTGGGCGAGCCTCGTCGCAGGGTTTACTCTCGAAGATGCCATGAGTTTTTAAGACCTTTTCCTTAGTTGCCTCTTACGTGAATTAAGAATGTTGCAGATTACACAGCAATCATATGGGATGTGGTACATAACAAATGTGTTTTTAAAGCACATTTCAATGTTTTCTTGCATTTAATTGTCTTATAGAACTGTACATCGGAACAGTATTGAGATCCAGAGCAACAATGTAAACATACATTTAATATTGCAGCGTCGGCATTGTTTACAACGGTAAAGCTAGAGTAGACGTTTCACGTTGAATTAAATTTATTCTATGTAATTAATTCGATTCGTAAGTATATTTGCTGATCAATACAGAAATAAGATTTTCTAAATATCTTTTAAACTCCTCTTAAGTTAAAAAATTAAATACATGCATTAAGACATCATTAAATAAAACTCTAATTATCTTCTAACCTTAATAGAATAATCGCGGAATTGTAATATTCAAATTTGCTGAACCCAAATCTCACAGACGAGTGATGGGGAGCAGTTTCTAGTGCGAGGTAACCGGCACTGCGCCCACCAAACAGCTTGCCTGGCGTAGTGAATATGGACAAATAGCTTGTTGTTAGCTTGCCAAGCTTTCTTAGCTTTCTTCAAGAGTCTATGCTCGGCAGTGGACTAAAATAAACGAATGTAGGAGTAGTAATCGTAATAAATACCTGTACGTTACGTATATGTACGTTAGAACATGTAAAACAAATATGTTTTACATATTTGAACATTACGGCTTTCCAAATTTCATTCATATGGGGAATTATTGCCATTATAATATTATAGATTATGAGATATCTTGCTAGGCGAAATGATAGTGTGTTGTTAGTTCAAGGGGATACTGATCTTAGCGATTAATCTATTTATTAAATAAAATATTTTACCTTTGAACAAAATTAATGATTTTTCATTCATGAGAAAATATCTTAATTGCCTTACAATTTCCCTGCACTTCCTTAATCAATTTATCGGTCATATAAAAAACCTAAAAACGTTTTTTATACCAAACAAGGTATAGGGTAACAAACAAGCACACAGATCAACGGCCATAAATCGACAACAACCTGAGTCTGTTGATTTATGGCTGTTGTTAAATAGATTCTATGAAAGTTACGCCGTTGCTCCACTTGTAAGTCTCAAAATTAATTAAAACCCCTTTAATTAACATCCACTTGAGAGTTCATTGCAATTGAGAGTGCAATAAAATTAATGACATTTTAAGGTCGTAAAGGTCAGAAAATAAAGATATAATTAGGTCGTTTAAGACGAAAAAGCATTACGTTTTGTTATAAATACTTAACGTTAGTATATTTTGATATCCATTGCAACGTGACGCTTTACGAATACATATTTAGTTGGGTTTGGATTTACAGTCATATCTACTGTCTATATTAACAACATTATTTTTGAACCCGTTTCTAGGGTTCCGTACGGAGCCCTACGACGTCTGTCCTACCTTTAAGGGAATCTTTTGACAGTTCACAGAATATGTGTTATTATGGCGAATATCCGTGTTTTTTTCAACTAGAATTTACTCTTTTGTCCAAGCGGAAATACATACAAGTGTCAAATTTGGTGTGATTATACTGAAATATGAGTCGGGATCGTGCGAAGGATCCCGAACTGAATGAAAGAAAACACATTTTTTGTGGTACATTATACAGATATAATACAGATATATTGTGTGCTTGTACGGAACAGTCAGTGCTCGAGCCCAACTCGCACTTGCCCACTTTAAAGTGATATGCACGAGATATTAAACTATTATAGTTTATTGTATCACAAGTTAATAGTGAGAGTATACTTGCTAAAGTGAATCGCTCGCCTTAAGTTTTAAATAGAGGTAGAAAGTTCAAACATAAATGATGAAGGAAAAGTTCACAGGAGATGATGAAGTCCACTAATTCTTATTGGAGCATATGTATGCTCAAACTCTGTGGAAGTTAGTGCTTAGCTATGGTTTATGGCGAATAAACCGTTGTTTATGCTATGAATAATGACGCGGCGTTGTCTACTATGTGTGTATGTACCTTTAGCTTCATGGGAACTGCTATGACGCACGCATTCGTTACTCACGCGAACGCATTTGAGTGGCATTACAATTGCAGTACAAGTCAGCGGCCGCGGTAGCAAAGAAAGACATTCCTACTTAGCTTCTAGTATATTAGTAATGCACCCATTGTCTATGCATAATATTAGATTATATAATTTCTTTGCAAGTAATGTAACGCGTTTAAAAATTATTTAATATGACATGATTAATCTCTTTAATGCGAAATAAATAAGATGATAATTAGTTCAACATTTTTAGGCAGCCTTAATATCACTTTGACACGTTTCAAGTTTTGCAAACATAGTAGCGCTCGTGAATGTACCAAATCTTAACCTCAAACTAATAATTTCTCATTCAATCAGTTGTTTTATTAACACAATGTAAAAATAATTATCATTACAGTAACAGCAATAATTAACAGATCGCAAAAACATTAGCAAAACATTTTGTTTATTTGATGAACCATGATTACATGGTAAACTTACCATACAATTAAAACGTTAAGTTTTAGTATGCAAAAATAAATATAATCCCTGTATTCTAAGATATTGTCGTGCATGAAATTATGCGTTTTTATAAGAATTTGAATACAAAACTCAACCGGTTTCCACCTAAGATAAGCATAAGTTTGCATATCAAAAAGAGGACGACGACGAAGTGCGCAGAAAATAAAAAAAATACTTTATTCTCTTAAAAACGAAGAAATTAGTTGCCGAATCAGGGTTTTGTTTTGTAACTTCGACGTTTCCGCAACGTTAGTTGTTGCGCAAAAATGTCTACCTTTCGTAATCAGTTTCAGTAAATTGAATGTAATCGATCGTTCTATTACAGTTTGCGTAATTAGTCTCAAAACTGTATGTTGCTTTACACTTGCCATAGTAAAGTTCAAATCAAAATTAAGGATAATGAATATGCTATGGTATCAATTTACCAGGGGCGTTATCCGCTACCCCACAAACAATTTCTATGTGACATCTTTCCCCTATAAAAACGTACCGTGTTATTTTTTTACATGCTTTTATTTATTCAAGACATTAAACAAAAAACACAACAACAAAGACAAGGTTACCAATAAACAAAACCATATAAACATTGTACGATTAGATTCGCCAATAATCGGGACATGCTCGTGCTCATGCTCATTTTGATGCGCGCTCAGATCTGCAAATTGCGTTTCCTATTAGTTAGGGCTTTGAATTCTTAGAGTAAGGAAGATAGATCTATAATCCTCAGAACATGATTAATATTAAAGTCAAAGTTAAAATATTATGCAAGACAATATTAACACCGGTTCGCTTCGGCGTTTCGTTCAGTGACTGAGGTGACCGGAGGCTCACTTCCCTTCCCCACCTCCCCTCCTCGTCTTCCATCCGATCCCCCAAATATTTTTAAAAGCCGGCAACGCACCTGCTACTACTACTACTGCTACGCTCCCCTGGTGTTGCAGATGTACGTGGGGGACGGTAATCATCCATCCATCATTACCATCAGGTGAGCCGCTTGCTCGTTTTCCCCCAATTCTAAAAAAAAAGTAACCTAGAACCTCTGTAGAACCTAGTATGGGTGACTAGATTACTATTACCGGTTAAAATAATGAATATCATTATTTTCGATGAATTTTACCATCCAACATCTTCAACGTTAACTTGAAATGACACAATACAAACTGGCCGTAATAAGCAGATGTAGAGCGGTATTAAGGGCAACGCCGAATTATTGAGTCATAGTTTGACGTAGACGCTGTAGCTGACGCGTTTATTTTCTCGTTTATCAAGGAAGCGTGGAGATTTTCGAGGAACTCGATTCTTAACATATGCGGCTTATTAGGTCTGGTTATACTATGTGTCTGTTACATTTGAAATAATGTGACTGCAAAACGGAACTTATTTCATTTACAATTTGTTTTTTACTTTAGTATGCTTCTTAGATCCCGGTGTCATATTTTAAAGTTTAAATATTCACAATAGTGTACAAATAAATCCATTATTAGATCTAATTTGCGTACCAACTGCCCATTTCCGTGGCTAACTGTAGTTTCGCCACGCCGCGACGTGAGCTGTCAGCGTCGATGGAATCAATCAAATATTACTTGGCGGAATTACTAGTTTGATTCGCCATTGAGGAAGTTGGAAGCGTCAGGCTAACAAGTCATCAAAGCGTAGCATACGCAAAATATTTAAAAATAAACATCAAAATTAATAACAAATTAAAAAGTTGATCCTTCAGATAATCCAGTTAACTGTTAACGCTTTGAAGTTCGCCCACCCGATAATTCTCGATTTAACTTATTTAAATGTTGCTATCTTCGAATTAGAGAGGCAAGAATACAATTTCTTTATTTTACATTTATTTTCTTAAAATATTGGCACGATCTAGATAATTGGCCGTATTCGACCGCGGCGCCAACTTTCGAAAACTATCGACAGTTGTCAACCTCAAATGATATTATATTATAGTACAGATTTTTGTTCAATTATGCACAAAAGCAGTGGCACTTGCTCGTCATTACCTTCCCGCTACAATGTAATGCTTATTAATAAGAGCGGATGAAGGGCCAAATGCTTTAAGTGTCATTGACACGGGACGCAATGAAACATTATCAGACTCGAAAGTCAATATCTGTCTGTTGCACCAATATTGGCTTCGACTAGGATTCGAACTTAAGGCCCACGAACAGGCCCCAGAACCCTAAAAGTTAAGCTATGCAGATTTTTTTAAAGACTAGCAATGCTCCTGTTAACCACTCTAACTAAGCTAAAGAGCTTGTGTCTGGAGCGTATCATGCCAAGGCGGACTTGAACCAGCGACTTCATGTTTCGCAGCCCCTACCCTAAGCCAGTTATTTTATGTAGAACACTGACAGAAATAATGAAAAACGTGGAAAATTTCATCCATTATGGCGTGAGCAATAAACAATAAAGACATCTGAATTCTTTTAGATACTAATCCTGTCCTGACCAAAATTTTATGGAGGTGTTCTATAGTAATACATAGAGGTGATAACGCATTGCTTGATTGAGTGTCTAGGATGGATACGTATCTATATAGATAAATATCTACCTATCATAAGGCGGGCTACATTCGGGTGTTCCCTTATTAAAAAAATATGCCTCAATGTACTTACAAGTTTATTACAGCGATAGTATTTACATAACTAAAAGTAACAGCCTTTAATAAACAAGTCTCCTATCATTATTTGTGAGGGTTTTGGACTCGGGGATGTTTATATATTTTGTTCACCTTTACCGCCGAGCACGTGGTAGGATCGAGCGCCCTGACCACTAGGTTACCCCGGCTTTAATTAAGTAGATCGACCGTCATTTTAATTAATTCCATAATAGTGAAAATAATTGATTAATCATAAACGCTTCCTTTTCGACGTAGGAAAATCGGTCCTCACTTTTCTTGCCGTAGGTGTCATGAGGTTAGAGTAGAATAAATCTCAGGGTGTTCGAATGGTCACGGACTAACCATCTCGAAAAAGGTCTGACCGAAAATTTGCAGAACCAACGCGCATCAGCGTCTTTTTATTCGCCAATCTGCTTATTAAACGTGGTGATGTGGCATGTCATTGGAGGAGGCCTATGTTCGTTCAGCGGTAGACTGTTAAAAAGCTGTTATAAATAAGGGTTTACTTTTTGCTCCTTGTTTAAAAATTTGCTGTATTGACCATGTGCTTTAACCCTTGACACGGTCTATTAAAGTTTCAAGTGGCGTATGATTCAGGCTTGAGTTACTTTTTAAATCGAATAGCCACTGTGTTTGTCAGTATAACCGTCTTATATTTGTATATTATTTTTGGGTCTATTTAATAACGCCGAGTAGTTTTGTTAATTGTTCAAAGATGTTCAAAGTTTACCCTTTTTAAGCTTCTCGTTTAGTGAGATAGATGTCGCCACAGTGGAACTCAGACAGAGATGTTATTATTTTAATAACTAAGAACTAATCTTATGCCTGCACTAATACACTACGGTCTTTACCACGATCTTTAATCTACGGTTTTGTTAATTGGTTGTTTGATATCGAACGATTCCGAATGAGGTCGGAATGGTCATTCCTATATGAGATTATTCTTATGCGCTCGACTCGGACAATAAATTCACTTTCATCGTTCAATTTATGGCCCTTTAAAGCGTCGAAATCATAAACGTTTATCAGGTATAAATAATAAACCAATAGAATTTTACGAGGCCATCGTTACGTTAGCATTAACACGAATAGAATAATAAAACTGTAAGGTGCGCTACACATAACGACCGAGCGATAAAGCCCCATATCAAGAATTTAATCGTTTCAGTAAGGTTCGTTATAGCTTTAACTCTGCAATTTGAAAATCAGACATTGGTTGGAATGGGAATTTGTTATATGGAATATCTGAAACTCACATCGCAGCCGCACATAGTGCATTCTAAACTTCTTACCTCTACTGTCGCATCGAATTTTCACAAAAATGTTACAGCGTCTACATTATACGTTAATAGGTGAGAGACGCATGATGAACCTAGGTAGATGAACAAAGAACCGACCGCAAAGTACGACGAAAGTGGATGACGTCTTTTTATTATATATACGAGTATGTAATATAAGTAACTATCCTCAGTAAATTCGAAAAATTACCTAAATCCTGGCAAGAACTAGCCGTTGTAATGATTAAAAACGACAAAACCTTATTTCTTTCATAGCAAAAAAATTAAATTAATGAAAAGGTCTCCGACTCAGCGTAGTACATCTCTGTAGTAAATCTATACATACAAATACAACACAAACGAGCACACTGTCCACTTGATTGGTAAGTGGTTTTTGTGGTCCCTAGACATTTTCCGATGCATTGTCACCACTGTGGATTAAGATGGAATACACCGCTCTCGCCCCTGAGGATTAAGATGGAATTTCCGGTTCAATCGCAGACCATACCGTCTTTGAGTCTTCCCTTTCCTTTCATATTGTTACTGTTAATAGTAATCGTAGAGCATTCAAAAAAAAAACAGAGCAAACTTAGCTACACTGTTTGACATTTTTTTGAAGCCTTCTCATAATACAATGCGTATGGTATAGTACGAGGCGTGTGAACACGTGTGCTTAGGCGATTACATCACAAGACGATCGTGCTAAAACAGTATCGAGATACGCAAAGTTTAAACAAAGAAGTATTAATCACTGTTACGATGAATGACCACATAACGTGTACTGCCTCGTATATTTATAACAACAGAGTAACTCTCCCACAGCGCTGTGATTTCACAGGGCTGCCATTCATCCAGTTTTGTCCAGATTTGATCCGGTTTCATTAATTGCTGCGCATCGTGTTTCCAAGGGCAATTTTGTATTTTATAGTTATAGTTTTTTTTCAACAATTATCTCAATTCTTATAGGGATAGCAATGCAACCATAAAAGTTTCGTTTCAATTGGAATTGAATTACCTTCGTTATCACCCCTAGGAGTAATTGCCATTATCACTACGCTTGACAGGTGGATCGACAATTTTCGTATCAGACGCACGATGAACCTAGGAACCTGATGCTCATCACTGGTCTATATTTTATCGAAATCCTTATTCTGCCATCGCTACTACGAGATCATCTAAGCATTTTCGTCCAGCTCTTTCGTCGCCAATGGGATGTGACGGGTGTTAGAATTTCTTATGCCACCATCTCGTGAAAAACAGACAATATTAATAAAATTATTTTAATAAACACAACTGGTAATAATTTCAGAAATAACAGATGGTAACACATTAAAAATTTGTTAATAACTAAATCACTAGACAACCCTAATATTACTCCGTATAGGCGTCCCTTCGTCACCACATATGTTTCTCTCGCTCGCATCGAATAAAACTCACTTTAGACTTCATTATCCGTCTCGCTTGAATCCTTCATATTTCATTCGTTCACTTAGCACTTTATTGAAACCATCCATCCTCGCAATAGATACAATGTTCTTAGTCCGACGGAATTTGCTGATGGATATCAAAGTCTAAGCTTATTATTTCTGAGTGTGTGTTTGATTGACGAAGTAGCATGAATGAGGAATATATTTTGCATAAAGCTTAATAAAAGGAATTCGATTCATTATTCTACTTAGGTTTAGTACAAAACGGCTTAAAAGAGATGTAACGCTTATATGTATATTAGATTAATTAGTACGCGCGTATGTAATGAAATGCGCATAAGTAAAAAGACTAAATAAAACAAAGTTTTATACAAATTTGAATCTTTTACTTTCAGACAGTAATGAGTTTCAGAAATTGAGATTATATAAACTTAATTTTAGACCTCGACCTAGTTTTTTATTGTCAAAGTTAATTCATACTAATTTAATGTTATTTTTTAATCTACGGGAATCATTAATTTCAGATAAAATTTTACTGAATTGATATTTTGTAAACTGATATTTAAGATAACTCTGACGTTTGAAATATTTTATGATTTAGTATAATTTTAAAACATGAATGCGGCGACAAACGAACTAACAATCCACCTGATGGTAAGTTACTGCAGAAGCCCATTGGCACCTGCAAATAACTTTAATCGAAGGAGGTTACAGAGAAGACTTAGACAGATAGACTGAGGACTATGGTCGAACCTGACCTTACCTTAAGGACCTGTTATTATACTTACTCAGTATACTTTTCAAACGTGAACTCGACAGTGGTTGCAATGCAGACGGCAACTAGTTAGAGAAGAAGCCTACCATAGTAACATCCTTATTGTCATCACAAGCCAATTGTTGTTAATAGATTACCACAAAGCACTGTTCTAAGCCATCTGCATTTATCAAAACACTGCAGATCGTCGCTTCATCTTGTGGGAGTAGTAGTCCTGTACTATTATGCTTTTATGAGATTACCACTCATGAACCTTTTCATCCCACGGCTATTCACCCAGCTATGTGGAATATGGACGCCCCTTTGCCATTTTACCTTGCTGAATATTAAAGCTAAGTGCTGTAGGTATGCTTATTTGTTTTAATGTTTCTGTTGGCACTTCAAATCAGGTCACTGGTCTTCATCGCATCTCATTACAACTATGACAATCTCAAACAAAGCGACCTCCTTATAAAAACCAGAATCGCACTCGAGAGATTTAGATGTACAAAGTTTATTTTTATTTCCATTGACCCATGACGCATGCGTCATTGGACTCCAATCTTTTCGTGACTCAGTCGCGATATGACCGATTGACTTCACGCAACGTTGACGAGTTATCTTCTGATGATGTTGATACTCCTGTGTTAAAAATGAACTGTGGAGACCTTTCATTTTTAAAATAAAATTGTTTAGAAATTATATTACATTTAATTACAGCCTTTATTTTTTAATACATTCTTTCACTAAATATTCTTCTTCAACTTCTATACGATTCACTGTAAGACACGGGTCTCTTCTTTAGATTTACATTTTCATTTCGCTCATGTACGACCGGTTGATTGCAATGATGTATCTTCGACACGTTTTTTAATAAAGGAAAAAAGCTGTTAGAAATTTCATAGAAGTTATGTCCAATTTTTTTTTTTTCAACAATTATCTCAATTCTTATAGCGATAGCAATGCAACCATAAAAGTTTCGTTTCAATTGGAATTGAATTACCTTCGTTATCACCCCTAGGAGTAATTGCCATTATCACTACGCTTGACAGGTGGATCGACAATTTTCGTATCAGACGCACGATGAACCTAGGAACCTGATGCTCATCACTGATCTATATTTTATCGAAATCCTTATTCTGCCATCGCTACTACGAGATCATCTAAGCATTTCCGTCCAGCTCTTTCGTCGCCAATGGGATGTGACGGGTGTTAGAATTTCTTATGCCACCATCTCGTGAAAAACAGACAATATTAATAAAATTATTTTAATAAACATAACTGGTAATAATTTCAGAAATAACAGATGGTAACACATTAAAAATTTGTTAATAACTAAATCACTAGACAACCCTAATATTACTCCGTATAGGCGTCCCTTCGTCACCACATATGTTTCTCTCGCTCGCATCGAATAAAACTCACTTTAGACTTCATTATCCGTCTCGCTTGAATCCTTCATATTTCATTCGTTCACTTAGCACTTTATTGAAACCATCCATCCTCGCAATAGATACAATGTTCTTAGTCCGACGGAATTTGTTGATGGATATCAAAGTCTAAGCTTATTATTTCTAAGTGTGTGTTTGATTGACGAAGTAGCATGAATGAGGAATATATTTTGCATAAAGCTTAATAAAAGGAATTCGATTCATTATTCTACTTAGGTTTAGTACAAAACGGCTTAAAAGAGATGTAACGCTTATATGTATATTAGATTAATTAGTACGCGCGTATGTAATGAAATGCGCATAAGTAAAAAGACTAAATAAAACAAAGTTTTATACAAATTTGAATCTTTTACTTTCAGACAGTAATGAGTTTCAGAAATTGAGATTATATAAACTTAATTTTAGACCTCGAACTAGTTTTTTATTGTCAAAGTTAATTCATACTAATTTAATGTTATTTTTTAATCTACGGGAATCATTAATTTCAGATTAAATTTTACTGAATTGATATTTTGTAAACTGATATTTAAGATTACTCTGACGTTTGAAATATTTTATGATTTAGTATAATTTTAAAACATGAATGCGGCGACAAACGAACTAACAATCCACCTGATGGTAAGTTACTACAGAAGCCCATTGGCACCTGCAAATAACTTTAATCGAAGGAGGTTACAGAGAAGACTTAGACAGATAGACTGAGGACTATGGTCGAACCTTACCTTACCTTAAGGACCTGTTATTATACTTACTCAGTATACTTTTCAAACGTGAACTCGACAGTGGTTGCAATGCAGACGGCAACTAGTTAGAGAAGAAGCCTACCATAGTAACATCCTTATTGTCATCACAAGCCAATTGTTGTTAATAGATTACCACAAAGCACTGTTCTAAGCCATCTGCATTTATCAAAACACTGCAGATCGTCGCTTCATCTTGTGGGAGTAGTAGTCCTGTACTATTATGCTTTTATGAGATTACCACTCATGAACCTTTTCATCCCACGGTTATTCACCCAGCTATGTGGAATATGGACGCCCCTTTGCCACTTTACCTTGCTGAATATTAAAGCTAAGTGCTGTAGGTATGCTTATTTGTTTTAATGTTTCTGTTGGCACTTCAAATCAGGTCACTGGTCTTCATCGCATCTCATTACAACTATGACAATCTCAAACAAAGCGACCTCCTTATAAAAACCAGAATCGCACTCGAGAGATTTAGATGTACAAAGTTTATTTTTATTTCCATTGACCCATGACGCATGCGTCATTGGACTCCAATCTTTTCGTGACTCAGTCGCGATATGACCGATTGACTTCACGCAACGTTGACGAGTTATCTTCTGATGATGTTGATACTCCCGTGTTAAAAATGAACTGTGGAGACCTTTCATTTTTAAAATAAAATTGTTTAGAAATTATATTACATTTAATTACAGCCTTTATTTTTTAATACATTCTTTCACTAAATATTCTTCTTCAACTTCTATACGATTCACTGTAAGACTCGGGTCTCTTCTTTAGATTTACATTTTCATTTCGGTTGCGGTTGATTGCAATGATGTATCTTCGACACGTTTTTTAATAAAGGAAAAAAGCTGTTAGAAATTTCATAGAAGTTATGTCCAATTTTTTTTTATGGGAAAGGCAGCAAACGAGCAAGCAGTTCACCTAAATAAGTGATTACCGTGGCCCACGTACATCTGCACCGTCAGAGGTGCTGCAGGTGCGTTGCCTTTGAGGGTATATGGAAGACACCTCACTCATCGAACGAAACACAGAAGCACTAGATGCCTCTACTTCACGCCGGTATTCTGCGAGGCAGTGGTACCAACTCGGTCGAGCCGTCGCATTCAAGCAGTAGCAAAAGCCGCCGCTTAGCTCTACTTTTTATTGACAGTAAGAATAATAAATATCGGCAGTTAGCAAAATCGGACATAGATAAGATGTTGAAATCGGCCGTACGTCAACGCGTTCTTCACTGACCTAGGTGCCCAGTGATTTTCTAAGTATCATTATCTAACATCGCTATGTAAAATTCATTACATATTTTCCATAATATTTAGCTGAATACTTAATCGTCTTCCAATTTTCTGGCGAAGGTAATCTTCTTTTCTATGAAATGTTGCCTCCGCCATATAAATAGCCTGTATTTGTATAAATTGTAAGTGCACAATGCAGTGCCGGTATGCGTTGAGTCGAGGATTGTGGACGTACGGACAAACAATCGACAATCCTTTATTACTGAGTTATTTATTTATAGGGATGCCTACCGCTTTATACTTTTCATCTGTATAACTTAAAATATTCCTGACTTGTAATCAACGTGACGTTGATTACAAGTGCGTTTGTAAGAAGATTTTATTACCTTCATAACATTGTTACATACATACATCATAATTGAACAAAAATACAATCGATTTTTTTTTCAATAAAATCTTTATCAAGAGATACTTTTGTATATCTAAAGTGGTCTTAAACTATGATCTTAGCTTATACGTAGAATAAAAGTTGAATGGGCAGTGTCTCTCTCTCTCTCTGCCCATTCACCACGTCATTAAGGCGACCGAAGAAATAGCTTAATTTTGTCTGCGCTAATTGAAAAGTAACCGTGGCTTCATCCCCGGTAACATGTAGGGCCCATCGAGGGTCTTAATAGATAAAGGTGTTCTTTGTTCCATTAAAAGCGATCACTGTCCAATTGTTAAATCGAAGCTTTTGACCTCTTAACAGATACCCTTTAAGTTTATGCAGACATGTGTCACACTTGTGAGCTTAGCATGGTCTGTTTGAGTTTGCACTGCATGTATAAATGGACTTTTATCTATACTAATATATAAAAATCTATACTAATTTTAAGTATGTAAGTATATTAAGATTCCGAAAGTCCCTTTTAATTTAATATTACAAATGTAAAAAAAACTATGATTTTCTTTTAATCACCCTTAAAAGGACTGAAGGGATACGTACGAAATTTCGAAGAGATTATACTAGGGAATGGGATATAAAATACTTATTTTTTTTATTAATTTTATTATTTATGTACACACAAGTAAAACCAAAAAAAAGTAATATGATTGGAAGAAACTTATGTATATACTTATACTTTTTGTTTTCATTATTTTATTTTGTTTATTTTATTCTTGTTTACGGAAAACTTACTGCATTAATACATAATTATTTCAAACATATTGCAAATGTAAAGCCAAAATAGTTTTACTTTAAAAAATTAAAAATATTATGAACTTATTATGACATATTATAATATACTCAATATGAGGAATAATAAATTATTAAAATTTCAGCATCTATGAATCAGCAAGCACAAAAAGAAGAGCTTTTTTTTATGATTTTTCTGGAGCCACAATTCACAAACAACGTTCTTCACATCACATCAGCTTTTTCTGATTCAAGTCAATAAAGACAATAAACAGTAATTATTTTTTACTACGTTGACGTCAAAACATAATTTTAAATAAAATGCAACACACCTCTTAGATATTTTATCTAGAAGGTTAGAATTTGTTACCATTTACATATTTACGCTTCGTTAAATCACTAAAGTTAATCACAAACGCAAAAATTTTACTCTTGGCTCTGTTAAAAAATGGATAAACGGATGGTTGGACGTCATTGTTTTATTATTCGGTTTGATGATTACTGTATGTATATTATGTTTGTTACAGCGTTTGCCAAAATACCTACAAAGTATTTCAGCTTTGCCATCGAAATATTCTTATCATAAGATTTAGTCTATCAGCAATTATCTTATCTGATCCATAGTTCTGTCTTTCATAATAAAATCAACGTAATGATATTTAAACATAAATCTTACGGTTTATTACAATTAGCATTACTTTAATTTTTGAAAAAAAACCTTGTTTAGTTAGATATACAATTATGTTTACCAAAATAACATAATTATTTGTGCATTGTTCAATCCAACAATATAGTCTGTTTTCATTATATTTCTTATTTTAATTTAAATTAACAATAGTTGTATGAAATTGTTCTAGACATTCGTTTTTTGTGTTATGTATGCGAAAAGTTCAATCCTCCGCGGCCAACCCTAATTGAAATATCTGGCAGGATGTCGTCCTCGGTACGAGGGTTGAATACTACTCGGTATTGTCGCACGACCGATTTTAACCGCACTCTGACCTCCAGACGTACCTCAGAACGAGAGGGCAACGTCATATTATCGAATAACCCCTGTCTATAAACTATATTATTTGCGCTCTAGACAATGGCGTTGTTCGAAGAATCGCATGCTATTTCCATTTGACGACTGTTCATAATATCAATTACTTACAAATCATAAATTCTTAATATCTTTGTTTAGACCGAAATGACAATGCAACGAATGCATTCATAATAGGCGTGTTAAATATGTTTTTACTACATAGATGTCTTAGGATCATCTGTGCTATGTTATGCCAATTTTTTATATTAAGTGATATTAGTGAACATTTCTTGAAATATTTAATTCAAAGGGATTATAAATGGTATAAGGTTTTTTTTTGTTAATACAAGTAGCATTTAATAAAATACTGAAAAAAAATTTAATTACAAAAAATTTGGCAATAAAGTAATCCCTGTTCTATTCCACTATTAGATATTTTTTAATAAGCTTTAATAGAGGATTACTGCCTTCTTCGTTAAGAATAAATGCATATAACCCACATTAATACATGCATATTTTCTCTCCGAGTACTAAAAGACGATATGTTGTATTACATTAAAAAAATCGTAAACAAAATGAGACTCGTGGTGTACCAATTTAGGCGTAGGTCGTAAATTTTATAGGGAGTCATAAAATTTAAAGTTTGTGGCCTTTAGAATGTGCTGCACTCACTGGGTTTTTCGTCCTAGAGGAACGTGCTAAAGAGTTGTATTTAGTTTGGGTCAACAAGGAGTAGAGGCGCAATTTTTTTTACGAGTGAGCCGTCAGGTCCGCTGTATGGATAAGAGGTGACGAGACAACTCAGAAAACGTTTTAAGTTTGTGTTAACTTTGCGCGTGTGTTGCGACTTCTTCGTGGTTATGATATGAAAATGTTAATGTTACATTGAACCGATAAATTTCCTTTTTTTCTCATTTATCGAATTTTCCTTTTTTTTCTTTGTTGTGTAAGTCCTCTGCTGAACAATTCATAACAGCACCAATAAAAGTTGTGTGTTGTGCATGGGAGTTTTACTCATCCTCACCACAGTGGTGATGCGGGACAAGCGCTATCTATAGACTGTGGGATTTCCGTCACTTAGAACTTCTTTGATTTATGCGACCTGAAGTTTAAAAATGTTATAGTAAATAATACCTTTCGGTAGATGAGAGAGGTTCGGCCCCAATAAATATTCTTTCAATCCTCCACGTGTAATTAACAACCGATTTTTTAATGTTCAAGAAACTAGTAATCTGCTATTGTTAAGCTAATGTGCAAAATAATAACGTTACGCAGTGTTTCTAATAATTTCTGTATTTCCTTTTATTTATTACTAAATATCTTTAGTAAATAAACTCAATGTGAATACTTCCTCATGAAGATTCTAAATGATGGTGAAAACCGTCTTATAAGTTAAAAGGTAGAAGGTTAGAAGCAAACGCGAATCGTCACTTGTTAATGGATTAACCAATCTTTACTTAACATTTATGGTCAAGCCATAGCTTAGTTGAAGTTATTTACCGCATACCTACGAGTAGTAATGTTATTAGGGTCGTTCGCTGCAGTCTTTAGACGCGATTGTGAAATACTATCCCTAAGTTTATTGTAAGTTGCGGTTGCGAACTGGTCTAATGTTTTGTTGCTTGTTCACAGTGCCGTGGGTAAAACGTGCCTGCTCATCAGTTACACCACAAATGCCTTCCCCGGAGAGTACATACCGACAGTGTAAGTATGCTTTAATTATTTTGACGTAGACGGCATCAGAAACTTAGCGTGCCCGAATCTTAAATTTTTGGGCTCACCTTTAAGGCTGCATCTTTACGTATTAGAAAGATTTATAAAATTCACAGCTGTGAATATCGAAGAGATTTAAATTACAAAGTTGTTTTAGCTATTTCTAGCTGATCACTTTGCCCAGCTGTGGTCATTTAAAAGGCTGTCATTTTATATATTTTTACCTGTTTTTGCCGTTTATAGCCGTGGTAGCCTAGTGGTCAGGTCACTCACTTTAGCATCACAAAGCGCGAGTGTCCGTGGTTCGACCAATAAAATTGTTAATAGCAATTTTAAGTGCTGTATTTACCACGTGCGTAGCGGTGAAGAAAAACATCGTGATAAAAAAATATTATTTCGAGGAAATGTGAAGCCCGCCAATCCGCACTAGAACAGCGTGGCGGGTCCTTCCCTGCCCCAAAACCCTCAAAGATACTTGAGAAGGAGGCCTTTGCCCAGCAGTGGGCATTTACAGGCTACTTTACTACTACTACTTTACTTTAACTGTTTTTGTATCCACACTAAATTTTTAGACGCGTGGTCACAATTTTGTCAAAAGAGAATCACTTTTCATTGAGATGAAAATTATCCTATACCCTATTACATACGTCATGGCATAATCTGTACCTCGGCCAAAATTGTCCATATATCCGTTCAGTCCTTTAAGCGTGACCCATTTCTGCCGTCAAATAGCAGTGTAACAACTGTTGTGTTCCGGTTTGAAAGGTATCGAGAGCCAGCATAGTTATGGTCGGTGATTCCTCATTTCATCAACATCAACAAACTGCATATGAAGAATATTATATATAGGTACAGAAAACATACATATAAAGAATTTTGTATATTAATATAGAAGTTTATATCCGTAAATTGGCCATTCAACAGATTGCAAAAACTTTTGATATTCTCAATAAAAGAAAGTCTTTATTGTATCTGTGTTACTGTATGATATCTGTGTATTTTAATTTAATATCAATAGATTTTATAGTATATGAAGAACTCTACCAACTTTCTCTCCTACCGTTACCTCACCTGCACGTGGTCAAACAAGACTTATGACCCTGGCCTTCTATGCTCGTCGGTATAAGTACAAATAAATAGTCGTTTAAAGTGTTTACCTTCCCTTTCATATGAATAATATGCAAAGTTTAGGTACAGGAAAGATAAACAAATAAACTATTAATTTAATAAAAACTTTAGATTAAAAAGTAATATACACGCTTTTCTCTTTCCCCTTGCATTTGGTCCTCGTCATCAGGTGAAATGAATAGGACTCGTTAAGGCATATCTAATGAACCCTTAGTTATTTATGAACCAAATAGTGTCCCGTCAAGGGTTCCGTTACCCACCTTTTAGCTCCATCATCAGAACAGCTCCATGGTAACATATTATTGTATTGTCATCGGTTATTAATACGTGTGTAAAATTCTAAATTACTCGAACGTCTGGAAGTGGGTGAAAATTTCATTGTATCCAATATATATATATATAAATACAAAACTAGCTCATAAAAAGCGTGTGCTATTAGGTGAATTTTGTTTTCAAAATCGAATCGGAATAAAATATATTCAAACTTAATACATAAGCAATCGCTATGATTGTAATGAAACCAGTCGTCTACTTACAGAGCAAAGATGATCCGTGAACATATCAATATCAATTGAACCCCTGATCACAGTACCCTACTGACTGGTATCGATCACAGTCCTGGATCGAATTATTTTCATGTTTATTTTCTTATGAACTAAGGCGATCATGTTTTGTTAAACACGCATTTAATATACGGTATTTTAATATTCACTTACTTGGTTTACTTTTTTACCGTTATCAAATGAAATTTACGAATAAACGGATCCTTTATTAACGCTACTGAAGTTTATTTTTTAAATTTACTAGCAATTGTATGTCTTTTCTATTGTGTGATAAACGAACAAAAAGGTATGAGGTACTTTAAATTAATATCCAAACATATATTTATTTTGATAAACACAATACAAAAAATATTTGATATGATACAATAAGATATAACACGAAATTTTAGAAATGTGGAATATGCTTTTCCACATAAAAAAAGGTTGTATTTCTAATCGTAGTAATCTCTAGAAGTGGCATACCTTTTTAGCCGTTACCTTTTTAAACATAGATCTTTATAACAGAGCTTTTGAAGTTTTGCCCGTACTCAGCATGCTGGGTAGGCGGGTTAGTGAGCACAACAATGCCGTTACCATCGCACTGATGAATGACGCCGTCCGCCATTACTGGTCTGAGGGATTGAGGACGGCATATTCAGATGGAATAACCCCCATCAATCGGCCTCATTTGTCAATCAGCAGGGGCACCACGTACAGGTGAAGCTGATATTAGGAGAAAAGTAAAGTAGCAGCCTGTAAGGGCCCACTGCTGGGCAAAGCCCTCTAATGTCTGAGAGGGTTTTGAATTTGAATATTCCAGAAGCTAAATATTCTATTGATTATAGAATAGAAGTAGTCGTAATCGCGCCCGGCGACTCCCACACACCCGAGGTTGTTTACCGATGGTGCGGAGCTATTCGACCTTGGCATTTGAATCATCGTGTCGTGGTATAATACCGCAGTGTTCTTTCAAGTTGTTGCTAATGGTATAGAAAACATAAAATTGTTGTGTTGGTACATTTTTATTTCTTAACTTCTTTTTTGGGTAGCGGTTTAGTTTTAATCATAGTTATTCTTTATTAATTTCGCGTTTGGCTTAATATCTTGTATGTATCATAACTTGAACTTAAACTCACTTCCTTATATAAGCACTCACACTTGTAACTTAATGGAGTAGACAGAGATTACGGATTTACATTGGGCTGGAGCGTCTCTGGGTAGTCAAATCAATTTTCCAAAATCATCAACCACCCCTCTGTGAGATAGAACGTGACGGGTAGCGAGCCTCGTAGCTGGGTTGTCTCCTGAAGACTGCCATGTGATTTTCACCCTTAGTCGCCTCTTCCGACACCAAGAGTAGTAAGAATGTTATAGGTTCTTACAAAAATGGTTCTATTTCTATATCAAAATATTATGCAAAAGTCAGTTTCGACTATTTAGCTTCAAATATACCAAAACCACACGACTTTTTAACTTTAGAAGCTTTGCCAATTAGTCCAACAAAGCGAGCTTTCAAGGTCGTTACATTAAATTTAACGGAAAATTGAAGGCAACTGTTTATTTTAAAACTGAAGATTTATTCTAGACTAAATTCTGCGTTATAATAAATAGCACTTAATAGTGTAGCGGAAAAATACTGTCTTAAATGTATATTTAGCGCGTGATTTAGAAACATAGTTTAGCGTAACTGACTGTATTTAGAAGTTGCTGTTTTGGTTGAAAATGGTCAGGAGGACATCATCAGTTCTTTAAAGGCCTTTTTTATTTGGGAAAGGGACTAACGAGCGAGCGACTCACCCTAATGGTAAGTTGTTACCGACGCTCAAGTACATCCGCAACACCAGAGGAGCTTATAGTAGATCTCCATGTAACTCACCGAACGAAAAGTAGAAGCACACGATGTCTCCACTTCACCCCAGTATTTTACGATGCCGTGGTACTATCCCACAAAACTAGGTCATGCGTCATCATAGGCATGGAGACAGTTGTAGTTGCTACATCAGGAATCGAAAACTAATATGATGTATTGTACAAATATTATTTCGTGTGATGCCGCTGAAACTGCCATCTCGTTTCGTCCCGTGGTTATCGGTAGAGATTGACCAGACCTGTGACAGGGCGCCGCGTATAAGATGAGAATGCAAACATGTGATTACGGAAAACGCTTCCATGCGAAAGGTCTATTTCAAGTCACTAATTGATAAACCTAGTTTAAATGATGGATAATAAATAAGACCTTCCTAAGGATAATAAACTTTTCTACAGCAATGACTTTAATTTCTTTATACACGTTCCTAATTAGTTAGTATTTTCTAGTTACCTGATAAAAATCTTAGATTCTTAATTAATCTGTGTTTTTCCGATGTCTTTACTCTGGCTGTGCCTATGACTTGATTTGTTATCTATGTTCTGCTGCCTATATCTGAACATGTTAAGACACAAATACTATATTATTTACAGATTCGATAACTACTCCGCGAATGTGATGGTCGATGGCAAACCAATCAATCTGGGCCTGTGGGATACCGCCGGGCAAGAGGACTACGACAGACTGCGGCCCCTGTCTTACCCACAAACCGATGTGTTCCTCATATGCTTCTCGCTCGTCAACCCGGCCTCCTTTGAGAACGTTCGAGCAAAGGTGAGGAAACAAACTAATCTATGAATTCAACGACATGGACATCGCCTGATGGAAATGGAAAGTTTTCCTCCATAGCAAATACTGCTATATATCTGAGTTATGATAAGTATAGTGTTTTACTAACAGTTCTATCTGATGTTAAACAACGATGAAGTTCAACATGGTGAACACGGCAGTCTAGAATAAGTCTAACGAATCAGGTAAAGATTGTTAAATAAGAAGGTGGTATACCTTACTCTCAAAAAAAAAACGTACGTGCGAGAATCGAAACGTGAGTAAAAGTCTTCGCTGTGTCCTTAATAATTCCACCATACTTTTTTGATATCTGTGTAAAATCCTCATCCAATTACCAAAGTATTGCTCTGAAAACATTTACATGAAAATTTCGATAACATAATAGATCAGGAAGACTTGTTAACAAAATTTCCACATTGTATTGTAAGATACAATATGATATAACATGATAATGTGATAGCGGTCCACAATAAGATTTAATTGTGTACCGCTATCGCGACGCCATGTCGCACTAAAATTGCAAGTCTATTTTAAAATATTGTTAATGTCTTACTAATTGCTTTTACCACTTTCAGTGAAAACAAATGTAAATATTTAAATGAGATTATTATAGAAATTATGTTATAAAAACTGATACCACATGACCCGTGTATACATTTTGAGACAAATTTCCTCTACGTCAAACCTATACCTATATCTCACTTTTGCACTAAGAACCGAGGCGGCAAACGGCATAAGAAAATGGAGTTTACCTTGTGCGTTGTACATTGAATTCACGACACACCGTTCAAATATCTATATGTATACTCGTGTATATAAATATATGCTTGCTAGGCAAGGATCCTGTTTAATTTGTTCTAATATGGAGGTTATAGTCTCCAACTAGAAAACTAATTAAATAGTTCCAGACGGGGAAAAAGATCTTACCGCCAAAAACTCGCTTATTTATTTACTTTTACGGCAACCACGGGTTATGGTGATAGCTGATGAGCTGATTATGGTATAGGGAACGTGATATGATACTTAAAAAATGAACATTCGCTTCAAAATCAGTATACCTTAGTAGAAAGATTTCAAAGTCGTTACGAACAGTTAAAATAGTTTCCCGCACATTGTAATTAAATATTTCTGGAGTGATAGAGATTCTAAATAATTTGTTGTCGTTTCCAGTGGTACCCGGAAGTCCGACATCACTGCCCCTCGACACCCATCATCCTGGTCGGCACGAAGCTTGATCTGCGCGAAGACAAGGACACCATTGAGAAGCTGAAAGAGAAGAAACTCGCACCTATCACTTACCCACAGGTAAAATTTCTAAAAAAAAAATTGTGCACTGGGGAAGTCTACGAGTTATTTGTAATTGTTTCAAGTTATTCTTCAATTCGTGTAATAAATTCAATCGAATAATAATGTGAATTGCATTACTTACTTTTTTTAATCAAGGCATATTTTGTTATACAAGGTTCATCATAAATATTCCGGAAACGCTGTGAAACTCGCATGTTAACTATGTGTAAATCGAATCGTCTCTATGATTCCTTCCTTCTAAGCACCTTGAATGACGTTTCGAAAGTTGGTCGATTCTCTTTAAAAAAAAGGCCCCTTTGTATTCTCTCAAGGAAGGTCTATGACGCACATGGCCATGTCGTGTCCGTCGAATTTTGTATCACAATTGTTTCCTCAAACTCAAAAATGGAGGAAAATCCCTCTTTGAAAATCCGGCGAAGGACAGAAAAAAGGAAGGAAGGTTCTGCAACAATAGAAACCTAGCCGTTTGGACAGAAGTGGCTGAAACACCAACATTAGTACATTTCTCTCTTGTCAATGGTCTGTGCCCTTTAGTCGATGATTATGCATCCGGCATACAAACATCCGCATCAGAATTGCCAGCGAACAGAAGCCTTAATTTTTATTAGAAATTTAACGTACCCAGAAATTATAAACCTGTGAACGTCAAGTCTTGGTTTCTTTTGTACATCGCAAAACTCTTCTCAATTTCAAGTTAAAATTAATGAAACTGTTCTATACAAAAACTTCAAAATATAAGCTAAATACACTACATCTTCTTTAATGTTTCCAATATAATTTCGTAAAATAATTTCGATGTTATCTGCAGTTCAGAGCGAGTCGCAAATTCTACAAGTGAAATGTATGTTTCTTACGTTGAATAAATGATTTGAATTTGATAATATAGTATATATTATATTAGTAATATACTAGACAGAGTCATGTCTAGGCGTTCTGCTGGTTGATAATCTCTACATGAATTCGCACATGACAAAATCATTAATAAAGTTTTTCCAATGTACGGCTTCGTAATGCGTGCCTCTAATGACTTCGTAGAACCCTTGTCGTACATAATGTGCTTATCTAATTCTTTAGTTTGTTTGCTGTCGTGAATATTCGTGAATTATGCCTATATTACCTAGGATCCATGGCATGATAAATATAATAAAGCCATAAAAACAACAAAAATTTTTTCAAATGTACATCATATTATGACTTTCAGCAGAAATATAAAATTTTATAGTGTTGCATTATGCTTTTTTGATCGCTCTCAATTAGGTAATAAGTTGTGCAATGCTATGGTGTGCCTGAACAATGCAGCGACGAGATATGCGCAGGTGCCGCACGTTTGCAACAGTTTGCCTTTGTCGTGGGGACGTAACGATAGTTTTATCAATATTTATAATTATATATGTTTATCTAATGGGCAAATCAAAATTTTTAATCTTCGACATAAATTTTACTTGTCAAAAGTTTTCGTTCATCTTTTTTATTTTTTTTAATCTACCGTTTTATAATAGATAGTAACTTTGACATAGAAGACGTAGGTGTCCCCATTTTTTTCAATATTTTTTTTTGTATATATTGTTTTTAATAATTCGTTCGTACAATATGCGATCAACTCATTCCCAGGGGTTACAGTCAGCCATGCATTCCTTTATATTTTAATAACCCCTTTTACAGAGTCTTTGCTTAATACATTTTTTAAACTTATTGATAGGAAGGCTGCGCACTTGCTATGATTTTGTTGCACAAACGTGTATACATTGCCTCATGAACGAGTTACTGACTATGGGGTCTAGTAACTGTCATTATGTGCTTGTGTCTGTTTTTATAGTACACATTTACATTATGTACATAAGTAATCTAAGTAAGGTAAGTAGTATATGTAACAATGCGAGGTTTCACCGCTGCCCAGGGCCTAGGAATGGCGAAGGAGGTGAACGCGGTGAAGTACCTGGAGTGCTCGGCGCTGACGCAGAAAGGCCTGAAGAACGTGTTCGACGAGGCCATTCGCGCCGTGTTGTGTCCCGCGCCCCGCGTCAAGCAGCCGCGACGGGTCTGCGCGCTGCTGTAAGCCTGCTCCGCGCGTTGAGGTGAGAGTGAGAGAGAGAGAGAGAATAACAATACTTAATTGCACCCCAAAACATACAAAAAATGACTCGATCAAGTGATTCCGAGTCAATTCAATTTAAGGTTCCGAACCTAACTCTTCGGAGTGTGCTAAATCTGTCCAAATTCACCATTCCCAGCTTGGTGAGTATGGGCAAGCCTTTTCTAGTAGAAGCCTATGGCCAAGCCAGCGCACTTGAATAAGCTCCGAATTAGAAGAGCCGAGTTCAATACCCTCATGTGGAGCTATGTGAGAGCTCATAGCGATGAGTTATTCTTAACTTACATACGATCTGTACCGGATCGTTAGAACTTATGTCTGTGGGTTCCTTTCCGTCACTACATCGAGATTTCAAAGACCAGCAGAAAAGTATTTGCGCGCGTGTTGGACTCGAACGCCTCTTCTGGCTCACTACCACCACTCTGGTAGAGATCCATGTCCGCCTGAACATGCTCTCAGTGGAGGGATATCACGCCAGGACAGTTGACGCGTCAAAGATTGTGGAGGTCGATGGTCGTCGTACGATCCGTGTAGCCATCCGCGCCCGGACACTGTGCGATTTAGTTCTACAGCGTTGGATGGCAAGCCTTTTTACCCGTATGGGTACGTACGTGGGGAAATACCTAACTCATACACATCCCGGGTGGGCATGGTCGAATACTATATAGGAACAGGAATGGGAGGTAAGCCGCCGCAGTAGCCTAGTGGTCAGGGCGCTCACTTTAGTTTCATAAAGCGCGAGTGACCTGGGTTCGATCCCCGGTGTCGACGCCATTAAGATTGTTAATAGCAATTTTAATTGCTGTATTTACCATGTGCTGAAGGAAAACATCGAAAACCTGCATGTCTGAGAAATAATAAAAAAATATTATTTCGGGGATATGTGAAGACTGCCAACCCGCAATGAAGCAGAGTGGCGCCTTGCCGGGTCGTAAAACCTGATACTCCTATTTGAGAAGGAGGCCTTTGCCCAACTGTGGGCACTTATAGGCTGCTACTTTATGGGAGGTAAACACTATATATTTGTTTGTTCCAGATAGTGTAGATAAAGATCAATGCCAGTGTGAACAGCATAGCTATCCAACAGAACGCACCGAATGATCCGTCTCCATGTCTTTATAAGACACAAGAGTGCTGTTACAACTGTAAAATGAACTGGAATAAATGCATCCATAGAGGATAATCTGTACTGTTTAATACGCATCATTAAATGTAATGTGAATTGGTGTGAGTGAGGTCCGTATATATGTAAACGCTTTTTTATATAATCTGTCGAAAATTGACTGTCACCGTCAGTTATATACATTTTTTTAATAAGGGCATTTACAATTTAAACCTAACTAAACACTGTGTGAAATATTTTTTAATTTGTGAATCATATGTAACGAAGTTTACCGCAAGATTATCCTTCACTTTGTATCAATGTTCAGAAACGTCATTTTAATTAACGAGTTGCTTATAATATTGAACGACTGAAAATCGAAACAGTGGCGGAGTTTGTTACTTTAATCAGTTTAGTGGTCAATATACGTGTATAAGTACTACCAGATACCACAGATTATAAGCAGTCTTTGTACAATAGAGATATTATTTAATATGCGTTGACCGAAACTGTCAGTGACGTCATAATATTTTAAAGTATATTTCATCATAAGGTGCTCTCCAACACGTTCTAGTAATTAAAATACATTCCTACATTTTTGCCGTAAAAAAAAGCTTACCGCCCATCGTACAATATTTTACGATATATTAAAAGCTAGGAAAGCTTGGCGGTAGTTGTAAATGGAATTGTTGAAATTTGTGTTAGACAGAGATTATATTTTTCGATTTATTATTGCTTATTTTGTTCCCAATTGTTGTATTAAATTGTAGATGTTGATATAAGTACATTCAGTATTCGCTAAGGAAGTGTTCTTCACCTTAACGACTCCACCAATTGTTCTTAATAAAAGGTATCAGTTGTGTGTTCAAAACGGTATTTAACACGTTAGTTGCGATCACTGATTTCAAATACTGTTTCTCGGTGTGCAAATTACAAGCAGCGAGCGAGTCTGTGCGCGCAGTGCGCGGGCGACTCCTATGCTGAACAATAAAAATTATAGACGGCTGTGTGCATAACTCGCAATGTGAGTCGCCGCGCACAGACGCTGTAAATTACGTCTCTACGCGCACGTACTTTTGCGCACCGAACATGTTAACACGAAAGGGTTAAAATTCTGTGGATTTTTTTACTTTAAGCCGTAACATTGCTACAAAAAATTTCCTTTTAATTAATAGCGAAAAATATATTCGCATCCATCACGCTGTCCGAATCGGGCACAAAGTGCACCATTGTTATCAAAAATTGTTTTTATGTCAGTATTTGTCATGTTTTAAGGTCTTTTTTTTAATTTTTATATGTGCGATGCGTTTATTGCTAGCCAATGTTATTAAAACTGATTTGACATAAAGGAATTTAAACGTGTCGGTTTATTATTATAAAAAAAACATTTGGCAGTCCTAATGCGATATTTTTTTAATTTCAAACAACATTCTTAACTTTGCTAACATGCATGCCAATTTGCCAATATGCTATGAAAATTTTATGTTTCGGTGAAAATTATATTATTATATCTTCTATGGCGATAATTTACTACATTATTTATTACAACGACGTTTTTATAAAATTAAAATTTTTGTATGTCTTCTTCTAAAATTGTTGCAACACTTCAAACTGGCAATGCGTCTTTGTAAATAACGCGTAGAACAAGTAAGCTACGTATGGGTACAGTCTGAATCGCGATACATGTAAAAACTAATCGATCTTCTTCTTTATTCTCATTTCTTTAACTCGTCTTCATTTTCATTCTCATTTCTCTCTTCTGTCAGCAATGAAAACTTTACAGAGTTTCCGTTCCGTTTGCAGAGTATCGAATCATCTTTTTATATCAATTTTGTATCGAACACTGATGGCTTTCGAAAAGCGACATAATCGCGTGTGTGTTTCATGTTATAATCGATTTACTGTATCTGTATGTACGAGTAATGGACTTCAACAGTCGCATTTAAATGATGTCGAAATAATTCAATGGGTACTAGGAACAACCGCACAACTTATTAGCATTATAAAATAGACTATATTTGCGATGGACGTTACACGCTCTATACTGTCCTTCTCAGTTCGGTCACGGGGATCTTTAACAGTCAACACTGGGTGTAATCTTTTCGCAAAAGATGTGATAATGGGTTTGGGCTTTAATTGACTGTCGACACGGCCTCTAGAATATTTGTAAATGTAAATTTTACTCCTTTTGTCGCCTAACGTTTTTTTTAGTTATCTCGACACGAACTGAACTGATTTCTCTGATGGTGGTAAATTGTAAGTTAATTACTGTCTAATCCTCTCCTAAATAAATAAGATGAAATAGATAGTACACGTAAGCGTATTAAATGTGTGCAATTGTAATTGTTTTTTTTTTAGTATTTGAAGTGCTAAATATGATGCCATAAATATTTTCTTACTTCAAAAGTGTTCCCACGACTTTATTTTAAATTTGAAGGTAAAAAAGCATGAACAATTGCACGAATAGGAGGTACATTAGGTGGTAAGATTTTAATGTATGTATTGTTCAGATGCAAATATTTAGAAGAATCAGCGTGTAAATAAAGATAAATAAGTGAAACGCACCAATTTTCTTTGGTGTTGCATTTTCTATGTAACTAGTATCATTTTATGTGAAGGGGCTCTGAACGCATTTCTATATTAGGTTAAAATTGTACTGCTATTGTTAATAAAAATCTTTGTTTGATTAAAGGAAATATGCTTTAGTGTGTGCGCTAACTTACAAATGCATCATGATTTTTTTTAATCCAAAAACGTATTACGTATTTGTAACAAATAACTGGGGCTATATCCGCTATGCCAGAAAAACATTTCACAACAATTTCGTGTGAAGTCATTCCACGATGAAGACATACCGTGTTATTTTTCACCTCCAAGACATGGTTTCGTCTATTAGTAACTTGTCTAATGTCTTGAATAAACGAAACTATGTTAAAAATAACACGGTGTTATGTCTTACGGAATTTTTGTGAAATTTTTTATGGCTCTGCGGATTAAGCCCTGTTATTGATTTTGGATATTTCATAATTGTTCTATTGTGAGGTTGGTTGCGAATCTATCACAAAGCGCGGGTACGCGTTAGTGCCACAGATTAAATAAGCATCGATTTTTTTTCGATAATTTCAAATGTCAGTTGGCGCATTTAAAGTATTTTAGTCGAAATTTATCCTTGTATTTTGATGTACGTGTACGGACGACATATATATTGGTGGTAGTCTTTGTTATTGTCCTTGTTACTTATATGAGCTGTACGGTACGATGCGATTCAATGTATTATGTGTCCCATGCTTTCATTCAGGTATAACGGCTTGTATAATATTATTTTTATACAAATAATAAATATTGTATATGGTTAGAGACGTGCCGATCGGCGTGTACGTCGGTCGATCGGCCGTCGAGTAATTCTTCCAAATATTGTGAAGCCTCTGAATAATTCAAAATATATTTATATTAACTGTTCAGATGTTGGTTTTATTTTTGCCCACTTCCTCACCGTCTTCATGTCCCACTCCATACTTTCCAGTCCTATTCAAAAGTTTACTAAAACGTCCGATTTTTAAATCTGATTAATATTATTAATTTAATTTGTGCTAAAGGCAATGATTTATAATACAAAAAAAGGTAGATACATTAGTAGAAAAACCAAAACGAAGCGTATAAAAGACTGCAATGCAATTGTTTCCTCTGGCCTCTGCCGCTTTCCATGAAGCAGGCGATGTACACGTGCTTCCCAGTTCCCGCTAATCGTGTTTAGATTTCGTTTTATACCCTGAAGTGCTCTCATGCGTTATGCGTGAATGCACTAATCACGTCTAATGAAAGTAAACTAAAAAAAAAACTTGTCTCAATTACGCATGGAAAAACGATAAAATGCCAAGTAACGTAGGCTTTCATATCATGCTTTCTTTGATTTCCGCAAATAACGCCTGGCTCTATTAACTAACTTTGATACTCTTATCTATGTATTATCTACATTGCCTCTGTACTGATAAATTTAAGTCTCGTATATAAGATAATACCAATTTTAAAAAAATATATATACGATAATAATAATTTTATTAGCTCGGAAACAGGAGGCTTGCCTTAAACATGCACGGGAGCGACTCGAGTCTTGTACCGGTACTAATCACATTTTCACCGTGTGCTCGGCGTCGAAGGAAAACATTGTGATGAAACCTGCATGTATTGGAATACTAGATTCGCGGAGTTTTCACTTTCTAGTTTGCAACGCCTCACAGGAATAAGTAAAGGCCTGTTACCAGCAATTACAGCCTCTCGTGGCTCAGTTTACTACTTTACTACGTACATACATAGAGTATCCATCTGCGGTCCTACCTATCCGCCGAGTCGGGGAATCTCTATCCCATTCCCAGCCGAAGGTCAGGTCTGGTTGTATTGTAGCGATGTAGATGGCATTGCAGTTTGCATCTGACCCACCGCTCTCCGATCTCATCACATAATCTTACTACGGTAAGTGGTAGACGAATGAATGCCTCTATAATTGCGCGTATACCTGCGGCACTATAATATTTCCTGCGCAGTTGATAGTATTCAACGGTTTTTGCCATGATTGAAACTGGTTATTACGACATCATAGTATCTATTTGAAAAGAAAATAATAAAGTAAAATCAAACGCGATGAAATCCGTAAATTATTATTTCATTTCAAATATGTAGCATTCGCGTAAATATATGAATTCATTATCATAGCCTCTACATAAGAAAATATAGATAAATTAATAGATATTTACTTTCGGTTTTGCTTAACATTTTCAGTTCCAACAGTTTTTTAAATATTTTGTTGGTTAACTTTCTATAGTATAATCAACAGGAGGTTTTACTTTAGAAAAGTTAGACGGTGTGATAAATAGCAAAGTTTTACTTCAGAATAATCTGCGATAGTATAGGTAAAACCGGTTGTTTTAATATGCATATCGCTCGTTAAGTTCCTATCTTTAAAATTGATGACTATTTTGTCGTGTAAATTAACGTAAGTTCTGTTAACGAGAATTAAGAGGTCATTTTATAATGGATATGAACAAAGATAATACTGACAATCACAACACATCGCAGATTGTTCAGTAGTTGCTGTGGCGCTGCCAGTGTGCAGTCCACTGTGTCGCGCTTCGAGAGTATTTATAAACAGATCGCGCTTTCAATCGCAAATCATTCTTTGTCAACCAACACAAAGTTTAATTTACAACATGGCGAAAGTGTTAAGTCAAGAGTTGCCGGACATCGAGGTCAGTTCGTTCAGCTCAGTCAGTAAACATTGTTGCTCGTGCGTAATATACCTATATGTAGATAGAATGTTCCGTTTCTGACCAACCTTGATACTATCTTTTGGAGTCTATGATACGGAATAAAGTCTTTAGAAACAGAATGGATAAATATTTTTTTCAAGGCTAAAAGAAACTAAATCTTTTATTGTCTCACAAAAAAAAACCCTTTTAATTGAGAGGCAAAAACGTATGTATCTACTTTTACATAAATACTATTTATTATACATTAGATAATGCCGAACTGTAAAATGATACCTAACATTATTAAGAAAAAAATATATAGTAAAATACGCTGTATTTGATGGATGTAAGACTTAAATATCAAGTTTGAGGTTTTAGTTCTGCTTTGAACTTGAATGCGTAATAATTAATTTACAAGAACTCTGCATTTCGTGCACTTTACAGGGTTAGGTTCATTCAGCCTATCCCTAGGCAAGATAAAAGCTTATATCAAAGTAATACAGTGATAATAATAATAAATTAAAATGCCTTCTACATATCGACATTTAAGTTGCTTTATCGTTACTATGAACCATCGAATAAAAAAAATTTTATTGTACCAACTTAATATTATGACATCATTATGTACGTATAAATATTTTATCAAAGGCAACGTTGACTTCTTGTCAGTATCAAATCCTTTTTAACTATGATGAAAAACGTTTTATCACATTATTATTGTTGGTTGTTTTTTTTTCTATGGGATTGGATATAAAAAAACTAAAGGAAATTCAATGTTTATTAATATTCAGCCTTTTATTATTTTCATGTTGTTATTTAGGTGTATATTATTTGTTTTCTTCAATCGCTTTATATCACAACTTGCAATACATCACATGGTATTTATAGTCAAACGATTAAACTGTAATTTCATTTGCGTAATGCTACAAATGCTTTTAATCGTCTTGTAACTGGAATGTAGGGTGCCTTCTAGGGCTCTGCCCTTCCGGATAAATTGTACTTATTTCCAGTATTCCAGATATGTAACCAGTTGTGTCTTTAATTCGCAAGTTGTTGCAAATTTCAGTAGCAAGTTTAGGGACAATAATTACGTTTTGTCTTTGTTCACATAAAGCAGACCCTTTAATAAAATTATCTTTAAATTTTACAAAGCGTGTCTTCGTAGAAAATACTTGGAATATAATATTTTCGTATCGTAACGTATCTTCCGCGACAAATACGTATAATCAACAGTAAGTATCATTCTTTGTTTTATCGACAACTGACCAAGCAACACAATAGAACGTAAATATGTATATTAGGGTTATCGCTTATCGTTGATGGGGATGTCAAGTTACGCTTACAGATATTATTTTCATGGTCAAGCGGTATGTCAACTTCGACGAAATAAAATAAAATAACGACTATGTACAATCTGTAGTTACGGTTATATTGATAACAACATGGAACAAGTCACGCTCCTAAAATTTAATTTTTAATTTTTTAATAATATAATTTTTTAAAATATATTATTATACGAATTTTTGTATAACATTTCATACAAAATAAAATAGTTCGTGTAATATATTTGAAATTAAATATTAATAGCATAATAATTCCTATAATTCATAAATAAATTATTTGAAAGTAAACGTTCCAAGCAAAGCCCTGGTGAAACGACTAAAATCAATATCTGGATTAGAAAACCCCCATTATTAGATATATGGTTGTGGGAGTTTATTTATTTTTTTATCTTATAAGTAGTGCAGTAACAAGATTAAGCATTTAAGTGATTGCATAGACTAGCATATCTTTTTATTTATTTAATAAACGATTACACTTAACAAAATCTACTTCGATATAGTTATAGTCTTGTGATTAGTTTGTCGTAGGTCACCATATTACGTCATAAGTTAAAAAATTGCGATATATATAGATGAAATTGCTCAGTTCAACGAAAGAGCTTAATATTGTTATTAAATTTTATTATAAACATGCTCGCGCGTCTTAGTCCACGTGATTTTTTCTGTTTTTATAAACTCTATTAGCTCAAGTATTGATCGTAGGCACCATATGTATGCAGACGACCTTCAAATTTATATCCAAACTGACGTTGACAATATTGCTAATATCGCATTAGCAATATAAATTAAACGACAATTTAAAATCTGTATATGTCTGGTTTACACGCTTCGGTGTCTCCGTAAATCCTACGAAATGCCAAGCAATACTTATACGCAGCTCAAGACTGCTAGCTAAAATTGATTTCGTAAGTTTACCTTCCGTCTATTATAATGATACTATGATACCGTTTTCTAGTTCGGTGAAAAACTTGGGGCTATACATCGATAATACTATGAGCTGGGAAAAACAGGTCTTGGAAGTCACTCGTAAGGTTTCGGCTTCATTGCAGGTTCTTTATCGCTTAAAAAATTTTCTTCTTTTAAAGTCCAAAATTATGCTTATTCAAACACTGATATTACCTATAATTGATTATGCTGATGTGTGTTACTCAGACCTGAACAAAGGTTTTCATTACAAGATAGACAGCCTACTTAACAACTGCATCAGATTCATCTTTGGTCTGCGAAACACATCTCTCACTATCGTTCTCGCCTTAAATGGCTTACTATCCAGCAGAGGCGTGACTCAAGAATTCTTTTTGCTCTCTTTTCCATCTAGTATGATCCTACTACCCCTTCTTATCTTAAGAATTAATTGCAGTATCTCTCTACTACCCATGATAGGGTCCTTCGTTCCTCTGCTAATCATATGATAAGTATCCCGCAACATTTTACCCATTTTGTTGGTGTTTCACCGTTCAGGCTACACTTCTCTGGAACTCCTTGCCCGAAGACATAAGCCCGTAGAAAGGCCCCATATAAAATTTCTTTCAAACGATTGGTACGCGAACACTTTTTAAAACCATCTGATACTTGTTAGTATTTATTCTGATTTATTATATATGTATGTAGTTATGTGTTTGTATGTATATATATATCTGTGTAGGTATTTCTGTATATATTATAGTATGTATTTGTATATCTAAGTGTTTGTGTAGATATGTTTGCTTATACATTTATATATATGTTTTAATTATGTAGTATATTTCTCAATTAGCCTTTTTATATTTATATTATTTTAAATTTTATGCACCTATCACCACATTTCTTCACGCCTTGGGTTGACTGTTAGAGAATGCCAAAAGGCATTAAGTCCGCCTTTTGTAATCCTTTTGGTGTACACAATAAAGTATAAATAAATAAATATTAAATTTATTCGCTTTGAAACTTGAGCGTAATAAAAATATCATATTCCTATGTTTTATTTCATGACGTAATATGTAAATTGTGTTTGCCAAATTTAATTTAAATCCATTGTCTTTGGTATGATGGAACAACAAACATACATTAGAAACACATTTTTTTACTGTACAGTTCAAAACTGTCTATATCAGTCATAATAGGTATGTAACCCAAGGCAATATGTATATTGCGTAGTTCCAAAATAAATTACGCACGTCAACAAACTTTGATCCCTAGTATGATTTAATAATGTGTATGATAATTGTTTCTGTGTTAATATTGTTGTCGTGTCTAGAGACAGACTTAAATATGGAATAGAATAATAAAACCCTTATGTAAATGTATAAAGGTATAAAGAAAAAAACAAAGAAAGAGTGTAAGAGAAGAGTTTATTTAAAAAGAAGAACCTTTAAAGTTTCTTGCCGATTTTAGATTTGTGACGTTCATAAGAACTGTTTGGGAAAAAAAAAAATAAAGACGTTTTGAATTTTCTACAACGGTCATTTATCATAGGTGTATATCTGAACTAATCAGAAAGTGGACTTGTGATAGCCTCTAATCAATGATTCCCGAACGGGTCCTGCTTGGTTACCCACAAGGACCTGGGTGGTTACAAACCAAAGAGGGATATGGCCGGCTTAACATCGCGGGCGGGCTAAGCCGAGGTGGCTTAGCGAGCCTTCTTTGGATGCGAGTTGGTGGACTGTGGGGCCTCTCCCCATGTTCCACCAAGGTGTCGTTGCTTTGCAGCGATATCTCTGTCCTCGAGGTGAAGTCGTGTGGGAATACGAGTTTTCGTTATTCAATGTAAGCTTGCTTAAAGCACTTATGAAAAACAAGATCTAAATTTTTTGTCAGATTGTTGTAGAATATTTTCAGCGATTTCATTGTCATAATTTTGAAAAGACTTTCTAGTGTTAGCCAATCTAAGTTTAGGAAACTAGCGTATCATCTTAACCCGTTTTATAGTAGTAGTCAGTCCGTTTTTTAATTTATACATTTATATTTTTCCGTACGTACTACATAAATAATGTTTTCAAAAAGAAATAATGAGGAATGTGTGTCAAAATATTTTATTTATTTATTTATTCTTTATTGTGTCCCTAAAAATAAGATATACAATCGGGGGGACTTAATGCCTTTTGGCATTGTCTACCAGTCAACCCTGGGTGAGAAAGAAAACATGTTGGCAGGTTTAAAATAAATAATAAACATAAATATTAAATACATAACCCTTATAATATACTTACATACTTATAACTTAGATAATACACTATACATAAACATATTATACATACATAAACAAATTAAATATGGAGAGGAAAATCTCAGATGTCATTTGCCTTCAAAAATAGCCTGCTCGTGGTCGCATAGTGTCCCTAAGTTAAAGATTGCCAATATCAGTTATTGTCGTTTTGGTATTGCGATGTGCCTTTCTCCCTATCCTTTGCGACTCCGTGTAGGGCCGAAGTGGAGAGGAGTGTGAGACACGATGCGCCGTTCTTCGCCCTTAACCGCATCACATTATTTCTTATTAACATTACAAAATAAGAAGTAGCCAAGCCCAAAACTTTAACAATACATTTACTTTTAGAATCTGTTGCGGTTAAATCCTACGGTCAAGCCATACACCAATCTGGTGCCTTCAGTTCAAACTAAGAAGAACAAGCAACACTGGAAACGTAATACTGACAGGAAGTGCACGGTGAGTTTGCATTTAACCAGTTCATTACTAATATGATCATATCTGACCCAAACATAATCGTTGTCTAACAAAAATATTTCAAGTCAAGTCAAGAACAATAGAAGCACAAAATGGAATTAATTCCTTCTTGAGCAATACAATAACTAAAAATGCTGAGAACTTATAATCAGCCTATGTGAGTCCATTGCTGAAAATAGGCTATGCATGGAAGATTTACCCGTATTCACCATGCTGGATGCATGCCGCACCAACCCGCGGAGAGCGCAGTGCCTCGAGACATTAAAAATTTTACACTTACATCGTTAGCGTAATATAAACCTGGGTGTAGGTACTGCTCAGTAACTGTAATTTAATTTCTTATCTATCTACACCAAAGACATGTCCATCTCTGGAGAAGAATTTCGACGATATCAAGCATACGACACTTTCGGAACGCGGCGCTCTCCGTGAGGCATCCAGGTGTCTCAAGTGCGCCGACGCGCCCTGCCAGAAGTCCTGTCCCACACAGATTGATGTCAAGAGCTTTATTACCAGCATCGCTAATAGGGTAAGTTATCTGTTATTTATTCTTTAATATTAGACATATGCAATTTAAGACATCAGACAAATTCTTATATAAACTAACTAGATAACCTTTAATAATATCTTCACCCGTTTTGTCAATTGTCACGGAGAAATAAACTGTTTATATACCTCGGCACCCTTTCCCGACTAGGTTGTTTTGACCATCATCATATATAGTATATGTAGCAATCGTGTTATATAAAACAATGCATCTTTCAATTGCTAAACTCTTTATCTCTTTATGAAACCGTAGCGTAGTACACATTTTAAATGTTATTTATTTCAGAACTACTATGGTGCTGCCAAAGCCATCCTGTCTGACAATCCACTGGGACTGACCTGCGGCATGGTGTGTCCCACCAGCGACCTCTGCGTCGGCGGTTGTAACCTTCACGCGAGCGAGGAAGGTGCCATAAACATTGGAGGCTTGCAACACTTCGCTGTTGACGTTAGTAGTTTTTTGTTATTAAAGTCCTTTAATTTTGTTTATAAAACTGGACCTTTTAGCTATCAGTAGTTAGTTAGTAAATAAGAATTAACTAAATATGTAGAAGTAGGTACCTTAACTTAAAAGAAGACAAGTTTAATTTCTGTAAATTTTTCATGAATATATAAAAAAATCAAAGCTCTTGCGACCCTTTACCTAGATTCTAGGGTGGTATTACAGGGGAGTAGGTATTTCAGTAATTTTAACCCAATTTTCATCAGAGTTTTTTTGAAAGCATGTGACAGGTGGTAAGCCAGTCACTGTCATATAGTTTTCAGGAAATCTATAAATATCTCATCATCGTCAAAATGCTATAGGTACGAGCCTTGGGGTCTCCTGATTCAGAGTCAGATTTCTTAACCACTCGGCTTTCGGCGACTATTGTAACGTGTATTTGTAATTAAAATAGTTTGACAGTGTTTACTTTTTATAGTGAACAATTTATGATGCTATCGATGCTCATCTGTCCAGCGGGGTGACTATGGGTAAATCTATGAAATTCATAACTTGCTGGCGTATTCTTTCAGTTCAGCTTTTGGTATATAATCTGTGGTTGCGCTTTCAGCAGTGAACTTTCAGCAGGACTATGATGTATGATGGTGATGAATGTTCCGTAACATGAGCTAAATGAATCATAATAATATTTTTATGAATACATTTTTCAGATGTTCATGAAAATGGGGATCCGTCAAACACTAGACCCTGCAATAAAACCTCTGCCAAAAGGCGGACATCATAAAATTGCGTTAGTCGGAGGTGGGCCAGCGAGTATCAGCTGCGCCTGCTTTTTGGCTAGATTGGGCTATAAGAATATTACTGTTTATGAGAAGGAAAAATATCTTGGAGGATTAAGGTATAAAGATAATATATAAAAAAATTTAATTTTATTGTACGTGGTCGAGCCAAGCGGCGGCTTTTGCTACTGATCGATTGGGTGCAAGTACTAAAACTTCTTACTGTCAAAGAAATGGACGCTGTGCCAATTTCAACGAACAATTACTCGGTGTTGCTATTACCAATCTCATTTCCTCCTCACTTTTTCTACTTAATGGTATATATATGTGCACATGAAGTATAATGCAAAAGTTAGAATAGCACTAACGATTTTTGGATATTAAATAGACCAAATCGTTTATTAGCAGGTATAAGAAGGTACTACAGTTTTCAGAAATTATAAGCAAAGCATAGGTCTTGAGTGCATTACTTGTAAAATGATCATCCTACAAAAATAAAATCTAATACCAATTATTTTAGTTCATCGGAGATTCCTCAATACCGTCTACCATATGACGTTGTTCAATTCGAAGCGAGCCTCGTCAAAGACTTGGGAGTTAAATTCGAAACGGGCAGAAGGCTCGCTACTGACGACATCACTGTTGACGTAAGTAAAAATATTGTTTTTTATTTATGTCCTTTACAGTCTGTGTATGTCCACAGCTGGACATAGACTATTCCATGAAAGCACCAACAAAGGCTGACATGAATGAGCGGAAGATTTGCTTAAACCATTCTGATAGGCTGGTTGGAGAGCGCAATGACGGTACCCTCGCACTAGAGCCGGTGGCCTGCTATCCTCTGTCATGAGTCTGTTGGATTTTGGATTTGGGTTCGGCATAATCGGATGTATTTTTCGCCATCAGTCGGTCGCCCGACCCACGTCCGTTAGTCAGCAGGGTGTAGATAAAATTTACCCTTGGAAAAAATTATGGTATGTTATCAAGATATTAATTCAGGATACTGCAATTTAAATATTTCAGGGCCTCCTACAAGATGGGCACGCAGCAGTATTTCTGGGCATTGGATTACCCGAGCCTACAAGCATTCCAATTTTCAAAGGCCTTACGCAAGAAATGGGCTTCTACACAAGTAAAGACTTTTTGCCGTTGGTGTCTAAAGGAAGCAAAAAAGGTGAGTATTATCGAGCAGCGAGATGGAAGAGTTTATAGGCTAAGTAAGTTACTTTTAGTCCTTTCAACTAACTTTTGACCAGACCTTATTTGAGACAACGTGAAAGGCGGTGAGTGTCCAGGCCTACGAATCGTCCATAAATTTCATAATTCTCCTTGGTACAAGTCCTCTAAATCGGGGATCTAAATAGAGTCTCCTGATTCGAAATTATGCGCCTCTCTAGCTATGCAACTCCTGGTAACATATAGTCTTGACTTTGTCTCCAGGTATGTGCGCGTGCGGGCCCGAGCTGCCGCGGCTGCAGGGCGTGGCGGTGGTGCTGGGCGCCGGCGACACGGCGTTCGACTGCGCCACGTCCGCGCTGCGCTGCGGCGCGCGACGAGTCTACGTCGCCTTCCGGAAGGGATTCACTAACATACGCGCCGTGCCAGAAGAGGTATTTTTATTTCTTGGATTGGTCCGACAAAAGAGCTACTGTCCAGCGGATGGTAATTGCCATCTTAAGTAAATGGGCAACTGCAATCGCAACGTCAATCGAAAAAGGTTACAGATGCGTTGTCACCCCCGAGGACTAATATGGAATGCCTCGCAGCCTGTAATTGTACTGGCCCAGCATATCTTTCGAACTGAATATATGTATATATCTTAGAATGGTTGCATTGATGGCAGAAATAGGTAACATATTGCACTTTTTAATTATGCAAATGCACTCTTAAAGTACGTCCCATACAATCCACACAGGGTTTGAAGAAATGTACCATCTCTTTCTCCAAATGTCAACCACACCTGCACGTGGTACTAGCAACAATACAAATGCAAACGAGGCTCCGGTGACCGAATGATAGCAGAATAACCATCCGAATTTACCGAACCCAAAAACCTGCAAACTGGTGATGGGGAGCAGCGTCTCTGTTGCGAGGGCACTGCCAGCTCACCAACCCGCTTACCCAGCGTGGTGAGTATGGACAAATATTTCAAAAAGTGTTGTGGCTTTTGCTGACGCTTTCTATAAAAGGCATTATTCAGCAGTGGGCTAGAATTGGCTGATGTAGTAGTGGTGGCAAAATACTGAGAGCCAACCTTGTTAACTGGAAATGTGCCGTACAGTACCTTTATTCGATATCGTATCTTTATCGAACTTTCCGTGGATATCCTGAGAGAAAAAAAAAAGTTTAATAGGGGACGAAATAATCATCGGAAATATCGATTAAATATTAAGCTTTACTTCATCTTAGTGGTGCTGCCACTGAAATCAGATGTTAGATATTTTTCGTAATATAATGATCTATAACAAATTACAATTCGTTTTACAGGTTGACTTAGCTAAAGAGGAGAAATGCGAATTCATGCCATTTATGTCACCCCAGGAGGTGATAGTCAAAGATGGAAAGGTAAGAATAATAAATAAACTCTGTGTGTTATTTATATCTTTGTGTAATTGTCATGTCAGATTCATATAAGAAGTGTGATAATGATACAAAAAAAGAATACCATACCCCCTTATCTAAATGAAAGAAGAATCTCGCGATTATATTTTCTTTCAACCCAAGCGTGATGAAATCTGTACAAGAATGCAAACTATTACATTTTAGTGAGGAATTATAATAATTGAAGCCGTATCGATTAATACTTTTTTAGCTCTGATATAATACGCTAGTATTGTAAAATATTAATAAGTTCAAACTCAAAACTTATAAGAAGACAATATGAATGTGAGGCGGGATCTTTTTATTTGCCACCATCATTTACAAAATTCTCGTTAACAGGTTACAGGTATAAGAATGTGTCGCACCGAGCAACTAGAGAACGGGGATTGGATTGAGGATACAGATCAAATGGTTCAATTAAAGGCGAATTTCATAATTTCAGCCTTTGGCTCCGGACTCTATGACACTGATGGTAAATTTATCTTATGATTTCTTGTATTACGTTACAACTACACATCTAAAATAAAATTATTATTTATGAATTTTATTGCGTTTAATTTACTTTTTTTTACATGTTTAATTACTACGTTTTGGGTGCTTTACAGCAGTCACGAGGGACTGAGGTGTTTGACGTCCTGATGAACGTAATTAATCTGGCTACCGTCAGCTTTTTATTCATTTTTGGTCCGATCTATGTATATTAAACGTAAACAAAATCCGTAAATTACAATTTCATTTCAATTAATACTATATTTATTTCTGTACATAACTCATATCAATATACGTAACTACGTATACGTACTCATATCAATATAATATAAACGATATCAATGTGGATCCTATTAGAACGCACTATAATCTCAGAAAAAATATACAATTACGTTGAGGTTTTGAAACAGGTTACTTTGTGTAAAAGTAAAAAAAAAAAAAATATTTTGTTTACTGTACAATATTAACGGCATTATCATTTGCATTAACATCCGGCTCGAGGGGGCAATTTGTGGAACTACTAGGAGTTAAATAAATTGTTAAATTTTAGTTTATGAATTTCAGTTAAAACGGCGATGTCAAGTGTGAAACTAAATCGTTGGGGTCTCCCTGCAATAGACAATACAACAATGCAAAGTCAGAGTAATCCTAAAGTATTCGTTGGGGGCGATTTAGCGGGAGTTGCAGAGACTACCGTCGAAGCGGTCAACGATGGCAAAACCGCTGCTTGGTTTATGCATTGTTTTATACAGGTTAGTAATTGAAACGCACACATTCGACTTTACTGTTTACATGACACTACTTTTGCGAACAGTACTTGAGCTGAGTAATTTATTAATGAGCTGGATGCAATTTATCATAGAATTATTAATAGTTGGTGTAAATACTTGTGGAAGACAACATTACAACACATCATTGAAATCTTATTACCATATCCAGCAACTTGTAATGTATGCAACTGTGGATACATAATAATTGCTTAACAAAACTTTTTGTTTTACGTTTTGAGGCTGTCGTACGCCGGTGCAGCTTATTTCGTACTATTTCTAGTGCTATCTGCACTAGAAATAGTACGAAATGATTCCGATTTAAATACTGCTCACTTGTTACTGTCTAATAATTAATTGTACTGCCGAATTGGATTTCAACGCATTCAAAAATTTATAGAGTTGTTTATTTCGAAGTATATTGCTTCTGATTTCCATTTCTTACTCCTAATGTCTAACTGCACATATGCACGTACCAAACATAGCTTTAAAACGAGGTTTAATATAATAAAAAAAACAGTCGTCTTATAACAAACTTTCACTGCGAACCACAATGAAAACAGAAAGTACCAAGTGCTTAACAGATCTTTTGTTTTGTCTGCGATGTTTTTAATTAGCGTATCGTTACTTTCAGGGACTACCTTTCAACTCTCAAGTTGAATTGCCTAAGTTCCACTGCCCGATAGACGACGTAGACTTATCAGTGGAGGTTTGCGGGATCAAATTCGAGAATCCTTTCGGATTAGCAAGCGCTCCACCAACTACCAGCTCCGCCATGATTCGACGCGCCTTCCTACAGGGCTGGGGCTTCGTTGTCACTAAGACATTTGGACTTGATAAGGTTTTTTTTTTCAAATATCCTAGTAACAATTACATATTGAGTGTGACATTCTTGAAAATGCAACAGTCTCGATTTTCTGTTTCTCTTCTAGCTTTTAAGATGATTAAGTAAATAATAATGTTAGGTAGAAGTGCACCGTACACATTACTCAATTTTGTCTAGCCACAATGAACATAATTCGTTTTGTTTTTTTTTCTATAATATGTATGTTTATGTAAGCTTTTATTTCACGTTTTGTTGCACGTTCCAGCTAATATTTATAATCAATGTGTTTATATACTACATAATATGTTTATATAACTCTTTTAAAAAAACATGACTAGATGGTCGGGTGATAAGGGAATCTGCCTCCGAATCAGAAGATTCGTGTTCGAGCCCCTGTGAGAAGTGTTTCTACCAAATAGTTTTTCGTAACTTTATATACGACTTTTTACCTATCTCGAACGAAACGAATTGAAACGACTAAAATCTGTGAATATTATACTCTTTGTATAATATTCACAACTATGCCGCCATTTTAACTAGTAAACTAAAGTAGCAGCCCAGCAAGTAAAGTGCTGGCCAAAGGTCCTTTCATTTCAGTGAGGGTAAAAACCGGCAAGTGCGCCGCGCTGCTAAAATGTATTCTATTCTTTATACCTAAGGTTTACTTATTTAACGTCACCGCAGGATCTAGTGACGAACGTGTCTCCGCGAATCGTCCGTGGCGTCACTTCCGGCGAGAACTACGGCCCGGGACAGGGCTCCTTCCTCAATATCGAGCTCATCTCAGAAAAGTGCGAGAGGTATTGGTGTCAGAGCATAGCTGAATTGAAAAGGGATTTTCCGAATAAAGTACGTACTTTCGCAAATAAATACCATATATAAATGATTTAACATTGAAACTAATGGTAAATCGGATCGGTGTAGTTTCTATTCATAATTTGTACAAGATTCATGTAAATAGAGATAGGTCCCTGCCCTCTGTTCAATTTCTATCATCAGTGCAACCATTGTTCTCATCTGATTTAAAAGGTATAAGTGCCCTGCCAACGACTGTCAGGTATTCCATATTACTTCTAAGGTCACCGCATCTGTAACCTTTTTTGATTATAATTGTATGTAGGTGTCTTACCATCTCTTTCATCATCATTCTTGCCGCTTACCATAAGGTGAATTGTTAGCTCGTTTGTATGTGTTATAAAAAAAAACGTATGTACTACAGAGAGAAGTTTCTTTTTTCTTTATTGGACTATATGAATTCACTGCTAGAGAAGAAAAGGCTTTTCTATGATAGTGCCAACAAAAGTCGGCAAGTGGAAGATTTGCCACCAGAGCGTCATCCGTTAGTCAGCATGGTGTATCACGTGCAGATGGTGCAGGTCCCTGTTGACTTTAGGTGAAAAAGATAGTACGAGTATATTCCCCTTGCCACTTATTTCAAAGCCAAAAATCACACTCACACTGACACACTGTTTTACATTATTTATTTTGTGTTTGTGTTGTGTGATATAAACAGGTAGTGATAGCGTCTATAATGTGCTCGTACAACGAGGAGGACTGGAGGCAGCTCGCGCGCAACGCGGAGGCTGCGGGCGCGGACGCGCTCGAGCTCAACCTGTCGTGTCCTCACGGCATGGGCGAGTCGGGCATGGGGCTGGCCTGCGGACAGGTGCGTAGCGACCTCTGTCGTCACTTACAGTACAAATCTTGTAACCTTGGTTCGGCGCTTCTCTGAGGTCTTGTTTTACGAACCGTTGTAGATTTTGACCTTTAAGCAAGCCTAAAATGGATAAAAAAGTTTAGATTTTCATTCTACGGCATAGAGCAATCGGGTCATGAGCATTAATTAAAACCTTATGAATCGCAAGAGAACCTAAAAATTATTAGTGCGACACCATTTGTCGCAAACTTCGGAGATCAAAGTAAAAAAAATCGTCGTGTAAGAACAACAATCAAGACAATCACAATCTAGACAAGAACAATCTAGAAATAAATACCTTAACAATTAGTAAGTAGTCCACTGCTGGGCATAGGCGTCTCCTGTAAGGAGGATTTGCTGTAACTGTCACTATTCACAGGCAGAGTGGCGATGGTATAACACTTCGCACCTTAGACTCAGGTTTCCGTATTTTCAGATATATTTCAAATGTTTACTTTTTTACTGTTATTATATGTCGTAAGTCATGTAATTTTCCTTAGTCGAATTTTGTATATGAATACGAATCATTAGATTAGAGTACACTCTTCATTCATGTCGTGCGCTTACCATCGACGAAGTCACTTCACTGACAGCAAAGCATCCAACAGAATGTTTTGATTTTGATGGAACAAAGGGTTGTAACGGTATGTAGTATTTGCGTTTAATGTCCTATTTGTTATCAAACCAAGAAAAAATCAACAAAAAATAAAGGAAGCTGAAATCAAGATGCTTAAACCAGCTTTATTTTTCTAAGTTCGATACTCTTTTATTTTTTGCAATATAATCGACTTACAACATGTTAAGGTACTAATAGTACGTAAATAGTAAATAGTAGTATAGCAGGCGCATTACCAAACACCACGCACACGTCTGTTTATTTTTGATCTAGTAGTTTTTCCAGATAGTTATCCCGCCATCTATCGTTAGTCATTTTCAAGGCTATTAACTTAGTTGCTTCCTGCAACAGCCAAGGAAAAGGGGGTGGCAGATTCTCATGTCTATTATAATTTAGAGAGAATTAATTTTTCGAATGTTAAACTGATTTAGACAAACGATTGTCGACGGGGGTGGGGTGGCGAGGTTTGTTGTTCACCGAGAACGTCTCTTCCCCAACGATTGTCAGTTCTACAAGCGACGTGGCTAGGCACTTCAGCTTGTCCTTGTCGCTAGTAGTTTCAATAGCCCGCAAGTTGCTGAGCAACATTGAGCTTCTTCGTATAGACAATGTGTACAAGTGATAATTTCAATTTTTTCTTAAGGATCCTGTACTTGTAAAGGGAATATCACAGTGGGTGCGAAAAGCGATCAAGATACCCTTCTTCGTAAAACTTACGCCTAACATCACAGACATTGTGAGCATCGCTACAGCGGCTTATGAAGGTTAGTAGGATTTCTTTTATCATTTATCTCTTCCCGTATCAGTATATTATATTATTGCTACACGTGAAATAATAATATTAAGTAGTAATAGATTTAATAGAATAAGTTAACACATGTTAACATGTTTAGGTATATATCAAATCGGCCGTTTTTTTTAAATTTCGCATTATTATATTCGATATATCGGTATACTGAACCGCAAAAGGTTTTTTGTCAATTTTGCAATGAAGTAATCACCGCTTTTTAATTCCATTAGTAACTTTAATGGGAATATGAAAAATATCCCAAAATAATTCTTGGAGGTTTTGCATTTATGCTATTTAGTACAAAAAAATGTAATCACCTATTTCCCAAAATGAAGAAAAAAAATTATCCGAAGATTTAAACAAGCATGTTGTATCTAAACAAGTTGCTTGTAATTAAAAAAAAATTTCGTAGGCGGCGCAAGTGGAGTATCAGCAATCAACACCGTCTCAGGTCTAATGTCTGTTAGAGCTGATGCCACACCGTGGCCAGCTGTCGGTAAGTGACCTTCAATTTTATTTAAAAAGAAATGGAAAAAAAAAGGAGTGGTTCAACGATTTCTAATGCAACGAGTGTTCCACCTCTCATCTCCAGTGACTGTTGACGAACTTCACATAACTTACTAGTGGCTTCTACTGCCGATGGACACCTGCAAACAACTTACAGATGCGTTGTCAACCAATTATACTGGCTCTTCACCCTTCCAACCGGAACACAGCGGTGGTTTCATATTGCACTGTTGGTACCCTTGCACTGGTGATGCTGTTCCCCATCTAGTTTGTGAGATTTCGATTCGATAAATTCGAATGGATATTCCGGTATTCGGTCGTCAGAGCACCAAGTGCAGGTAAGGTTGCCATTTAAAAAAAAAGATGGTAAGTTCCCACTTATTATTGAATACTTACTTTTTAATTTACATTTTACCGCCGACCGAAAATACTGACTGTATTTTCCTGTATTTTTTTTAATAAAAGCTGTCTATCCTTCTCAAATTATGTGGTATTTTCTTTTCCAGGTAGTACAAAATCCACAACGTATGGTGGAGTGTCAGGTAACGCAACACGTCCTATGGGACTCCGTGCCGTTTCCGCCATTGGCAACGAACTGCCGGGATTCCCTATCCTCGGAATAGGTGGCATTGATTCCGCCGATTCCGCTTTACAGTTCATTTTGTGCGGAGCACCAGTTCTCCAGGTACGGCTTTCTCGATAAAACTAAGTTCTAGGGTAGGTTAAGTTAACACCTATTAGACGAAACCTCCCCCTGCCAGCAGCCGTGTCGGCGACGCTGAGCGGGTATTCTCGCCGGATGTCGCATACGACATGAAGGACGACATCCGCTAATTTACTATTCCCATTGTTGTCTAGTACGTCGTCTTCATGTGGTCGATGAGTACTGTTGAGATTATAAAGGTTTTAAGGTTTATGGGGTATTATTTATGTGTTTATGTTATCTGTTTGTTACCAAACAACTTACAAAATTCACTTGAAATCTTGAATATTGAATTGGAAATAATGAGTTTCATGCACAGATCTGCAGTGCAGTACAGAACCAAGACTTTACCGTGGTAGAAGATTACATCACCGGTCTCAAAGCTCTGTTATATTTGCGGTCTCTCGGTCTGGACGGTTGGATCGGCCAGTCTCCGCCTACATTCAAGCATCAGAAAGGAAAACCTGTGCAGACACTGTGTGATGAAAGTGGCAAGGTAAATAGGGAAATATGTTATTAACAATATCTATCACACCTTCCACCAAATCCTTCTAATTCATTTCGTTCGATAGCATTACAGAATTGTTTCGATATATCTTTTCAGAAGAGTAACTAAGTGAGATATATAACTGAATGTACATTGTCTGTTCGTACATTTATGAGGTAAACCTTTAGCCTGATTTAAAATAATATAACAAGAAAAAGATTGTTCCTAATATTGTTTTTTTTAAGTGCGAGTACGTCACAATAAAATTTTAAGAATTACGGCCTGTAGGCAATCATAAATTAATTTGTCTCATCCGTACAGGTGCTAGCACATTTTGGACCCTACAAAAAGAAGCGGGAAGAAATTTTAAATACAATTCGTCAGAAGTCCGATTTACTTAATGGTGATTGCTATCTGCAGTCTTATGTGAGGAACGGCACGACAAATGAACACTCGGGGATTCCCAAAATAAAAGATATTTTAGGAGAAGCATTACCAAGAATTGGACCTTACAAGAAACTGGATAACACTAAACAAGTCGTAGCTCTAATTGACGATGTAAGTTTATAATTTATATTTACTATCATATCTCTTATACTACTAAAATCAAAGATCTACAGTTTGTTTTTATTGTTATTTTATTATTTTTCATTGCAACTATCTTACAAGATCTAAGATATAGTGTATCTAGCTAAGAATCAGCATTTTAATGTTATGAAGAACTACACATGTCAGCTTTTTTATTTTTCTGACATGAAGGTTACTACAAGTTTTTCATTCACCGTTGATAGCATAGTAAACCAATACTAAATTGCAATTAATAACAGTTTTTGTATTGTACACTTTCAGGACATGTGTATAAATTGCGGCAAATGTTACATGGCGTGTGCGGATTCAGGATATCAAGCTATCGAGTACGTTGTATTTAATAATAAGTAATATACTTATATATTTGTAGTAAGTCTATAATTGCTTCCTCATACGAGATGCTCCTATTTTTAATTATTGAAATAGGCGTTTGTATTTGTTGCATCCGCTTGTGTAAGCTCAATGCAGGATATAACCATTGCCATGAATGCACAAATAAAATAAAAGCATGCCAAGCATGGAGGTTGGCCGTACCTCACCGCGCTGAACAGATGGGCCGGTGAGCGCAGTGCTAGTATCTTCGTACTTACTCGTTTTCCACCATTAGACGGCCGCCAGAGCCTCGTTCGTTAGTCTGCAGACTGCAGGTGTCTTATAATTATGTTCGCCGATTCAAGAAATAATCAATAAAATGTTCAATCCACGGCAGCCACGTTGTTCCATTGAGGAGTGGCGCAATTCACATGCCATCGAAATATCTTACTATGTATATTTGGATCTTTTTACTCACAGGGTGGCCTGTGCATGCTATACCTAAAAAATCCTAAAATAAATTATTTGTTTTATGACCTCTTTTAATTCTTATATTTAGATTTGATCCTGAAACTCATATACCGCATGTGACTGACGACTGCACCGGATGTACTCTATGCCTTTCTGTATGTCCTATCATTGATTGCATTAGGTAAGTAGATCTTTATTAAACATTTTAATAGTTTCAAATTGATTTATTAAAAACTTACGTTGTAACATTAGAATGAAAAGACATTTCGATTTAATTTATTTTATATTCTACGAGTAAGTAAAAATACCCAAAATCGATTAGATAAATTGTACGTTATTATTACTAACAAAGATTTTTTTCATTTATTAATAAATATGACCAAAAAAAATTGTTCCACTTTTAGTTTTGTCGGGTTATTAACTAAAATTGTATGTAATGAGGTTTTATATGTGGGGTGTAAAGCTAAGTGTAGTTTTTATGAGTCCCCACAAGCATTTATCCAAACGCCAACCTCACCTCCACGTGGTACACGCTGCAAGCAAATAAACGTGGCTCTGTCGACCGAATGATGACCGATAATCTATCCGAATTTGCCGAACGCAAATCCCACAGACTAGTGATGGGGAGCAGCATCATTAGTGCGAGGGCACCGGCACTGCGCTCCCCCACCCAGTGTGTTGAGTATATGGGCGAACCATTCATGAAATATACGCAGCCGCTGGGCGCTTTCGAGGAGAGGGATATGTTCAGAAGTGGACTAAAATAGGCTGATGTAGTAGTTATGTAATGTTCCATGTTTCCATAACAATATGCTTACATAAAAAAATAAAAACGCTAATTAAATACATTTTACAGCATGGTTCCAAAGAAAATTTCACATACAGTCAAAAGAGGCTTTGGATACCAAGTTCATCCAGTGACGCCTCTGGATGCAGTATGCCAATGAAGAAGAGTTAAAACCAAGTGATACCATTTGTAAAAAATATATTTAGGTAAAATACTTAATAAATAAAATCTGCACCTATTCATTAGCTGTTATTACTTTTTTACGTATCACACCTACGTTCCGTTTTGCAGTATCAAACGAGTATACCCATGAATTTAGAGGATTCACTTGTAAAGTCAATGCGGATACTGGTTTTGGGCAGTTGTAATGATTTTTATCAACAATACTTTCTTCTATTACTCCGTTTCTTCGTTGGTGAAGCTTTTTGCAAATAAAACATTCAAATTTTTCTGTTACTTTTAAAGCATCATTTTGGTAAGGTCGTAACTTAATTTCATCTAAAAGATTGCGATTTGTTATTAATGCTTTTGTTTTATGTTCAAGATATGTCTCATATAAACTATCATTATTCATTATTTCAGCTATATGATTACTCATAGTTTCCGGTGAAGGAAAATCTTCTAAGAGGATAGCTGATTTGTTGTTTGGAAACCAATCTTTTATCGATGGGGAACCAAAATAAATAGGAACTGTTCCGATTTTGATAGCCCGCCAAAATTTCTCCGTGACGTAATCGTCGCAAACACCGTTTTCTATCGATATCACGAATTTATATCTAGCGATGTAGTGAAGGAACTCGTCGTCGTTTAAATTGTTCAAATAGTCTTCGGTAAATTTAGATGGCATTTCTTTATTGTTCAAGCAAGAGCCGTATGAATCGATTTTTGTAAATTTCATCAATTCTTTTACGTACGCATCTCTTTCTGTTGATGTTTCGCAGTCTGTCTGAAGATACATTACAGGGGAAATGTCTTGCAGGTATTTATTTTTCTCGGCCGTAGGTACAAAATATTTAAGGCTCGTTATATCCTCTAATGAATTTAAATATTGTAAAGGAAACGGGACGTTGCTATGGCGGCTAAACGTCGACGAGAAATTAAACAAACCCAATATTTCTTCATGCATCATTTCTTCAACGTTTCTTGGTGACTCTTCATGATATAGTCCCCAAATTATTTCCTTAGGACGATGGGGAAGTGGCAAATCGTCGAAGTTTATATTACTTGCGTAAAATAAATATGCTTCAACATTGTAGAGGTCACTTACGTTCCTGATGCTAAAAACGTCACATTTTAATTGACCTGGACAATGTATTGTTTCTGATGTGCCAGGAAAACTTGGAGTCCACCATAATATCACAGGATTCTGGGTACTAATTTTGACTTCATCATATTTCCATGTCCATATTATAAATATTATAATCGGTACCAGAATTGTCCAACACAACTCAATTAAACTGATTTTTAAAATTCTTGAAAACACTCTTATGCATATTTTAACTATGTAATACATGGCATGAATTATATAAAATCCTGTTCTTCCATCACAGTCCATTGAAGGCATGATGCCTGCATCTATTTTCAAAGAGTAAAAAAGTTTATTCTGTACTGTATCACATCCTATGTGATAATACAGTTTCCTGTGAATGTTATTATCAACTACACTCACACATTTGATACACTTATAGGAGGTTCAATATGTAACAGAATAAAATAAATAAACACATTTAAAAAGTCCACCCTCTGTCTTTCTGTATATAGTACAAATCCATTAAAAATGCAATTATTAAATCAATATAAAACAGTCCATATATTGCACCAACCATTTTTCCAACAATGAAAAGGTTTATCAGTGCTATTGTTGTTATAATGAGTTGTATAAGAATGTAATAAAGTTCAGCCTCATGTTGAACCTGGTCCACCACATAAAGCACCATAAGTAGTATGGACATCACCAGAGTAGGAGAGGAGGCCAAACAGTGCCATGTGTCTACGGGTTCCACAATGTGAGGTATTATATTTAGAAGAAGTGCCACTACCTAGAAAGATGACATGACACTTCATTATTCAAATTAATCAATCTTAGAACTCAAGGATAGTTTGTGATTTTTTTACTAAGTAGGTATATGTTGTATACAGCGTAAGCTGGAAAATAATTTAATCAGAATTATGATCATATATATTCATGTATATTCATATGTAACATCATTATTTATTTAATTTTTTAATGAAATTTTGGTACACCATTTTAATTTTATATATTTTTTGAATTGTGATAAACAAGCTAACAATTCACCTGATGGTGAGTGGTGCAGCCCATGGACACCTGCAACCAACTTCAATCAAAGAAGGTTACAGATGCGTTGTCATCCCTGAAAAGTGAGATGGTAGGCCTCACAGTACTGGCTCCCTTTACCTTCCAAAACTGGAACACAACTGTAATATCACTGCTGTTTGCAACAGAAAGGGGTAAGAGTGCGGTACCAACCCGCATAACTCCTTAAGCAGAGAAGGAATCAACCACCTATATGTAGCGACATTTATTGGAAGCTAATATGAAAAAAAATATTATGTAGGTAAAATTGATTGGATTTGTATTTTTAATAATACTAGTTACTCAATCTAAAAAAATGATTTATTGACTAAGAATATAGGTACTTATTTTACTGTATAAAAAATAGAACACCCTCGTTCTTTAACAATGTAATACAAGTCTATGCAAAGTGCTACTAATAGATGTGAGTAAAATAGTGCATAGAACATGCCAGCAGTACTCAGTTCTATAATTGTACACATTAATGCTACTATGTTCAGAACAATTTGTGAAGACAAATATAATTGTTCTGCTAAGTCTTGGGCTTGGTCCACTAAATACAGCACGATGAACATAAATGACAAGATAAGAGTTGGAGAGGCTGCCAAGCAGTGGAATAAGTTTGCTTCGGACAATGCAAAAGGTAGAGTCATAAGTATTATTGACATAACCTAAAAATAAAGAAGCAATGGCAAAAACAGAAAACATAAACTTCTGTATTAATATCACTAGTTATTTTGTACAGTGAAAGTGCACGTAAATTGATGTTTTTCTGATTAATTTCAACTACGATGATACTTTCGTAAGTTGTCAAAGTCGGAGACTCTCTTCTTTACCTTCCCGTATCCGTTGTAACACATATATGCGATCGGGCAAGAGCCAGGTGCATTGTCAGAGACTGAATACAACACGACCAGACCCGAAGTCTTTCTTATTGACCATTATGCAATTATTGGCTTCGTCTGGGATTCAAACCCAGGATCCATATCTCAGCAGTAATGTAAGTTAACCACTAAAGCAGCTGTTGTCAAATAATTTTTCTTTATACCTACATAAAACACAACGAAAAGTAATACTTGTACATAAACCGCAAACTGTTAACTTAAGAACATAAATACAAACAATAAAATTCAAAAACAGATAAAAACTTATTAGATGGAAATAGCTAAACTATGGTATCCTAGTATGTAGAAGAAATAGAAGACTATGGTATTATTATGATGTATTTTTTTTTAAAGAATTAGAACTGATCAAAAAACTGAATTTATGCCAAAGGCAACTGTATCACAATTATTACACTTATCCAGAGAGTAGTTTGATGTCTGGACGGAGTGAGAACTAAACATGTAAATCTTTTGTATGAAATAGAGCGACTTTGCCAATTTTACATGAGCTTTCTCTTTTGCTCCGATAAATTGAGAGATATTAAAATACCTTGTTTGACAGTTTTGTACAAGAGCGGCAACACGTTATAGCTACGTCCAGGTAATAATTGGTCCGAGGCAACTGCTTTGATTTGTATATGTAGACGATGTAATATATGAACAATATTTTTTTTCAAGCTGCTGATTTGATTTGGGAAGTATAAAACGTGCGGAGGGGCGGATCTATAAGCTTGACGTATCGATAAAATAAAAGAAAATTAAAAATATTAATGATGTCATGATTTTCTTTTTATTTACAGTAATAATGTATGAATGCACTTTACATATAAAAATACGAAAAGTACAAGTTTAATTACTAGAACTAATAGATAGAGAGATAATTTAACTTTTATTATAATATTATTAAATCTTTTTAAAGTGGTATCATTTCATGACTGTGGTAGCTTTAAAGTATACACCACGCGAGTGATCTAGACTAGAACAGCAATTTTAAGTGCTCTTCAGCAGTGAAATAAAACCTCGGGAAAAACCTTGTTTGAGTAATAAATATTAAAATATAAAAATATTTGTGAAGTCCACGACTTGTATTGGAGATGCTCGCAATCCGGTTCGGAATACTGGCGTTCGTCGATTAAAGGTGTACTAAAATAACACTGCACAAAAATCGATGACACCTGTTCAAGGACGTAATAGAATCTCAATAGGTCTGCACAGTTTTAGGTGTGACAATTCCTGTGGCAAAGGGCGTCATGTAGTCCGAGCCAAACATTGTAATGTTATGGCTAGAGTTATATAAGTTCAATAAAAACTATTTTCTCAAATAAAAACCAATTGCTTATAATATAATATAAACAACTGAGTTATTTGTTTTGCCTAATAATGAGTGTAGATTAAACTTCAATAAAAAAGCGTGATAATCTAGCAATTTCGGTCTAGAAATAGAATTTATTCCAAGTTCTTGTAATGGTTACTTTGCTCTTTGTGTTATATATATTAGAGAACCACTAATGTAGTATCTTGTAAAGTTCTTGTAATGGTTAATAACAATGTTTTTATGGATATTACAATCTAAACGTTCGAAGTTCAATACTATTATCTAAATCCATTCTGCAATTTTAATAATGTTTGGGTTAATGATTATTAAATAGCGTAGAAAAGGGTAATATAATAAATAATAATATTGAAGTCTCACTTTTGTCATGAAATAATCATTACCAAGTTAAAAATATCTGTCGAGAGAATAAGTCAGAAGAGAGAACCGGAGCCTATTTTTAGACGCTATTTTTGTGGTGCCTATTATTATTTATATATATTTATTATGCACCAAACTCCATGTTTTGACCTGACTAGTCGATCACTCACAGACACGATATATACACACAGTGCGACGTTGCCAAATTCACATGAGCTTTCTCTTTTACTCCTACTGAGGATCCATTATAATAATTGGTCCGAGACATATCAAAGGGCAAATGAGTTGTAAACTTTCTGCCAGTTTCAAAATCATACTAAATGAAAGTAGGAAATTAAAGATAGATAAACAGGATACAATAAAAGTAAAGATTGTTGGATTTCAAAGAAATAGTCTTGAGAATAATTTTATTAATGATTAAGCTAATCATGTAAAAAAAAGATCAATTATTAGAAAAGTAGGAAAAAGAATGCGGAGGTTTGTAAGGGTATCAAGAAAAGAGATATGGTTATTCACAAGCAGCACTTTCTTAAATAATATGAAACAGCCAAAGGCGTGGGATAACATACATGATTATTTCTCATACACGATAAGACACTGGTAAGTGTTGTTGTGTTAGCAAGTGGAAGGTTGTCTCTGTATTCAAATACGTTACATACAACGCACGCATACGTTCGCCTTTGTAGTTACTAGTTACTACTATCAGTGCACTACTTATCCAAGACTCACGTAGATACACTATGAGGTGGGCAGGGAACTCAAATCCTGTCAGTAATAAATACATGGTTATTTTTCAACGATTATACAGCATTTTGGCTAGTCAATTCTTTCGTTTCTCTTTTACGCCATAATGACTTCGTGTACATGAAAATACCAACTGAATACTTTTTATGGTCATCCTAAAGAAAGAGACAAGAAATATAGGCGGTGTTTCCATGAAATGTTCTAGATGTTGCCTTTTGTCGCGTCCTTACAACACTATCACATGGTTCACGTGTCGAACGAAGAAAGATAAAGACAATTTTATTTAGATATAAATAAACTTAAGAAAACAATTATAGGTAGGTCATCTATTTTGAAAACTGAAATACAACTTCAAATATAGTTACATTTATTAGATATATTTTTTAAAGTCTAAATCGCATATATCATTATATATTACATCAACAAGACAAATAAAAAAATTATATAAATAAAATCAAGCACAACTAAACGTACACCCACGTTCATTTGCAACTAAAAATAAATCTAGTGACAGCGCCGTTAGCAAAGCGAAATAAAATACACCGTATATTAACCATAACCAAACTCTTGCAAGATTTAAAAGAAAACATTGAACAAATGCTCCGAATGTAAATAAAATTTGGAAAAATAAATACATTTTTTCCATAAACAAAGGAACTTTTCTGCGTAAATACAATATAATAAATAAAAGTGATATTATTATAGTTGGACCAGTTGCTATGCAGTACATGTGACCTTGGGGCTTTGGAATCATTATTGGCAAAAGCATGATTATCAATGCAATGACCTATAACAAATTATATATAAATTGGACGCTAGAAAGTCTATATATATAAAAAACCGAGTAATGTCTAGTACTATGGCTTCTTTCTGTTAACAATAATCTTACTAATATTATAAATGTGAAATTTAGTATATTTGTCGCTGAATCACGACTAACTAAAGGGCTAAACAGAATTAAATTTGGCAGAGGCATATATGTCTATACTTTTTATCTCGATCGTAATTTGCCATGAGATAAATTTGAAGGGAAATTATATATCTAGGCCAGGGCTGTGGGAATATATAAAATTTTTCTCCAAATATTAACTTGCATCCGAGTATACTGTACGCAAATGTCACAAACTGGTGATAGGAAGTAACATCGCACTCTCTGCGGTGCTTACCAACTTGTTTGCCTAGCGTGGTGAGTATGAGAAAAAATTCTATACACAGGATGCCGACGTATTCATGGAAAAATCTATGTCCAGCAATACACTTTTACAGCCCTATAAAGTAAAGTAAAAGGGTGAAGCCGCGGCCAGTCGCTATTATTACTGTCGCTTGGCACCCCCATGGTATGGGTAGGCAGCGATTACAGATTTCCATTTTACCTGAAGCGTAGCCAAACGGACGTTTAAAAAACAAACATTACCGCCATTCTGGGACATAAAACATCATAAACGGTGAGTCTCGCTATTGATTACATTATAATTACATTATTTTGGGGACACATTTCACAGGGATACTAATTCGAATTAACCTTTCTTTATCTAAAGTATATATGATCTCTCAAATTTTATTGGATAAGCAAAGAAGTCAGTAATAGTGTAGACCCGAAAATCACACATGACTTTGTAGGTATATGTGTTAACGACACGTGACGAACTCGTATTAATGGATACGTATAGTTGCTACAATATTTTTTTTTGGAAGCTACCCTTAAAATTAAATCTGAACTTTATTATAATAAAAGGGAAATATTTGTCAAGAAAAATCTCGACAGATGACGGAAAAAACCTCTGAAATATCCCGGACCTTAATTACCAGATCTATAACGAACAGTAGTGTCTACGATAGTGAATAAGCTGTATGTCTGCCATTGTGGTTACGGTAGATCCTTCTACTGGATGAACTATGGAAGAGCTACTAAATAACAGCCAAAAATAAGCAAGAAATATACTCACATTCACTAGTCGCCCTTGATATAACTTACAAGGCATTTTTTTTGAACGGTTTGGTTTTTGTACAATTATCACTATGAAATACTTTCAATAAACATCGTGAAAGATAAGAAGTAACTTAGTTTATGTTAAGAAATTATAGCAGTAGGGTGTGTAAATTTGAAAGAACAGATTTGTTTATCACAATTACGCATCCTGTGTCAATCTGTAACCTACCCACTGATAAATATACCTAATGTAAAGCTGTGATTGTCACATATTTATTTTTCCTCCTAACAAGATCTTATTCAAATATTTCTAAATAAAAACGTACAAAGGGAATCTAAACAAAATATTTACTTACAAATTCTATTAGTTTCATTATAAATATATTATATTTTATTAGTTCATTCCATTTCTTATCCACTGGAACTGTGTCTGTCATAAAACATTATTTTTCATTAAAAATTGTTAAATCAAAATCCAAACTTTCATCATGACAAGAATGCTTTATATATTTATTATTAAAAACAAAAACTAAGATTGTTTACCATTTATAATCATATCCGACATTTTAGATATTTTATTAACAAGGTCGAGATTAATTAACTTAAAAAATAAGGTTCATTGTTAAAATATTAATAATATGCCAAAATTCGGAATTTCTGTCAAAATATATAACCAAAGAATATTATATACACGATGTTTTATGTAACTGCCATATAGCTATCAGTTTTAAAAAGGTAATTTTTGTGTTTTTGCATCAAAAAGGGGTCGGTACTTTTTGGGTAAGTAATAATATAAATAGTTACGGCGAATTATAATTTCGTGCAATGTGTCCAAATATATAAATTGACAATGCCAAAATATATAGATTGCAATGCAAATGCGATGCAATTCGATTCTATAACTTTATGTATATATTGCAATTCATATTATATATTGAAACAATATAAGATGAAATATACTTGGACTATTTATATAACTATACTTATACTATATTTATATTTTTAATATTATATTATAATTATCATATATGTATAAAGCTCAAAGTTGCTCAGCGCGCTAGGGAAAGGGAATGCTCGGTGTTTCTCTGCGTGATAGAGTTTGCAACGATGATATCCGCAGCAGAACTAAGGTAACCGACATAGCCGTAAAGATCAGCAAGCTGAAGTGGCAATTGGCCGGCCACATACCTCGCAGAACTAACAACCGTTGGGGAAAAAAGGTTCTCGAGTGGCAGCCACGTACAAGCAAACGCAGTGTAGGACGACCCCCCACAAGATGGAGTGACGACCTGCGCAGTGTTGCGGGAAGTCGATGGATGCAGGTGCTATGTTCAGCAGTGGACTTGTGACAGGCTGAAATGATGATGATGATGATGATATATGTATAAAGTTTTTTAGTTTTCAGTTAATAATAGTATTGCCCTAACTTGGCACGCTGGGCAAATCTCGATTGCGCGTTGGTAGGCGCGGAATAAAGGTTTGGATTCGGTAAATCCAGATAGATTTCCCGCCATTATTATTTGGCATTATTCGATTGTTGCCAGAGCCTCGTTTGTTAACTAGGAGGGTGCACTACCACGAACAGAAGAGGTTGGCTTTTAAAGAAAAAGAAAATAAAGTATAATTAAATAAATTGTCGGGGTGTTTAATGATATTTGTTATTTCTATGTATTAGTATGTTGCAAAAGCTCGTGAAAGTGAATGCATCTAAATTGTGTACTTTAATGCAAGACCGCATTTATTTTTATGTAATATTAAGAGGTTTCCTCCATATCCTTGCAGGGTTGTATTGTATCGGTATCCAGGTAGTAACACAACTTATTTCAAGACTACATCTTTAATGCTAAAGACTATTGAATCTAGTAATGATTAGCATACATGCTCTTATATACATATTATTACGTGTTTTAATTACATACATGCTTAGCCTTGTTCTCCACTAAAGTGTGCCGTGTGCCATTGTTCTTTTTTTTTTACTTGTTTGTAGTTATGGTTGTTCTAGATAAATAAAATGTACATAATACACTTTTTGTTTTCGTAAAAATGAAGAAGTTTAAAGATAAGTATCTTTAAAAAAAATGGAAAGAGATTCCAGAAAAAAAAGACACCTCCTAAAAATTATGTACTTAAATTCTATTTTCCTTTTCAATGTTTCTTGTTTCTTTTCGGATAAGGGGAGAGGGTCAAAGTATAATATAAAACATGATTTGTACAAGGACAACTATACACGTCCCATACAGAAAAAATACAAGTTGGCAGATTGGATAGTGGTGGACATGAAGAAAAAAATAATAGAGGATGATGAAGGTTTTTGGAGTGTTTTGAAAGAAAAATTAAAAATGTTTTACTATCATTGATTTCCAGCAAAATAATTGATTCCAGATTAGACTGGCAAAGACAGCCAAATGAAAATTAAGGAAACAGTTTGCTTGTCAAAGTTACTTTTTTGGCAACTTTACTTAATTCTTTTAGTTTTAGATAATAGGATATCTTATCCTATAAGACTTTGTACAAGAAAATATTTTTTGGTCGTGGTAGAACCAAGAGTGGCTTTTGCTGTTGCTCGATTAGGCCGACTCGACCGTGGTATAAAGCAATGCAATCTTGTACTTCTGCATTTCGTTCGGTGAGATAACCGGATATTCACTCCCCCCAATTAATGTCTATTAAATATTGAATGTAAAGTTTATATAGCTTTCATTACTTAAATATCTGTAGTTTCTTACTAACACATTTGACCCTGGCATATGGGCAAACAGTTAATATTGAGGGCTCTGCACCCAAAGAAAGAAGATGAGAACTTGAGAAGTTTTTTCAGGTGCATCGCGCTTCGCTCTCGGCTAGTTCGTTATGATCACTACAAATCTAATCTATTCAATATTACATTTTATTACTGTACTGACAAAATTTATTTTTAATTTGCATAAAACCTATTTCTGTAAGCTTCAACGAAATTTACATATTAAAATATTCTCCGAGTCAGAACTATGGCAAACAAGACACTGAAATAGTCATCAGGATACAAATAGGAATATAGTATTCTGTGCCATTAGTCAGTGTCAAATGTCAATGTACAATGACAATGTCAAATTAAATATACATCTGTCAAAGCGTTTAGCTTAGCGACTGGTGGTAGCGTGATTTTAACCGAATTTAATATTAAGTTACTGACATGCATTAGATAAAATAAAAAAATTAAATCTATAATATAATGGACGAAGACGATCCAGTCATTCAAGAGGTAAAATCCTTTATTATAATAATATACATAAACAATATGGTCAGTATCTAGGTTATGATATTTTCAATGAAAGTTCAAGGTATTTTACATTAGTTTCCATGTTTTAGATACCTGTATACTTATCTCAAGCGTTAGCAGAAAACTTCTATGTTTATCAATATCCAGTGCGACCAGCCAATAGAGATTGGAAGGAGGTCAAAGTGAAGAATGCTTCGATAAAACCTAAAAATCAAATTGTGCGTATCGAAGTTGGTCTTGATACCTATAGTGAGAAATACTGTCCCTCTAAAGGTGAACAAATTGTCCTGAACACAGATGGTCAGCAGGTAAGCGATATATAGCATAATATTGATTAACCTAAATAACTAGAACTATTTCTTCCAGTTTTCATTCAATTGTATTACTATACATGTTACCTATTCGAAGGTTGCCTAAAAATAATATATGAGATGGTTTTAAACAACTAAAACATATTGCTTAAATTTTCAAAATTTTTCATCAGTTCTACTTATTAAGCAGTTTCCCCAAACTTGGAAAACAGCAAAATTAAATCAACAACATGTAGCTCTGCAGTCAAAATCGATTTTTGAATTAGAGTTGACAAAATATATCCTCTATCTCTAATTCAACTGCATTGCCTTGCCCTGATCTGTTAGCTCCTATTATGTTTAACATGTCCAAGAGACATACTAGTAATTCAATGTTTCATATTCCTTAACATCATACAAACTACAGAAGAAATGGTATTGAAAAACGCTTTTAACTTATTTTAAAAATTTTATACCATTGATCCATTCATTTGTACAAAAGATGTCTTCAAAAAATAAATGTATAAGCTTATGCTAAATGTATCGGATTTATGTCAAGTTAATTCCTACTGAAATGATGAAACAATTTATACCTTTTAACTAAGCATATTTTATATTTATGGTTTTGTGTTTTTTATGGTATATATATATATATATGTATATTTAAGTATATATTATTGATCGAAATTTCAATTGATGTAAGGAACAAACCCTTACTTTTTGGGACATACTCCAGTGCGGCTTGGAGGATTTATCATGTCCTTGAAATAATATATTGGTATATGTTGTGTATTATCAACATTTGCTGATTTTGCATTTTGTCTGCAGGAATCAAGATATTTAAAAGATAAAGAAAAGGAAAGATCCCAGTATTTCAAAAATGGTATTATGGACAAGATTGTTTATGAAAGCAGTGCACCATGTTTGGAAACTGAACATTATGCTGTTGCTTTGTTACAAGACAAGGAATTACACTGTACACCTGTAAAAGGTTTTTTTCTAATTAATGTATTAAGTTTATTCTGAAATAGTACTGTACCACACATGTTAATTAAAAGTTTATTTGACTTAGGTATTGTTCAGCTCAGGCCATCATATTCATATTATGATAAGCAAGACAAAAGAAAGCATGACAAGAATAAGACTGACAATTCAGACGAGGAAGATAAAGAACCTGAAGCCCAGCAGGTAAAACAGTATTGATGACTTTATTAACTCTGAAATTAAATGGCTGGCCTTGAACACCAGCCATTACTCACATTGAAATCACATTACTTGCACTGAAATTGGGTTAGCAGTATATTTTTACTTATAAGGATGACCTCGAAATGGCCTATAGAATATGTGGTTCAATATAATGTCAGAATGTTGCATCCAACTTTAACTAACCAAAACCTATAAAGTTGAAAGCTGTATAATATATAGTTAACAACTTAAATAAGTTATTGGGGAAGGCCTATGTTCGTCAGTCGACTTATGACAGGTTATAATAATGATGATAAAAATTTAATGTCGCTTCTACTCTGTATATTCAAAACTCAAAAACTTGAAAACTGTATTGTTACATGAATAAGTTATTTGGTGGAGGCATATATTCGGTAGTGGCCTCGTGGCCGGTTGTAATGGTGATGATGAATAAGTTAAGGGGTGAAAGAGGGAAGTTAACATATTGGTCCATTAAAATATCCTAGATTGGCTCCAGATATTAATAATGTGAGAGTAGCAAAACATCTCTTATGAATGAGCCTGTCCAGGTGAGTAACATAGCATTCAATTGAAATTTTCGAGTTTTGTTTAATACAGGTGACAGTAAAATTCGCCCGCCAGGAGACAGAAGTGGCCAAAAAAGCACGTGAAAAGTCATTTGAAACAATATCACAGCGCATTTCAGAAGAGCCTTGGTATGATGCACTATGGAAGAATTCTGATAGTGACTATGCCGATGTAAGTAGAAATAAAAGAAATATGTTTATTGGGCTAAATATGCCATATATTTTTAAAATAAATACAGATTTTTTTAAACAAAAAGTTAATTATCAGTACAGGATGAACCTGTATACCTTCTCAGCGACAGGAGACTGATGAAATTTTCTGTTATTACACTTTATAGAAACTCATCATAAATAAAGGTAGTAAAGATTTGAAACTAAAAAATTTTTTTGAATTATGTAAACAAAAAAAAATTTATTAATTTGTTATTAGAGAAATTAAGCTATTGTTTACAGATTTTATCGCATTAAGTTTTACTTTTAAATCCCGTCGTTTCACTTAGAAATGGGGGTACTAAGGTGTTTGATGCACTGATGTCATCGTTAATCCGGCTACTGTCAGCTTTCTAATTATTAATTTTTAGTCCGATCTATGCAGAAGGACCAAAATGTTAAACAAAAAGTGATAAAATCCGTAAATGATAATTTCATTTTTAATAACAAACTAATGTTTTTGTCCTTATTTTTTTTATATATTTTTAATAGGTTTTGTGGCTAATCTTTGAAATATTGTTGTTAACCTTATAAATAATGTAAAATAAATTAATACCATAACAAATCAAGTCGCAATGAAACTACTGTGGCATTGGAGGAAATACAAAATATCTTTCTTTTTCCACAGTTGGAGCGTCTCAAACTGTTTAGTGCAAACACATCAGATGGGTCGTCATTGACCTTGCCGCATAGTGAATATGTACGTGCCTTGGTTCCACCGCCGCCGGCTGATGAAGCTGATGTTGTGCCTACAAAGCGCCCTACACTGCAGGAACAGATTAAAGAGATACTTACCAATGGTGTGAATTTATTGAGTTTGTTCTTATTCATAGAAAAATCTTACAATTTTTAGAGCTGCGTCATAAGTTTGACGGACAGTAACAAAAGAGTTGAAAGGGGAAAAAAACGGTGTATGTCTTAATAACCTGCCTGAGTGAGACATAAATAGGCTTTTTTTTTTTGCAGCGAAACTGATAACATTCGGCGAGCTCCGTACACGGCTGCAGACAGGCGAGGCGGGTGCGGGGGTTGCGAGCGCGGGGGAGGCGTCGGTGCTGAGCGCTCTGGGCGGTGCGGCGTGCTGCGTGCGCGGGCTGTGGGCGCCGCGCTCCGCCGACCTGTACACGCGCGCCTGCCCCGCGCCGCCGCACCTCATGTGCGCCGCGAGGGACCACGTTGTGAGTATGGACAATGACACGCGCACACGGCTGGCGGCGGCTCGTGAGCGGGCGGTGGGGCCCGGCGCACTGCCGACAAGTACACACGTACTTTCAGACTTCAAACCATTAAAAATTATTATCGTTTCATATGTCTTATGAGATATTTTAAACTGAAATAATTTCTATTAATTTAATATAATTTATTAATAAATTATAATAATATATTAGTAATGCACTAGCTGGAAGTGGAATAATTTTTTTAATCCTGTTTTATACAGTTAGATTTCGTAAGAAAGCATGAGTACATTACTTTTAGAGCAATTTAATAAACACTTTGTTTGATGAATATCCATGTTTGTTACTGAGACATGGATATTTATTTAATTACTATATACTGGTGAACCGCGCCGTCTCCGAACGAAACGATGAGTAATATATGAATAAACTAAATTCTGAATGTGTCATTTATAAATAAACCTTCTTCATGAGTAAGAATGAAATGAAAATGAAAAAAGAAGATAAATGATTCACCACAATGTAGAATATTTCTTGAAATATTCTATGTGATAGCATAGAAATCCACTAAGAAGTTTAGCAGTTATAAGCGAAAATAGACTCACACTGGTTGCGAACTTGTTTTATACTATGTAAGTTAATTATTTATATACGTAACTATATCCTATCACTAACACACAGAGAATCCTTGCTTGGGAATGAATTACATGTTTGCGTCTTATATATTTAAAAATTACTTTAATTAATTACGATTTATGGAAATGGCACTAGACGGAGAATCGATTAAATGCATTATACTTAGTAGAAGACTATACTATTACGATGAAGATCTTAAATATCCACCAAAAAAGTAACATTTATGAGCAGAAAGGTTAGTTTTGTAAAGCTTCAAAACATTCCATTGTTATTCGCTACCATCTCCATTGAAATCTCTAATTCTCTTTCCAGCTGTACCTGTTCACACAACACCCCTATGTAGACAGACGCAAGGTGGCGGCCGCGGTCCGCCTCCCACCATCCGACGTACTGAACATAATACGGTCCGTTGCTAAATTCAACCCCGGAACTGGCTGGGAGCTCCTCCTGCCACCGGACACAGCGTTCGAAAATCGTTATCCGGATGTTGTGCAACGACAGAACTTATACTGGGAGGCCCGACAGCGCCAATTCAACGAGATGCTGATCGGCGACGTATCTAAAAGGCAGAGGAAGAAGTCTCAACGCGACTCGGTTGGCTCGGATACTATGCAGAGTCCAAAACCGAGATATAATAGTGTCAGTGAAGACGATAGTGAACGAAAGCGCCATAAGAATAAGTCCGCAACGGGCACTGGTAAACGGACGCGTAACGTAAGCTCTAGCAGTGTTCAAGAAGCGACGTGATTATAATTAAATAGTTAGGTTATCAAATTGTAGTGCTTTAAACAATTATTAATGTAAGTAGGCAAGCGAATGTGTAAGAACTATCTTCCTGTTGTCCAAGAAGCAGTCATAATATTTGCCAGACCACACAAGTTAAGTTCTTAATAATTTACGCCAATTTAATTTACGTCTTATTTTTACGTCAATACTACACATTTGAAATGAAACTATTATTTATGGATTTTATCGCGTTTTGTTAACTTTTTTAAACCTAGTTTTATAAAAAAAATAAAATTAAATACGATAAAATACCTAAATAATAATTTTAATCAAAGTTTACCTTTCGTTAGATACATCATTGATTTTAAAATTTGTTCTAGTTAAAAATGACTATATTTAAATCTTTGCTGGAACACAACAGTATTGTTAATTCAACTGTAAAGTGATAGTAGAAAATATGTAATAAAATTCTTTTACATAAATCACAACCGGGGTAATATATTTTAGATACTTCTATTTAGCAAATATTAATGAAAACTTACTTTAGTTATAATCATCAATAACCAAAAGTATATTTTTAGCATCTACAACATCATTATTTTTTTATAATTTAGCATTTTTAAGATTGTTAAAGTATTAATGTACATCAGCATTTAACAGGGACTAACAAATACCCCATTACAATATTTGGATTTGTCTCTGGAGAATTGGCAAACTATACATCCTGTTCTTTGCTTACTTTATAAGTAATTACTTAGCAGCGGTATAGGACTTATTAAGCGTCAAAAATTTGCCACTTTTTGACATCTCTTATTTTTCACACGATATCCACCAAATACTATTGGCTGTGGTCAACTGAGAAGGTATACATAATATATTAATATTTTACAACAATATTATAATATGTCATAGTGTCGCAAGTGTAGATTAGATATAGTGTATATGCAGTGTAATGAACGCAGTGCGATTGTACAGTGTAATGAAATGTACATACCTAATTTCATTAAATATTAAATTCATTATTTTTATTAAAATTAACCTTACCTGGTCAAATATCTTTGAAACCGTCCCTTCTCGTGTCACAACAAGTCAAAGTCAAGACTCGGAAATTGGTTCTTATTCAGTTTTGAGTAAATTATAGGTTATTTCCCTGTCGTCCTATTAAAATATTTATCGGAATTAAGCCGAAATAATTACATTACATCACACAGTACAGTGTGTATAGCTCAAACATACAACTGTTTCGGTGAAAATAATGATAACGATATAATATAATTAGTGTCTATAACAATGATCTGTTCTTTAAACCTCAGACAAAATATATATTAGTTTTATTTAAAGTGGAAAAGGCAAATATGTGTTTTATAGAAACAGTAAGTATTTGTTTTTCGCGTAAATATATTAAATTCATTGTATATTTATGTCTATTACTCAATTTATAAATAAAATAATGTATGTATATTATACATATAGCACCGTCAATAACAAAGTGATTCTCCGTAATATTAAAATTTTTCGGACAGAGATCAGTATTATAATTTGGCTTGGGAACTGGCAATGTTTATATAAAGACGAAACCAGTGATTTTAATATATGCGTCCTTTTCATACTAAGCTTTCATAGAAAAAAAAATAAGACTGAGTATATCCTGCAAAAATGGTGCTTTGCTGATAGAGAATGAAAGCATACATTTGATATAGGAATGAGCGAGATATCATAATGTTTAAGGCAAGTAATTTCATATTTTTACCAAATTTTGACTTTAATCACTTTATTATTGAGATTTGCTACACCGGTGAAAAAGCAGATTTATTAGGCAATGTGATTTTGTATATAAGTTGTTATTTTATAACGAAATAAATATGTTTGAATTTTTTTTAGCATCTTTTATTATAAGAATAACTAGCTGAAGTACCCGGCGTTGCTGGGGTTATGTAATATAATTTAATAAAAATCCCACAGACGAGTGATAGGGAGCAGCATCACTAGTGCAAGGGTACCGGCGATGCGATCACCAACAGCTTGGTGAGTATGGTGGGCAAACCTAAGAAATGTATGGCTTTCGTTGGCGTTTTCATGAAGAGGCAGTGGCAAACGGAACCCTCTTCGAAGTCAGGAAAATACTCCGCGGATTTTTTTTTTGAAAATTATCAACCTTTTACTGTGCAAGATTTGACAAAATTGCTTTCCAGTTATATGAACTTTGCACAACAATGGAAACGTGTATTCACGACTCGGTAGAAAATTTTACAGTGAGGGTAATGTGTAATTTTAAAAAAGTTTGTTTTACAAAACAATTTTATTGTCTTAACATAAAATCTATTATAGTTAATAAAATGTTAAAATTGTTAATAACAACATGTCGGTATCAAAATAATTGTCTTGTTTTTCTAAGCTATGTAACATTAAAAATAAAACACAACACACTAAATATTAAAAATGTAACAAAAATAAGTGAAAATGTTATTAAAACTGAATTTTATTAGTAATAACAATGAACTAGTTTTACTATAATTATAACGGCTATAGACTTACAGTTGCAAAATAATATTAAAGAAATTACTAATATACATTATCGAAAAAAATTTTTTTGATTCATTATAATAATATCATATTATATTTATCTCATAAATTTAAACAGTAAGTACTTAATCAGTTATTTAGATATTAAATAATATATATATGATCTATAAACTTGTGCGTCTTTCGTATAAATTCGTAATGCACATTTTGGTGCTTAATAGTAATATGAATTCACTAGTTTGCAACAGACGCGCATCACGCAACGGCTTGAACGAATTATACCATAGATTTCCTGTATCTTGGCTATGGGTGATCGTATAATGAATAGTATACATACATATATAAAATATACCTGCTCATCCATGACATACGTTTCCCTTAGTTGGATTTGAACCCACAATCCTGTTTTGAAGACAGTTTTATCATGATATAAATGTAGTACTCGAAACGTAATTACGAATTTATACGTTGTTATTTTAGTACACGCTGATGACGAGTAGCCGCTATGCTACGTAGGTAATACGTATGCGGAGGGGGTAACTAAGACTTTCCTAGTTTATTATTATAACCAATAATAGACATAATAAATTACATAAAAAAGTCAAAGATTTCTTTAAAATAAGTAAGATACTGACAACTACTGTCTATTACTACAGATACTTTAGCCTTTACTTATCTATATTTATGTAATTCAGTTAGATTTTAAAAAGTAGAAAGATCAAAGTTATTATGAGGCCAAATAATTTTATTATCCATTCCTTATAGTCGTATATTTTATTGATTATAATAACTAATGTCATTGTTTCAAAGGTGATACAAGAAGGGATAACAAGAAAAGTATTTTAGTTGCACCCACCACAACGTGTTCTACAACAATATTTTACTAAGTTTAACCATGGCAACACTATTTTATGAACATTCAGTGTAGCATATTTTCTAGAAATATTAGATATGAAAGATAGTGTGCAAAAATTTAATTGAGAGCAAAGACATATTGATGAAAAAACTTTTTTTTTATATTTGAACTATAACAGACACAAAATGCATTAATTGATATTCATTGAGATTTAATAAGTTTTATTAATAAATATATTTAATAAATAAATCGGTAAACTCGACAATTAATCAGTGTATGTATAATAATTGTACACATTATTTTCAATTTTAAGTAAGGCAACACTACAATATTTATAATTTATAATTGTAACGAGTAATCATTTATGAATTAAAAATCTACTGAAAAATGTAATTAAAGCTATGACAATAGCTGCATTTCCGTTTGTAATAAAGGCGCTATTGCAAAATGTCAAATCACAACTGTCTTCAATTTGTCCGAATTTGTTCTTCACATAGTTCCAGTCGCAGAGACCTACACGGCATCCGTCCAAGTTCATTGGTTTTTCATTTTCAAGGAATAACACTTGATACTCACCTTTCACTTGGAAGTTGCCATCTTGCGTGCATCTGAATAGTTTGGTAGTTTTAGTATTTAGTACGAATAATCTAGCTATAGTAGGCGTATGAAGGAGAATATACCATCTTCCCCAAATGCCAACTTCTCCTGCACTTAGTGGTGGCTAACAAAGGAGGCTCTGGCGACCGCATGATGGTGAATCCATTTCAATTTGCAGAAATCCTACAGACCAGTGATGGAGAATAGCATCACCGGCACTGCGCTCACCGCTTGCCCAGCCTGCTGAGTATGGGCAAATATTTTAGGGAACAGTCTACTCGATGGTAAATGATATCTACTGCATCCAATGGACATCTGCGAACAACTTCAATTGAGGACCGTTGCTTTGTCATCCCAAAGATGGAAATCTCTAATTATACCTTTCAAATCGGAACACAACTGTAATTGCATTACTGTTTAGCGTGTGGACTGATCCAGATCATTCTTAGGTAGATAAGGAATTGACTACCTGTTAATTAAACCAGCTACAGTGTAGCTACAACCAGCTGTAGGTAATAGCTGGTTGTATAGTGTCACATAGTCTTAAATAAACAAAACGTACAACTGCTATACTTATGGTTAGCAGTTTAGCGTTTCGGTTCCCACTCCGCTTCAAAAATCAGCGGCCAGAATCGTGACCGCCATTACGACGATGTAGTTATTAGATGACAATAGTTCTTAGTGTTACCAGTGCAGTACCAGGACAGTGCCCACTTACCATTTCTTGGGAAGTGAGCTCGTTTGTCACCATTACGCTCATAAAAAAATTAGTTTTACCGATTCGTTTCTGAATTGAACTTACTGACTTATATTTTTTATAATGCTTATTTTATCATCTGTCGAACTTCACCTGATATTTTTGGCATTTCCAAAAGTCAACATTAACGGTATCCATGGGTAGGAAGGGACAGATTTTCTTCAAAGTAATACTTACTACCTACTTACAACTTGAAGCTTTCGTCTAGGATATAATAGATGTCGAGACAAACGATTTCATAACACTTACTTGTACAAGACAGCGGCAATATTAGCGTTAAAGGGCGATATAATCGACGAAGACCATCTGCGAGCTTGTATCGTCTGTGTATGATAGTTGTCGCCGGTAAGTGGAGCCGAATCCTGTCTTTGACCCATAGCGGACAAGGTCAAAAATATTGTTGGGGACTCAGTGAATTGGATTTGTGTACGCGGCTGTTGCGGTGTATCTGTAAGTAAAATAAAATATCATCACAGTGGATGCAAAACTGCTGAGCAAAGGCCTTCTCTCTCTATACTTGAGACAGTTTTGAAGCCGTGGACCGCAATGTTGCACTGATACGTTCAGTTCAACAGATAAATGTAGTGGACCGGGTATTTAATTAATTATCCGTGCTCTTATTTAAAAGTATGGTAATGTAGATAATATAAAAAGAGTTTCAAAAGCATTTGCCATATTAAAAAGATATCCTTCACTATGTCAAATTCCGAATACTAACGGCGGTATTGAACTCCGCAGGAGATATTATAGTGCTGTAAATGTAAGCGTAAACACAGGAACAGTCGCTCGACTTTAATTTCCCATATCCGATGTAATGCTTAGGCTATAATATCGGGTTTAGATAAGGGTTAGAGATACGGGACGACAATAAACAGACCCTTGAACTTTGTATTTTAGCACAAATATTGACTTGAGGCCCCATGGCTCAGCAGTTAGAAACGATAACATTAGAGCCACACGGTTGTCAACATTACTGCTTTGATTCTGAGTAAATTGCGGAGTTTTGAACCTATGACATAAAATTTAGGTTATTTTTAAATTCCGTTATTGACGCGAGTAGAAGCCTAAATGTGAATAAGTGATTCTTTCACAACGCTATATTTCTACCAGATTTAATATTCGGGCGCAGCATATGTAGTCTATGAAACACGTGTGACTAAGACGAAGAGGGAGGGTCTGGGGGTCACGTTGCGTGCGGGAACGCGGGGAGTCGCCGCAAACGGTATGTCGACCAATGAAAATCAATCTTTACCGTACCGAGTCGAATGTCGTAACACTTACTATGTTCCACGTGTGTCTTTAGGAAATGCAACATGTCCTTAACAGTCGTGCAACCCATCTTCACATTCATTTCAGATCCATAGCCGTATCTATAATACGTATCCAAGTCTTCGGCGTATTCAAATCTGCGGAGGTCTTCCTTGGTGAATGCCTGAAAATAGTGCATCATCATACATCATACCAAATAAGGAATGTTCTATCTTTGACTTTAATCGCCACCCTCACATGCTGCACTCTGCTCGCCTACCAACGCGCCTCTGGCTCGCACACTATCCCACACACTAATGATGTCAGGGTACCAGCACTGCACTCACTAAACCTATGGACCAGCGTCGCAAGTATGGGTAAATCTTATTTACATACATATAAGCCGGCTTTGGCTGGCGTGTATTCATCAGTGGACTTAAATAGGCTGATAAGGAAAAAGAAAGACATATGTCTACTGTAGAACATAGGTCACCTCCTACAATGGCTAGTTCTGCAGATTTCATCTTCTAGCAGAACGGAGCATACCCCATGGTCTGTTTTATTTACTTTACTTGATGTCTATCGCGTGGGTAAGCAAGAAGGCTCGACGTGGGTTATATCTCTTTGATATATTTTTGAGTGAGATTGGAGCCGAAAATGGTGCGCCACGCTGTTCCATTGCGGATGGTCGGACTAAAATGTAAAGCAGCCTGTAAGTGCCCACAGCTGGGAAAATGCCTCTTTCTCAAATATCTGTCGAACTTCATACGACCTCGATATTATATTTTTTATTACTTTCAGAAACTTAGTTTCCTTACGATGATATTATACGACGAGCACGTGGTAATTCAGATAAATTCAGGACCTGAAGTTGCTATTAACAATTTTAGTGGTTCCGCCTCTGGGGATCGAACCCAGATCACTCGCGTCCCTTTCAAATTGAAGCGCCCTGACCATTAGGTTTTCTGTAGCCTTGCTGTATCCATAGAACATATCTATAAAATTTCCTTTAAGCTATACAGTTTATAAACGATAAAATGTTAATTTTTTTTTTAATTTATGCCTTATTTTAATATATAAACTATCGCTAATAGGAATAATATTAAAAAAACTCACTACTCTGTATTATTTGGGTGAAAACGACCAAGATAACATAGACATAATGTACCATACTTACAGCACACCAGGGTGAGATTTGCGCGACGTTCCACGCCTTGTCGTATCGACACATCTCGTATATGTTTTTCACGATCTCCTTCTGCATGTCGTAGTTGAAACCCAGCCGCCTCGATATATTGCTTATCATCTATTCAACAATACACGTGTATTAGATTAGCACTCAAGATTCCTACCGATCCAAAGCGTATCAATTAAAATTAAGTTACGGAAGAATATCATTGAGTGAAACAAAAAAGGGGTACCTTATTATATTTAAAATTAAATAATGTTTGAATAAACAACTTACTTCTCTGTATTCCTGTTTGGACTCGAAAGTATTTTTTTGCGTCAGTGTATCATTGCTCTCTTCTACATCTCTCGTCCATTCTGAACAGTATTTGTAGGGCTGCAAAAATGTGCAACTGACAGTAAGACTGAAATTGGTCATCGGGATTATATCGTATTATGAAAGTGGTGAAAGTTATAACGGTGTGGTGTCTGTTCGCCTGGTACCCATGGGTTCCGTATGTAGAAGCCGCGGAGTTTTACCATAATTGTTAAACTATGTTACAATCTAGGGATAATGTCGTCAGGTAAATAAAATTGCTGATTTTCTTATCCTGATCTCATTTAATGTTTTTTTTTGGGGTTGAGGGAAATTGCTTTAGGCATACCCGTTGTTGATCGGGAGGCTTCCCAGCGGGTGTGTTATATCGGATTCGGATGGAGAAACATACTACCTAAAAACCCCATTCACGTTGCTGTTGGCCCGGAGGCCTTTACAGATTATCATTTATTTACATCCACAAACTTTATTTAATGACTCCGGACCATGCAAACGACATCGCGATGCAAAATCAAGCACCGATATGTAGTATATACAAACAAAAATAACAAAACAGAACATGTGTCCTTGTGACCAAAATTATTCTCAAACACGTATGCACAAATGTGTTTTATTATTACATAATTCCTGTGGTTTTTCCTTCATAACTGTAATAGTTTTCACACGCACATACAAAACATACAGTTGCATTTGTTTCACACTTTTCTTTTTTAATGTAAATATAAATTAAAAACATTAAATTGTGGAACAAGTACAAGTGTGTGATCTTTTTAACAAAACACTTTAAGTATGTGAACAATGAAGCTTCTCCGAGAAAAACCTTACATAGTTTATAAGATTTATAAATATTATATAGCTTAGTATAAATATATAAGTACTAATATCGACAATTTTTGATTACAGAATATGTGCAAGTTTCTGTTTTGAAAAGTTTAGAAACGATATCCATAAGTGGTGAATGACATTCTTACTTTGCGTTTATACGCTTATGCTTTAGCTTAAGCTATATAAAAAGTATTTATAAATATAAAGCGAGAAACATTTGGCCTTCTGACAAAACCAAGTCAAATATTTTCTCCTCCTTATTTAACCTGTCGGATACTTCTGCTAGACTTAGGCCTTTCCAAACAGACACCACCAATGCCGTTATGGCGAGTGTAAAAGAGTTTTGAGAGCAGCTGTGGTACTCTCACTAGTGATACAGTGTCCCATCACTAGTGGAAATTGGGTACGGTATATTTAGACGGATTTGTGTCTGTATACAGTTGCCTGAGCCTAGTCTGCAACTTACCAGCAAATATAAAGCAGCAGCCTGTAAGTGTCCACGGTAAAGGCCTCTTCCTCAAATATCTGAGAGGGTGTAGGAGGGTCCCTTTAGTACCAGCAAATACGCCAGATCTAAATTATAATAATGGAAGAGTCGGGAGAGGAAGACCTAGGCGAACATTTTACAATCAAATCGGAGATGTCCTGGAAAAAGGCCAGGTCAAGAGTACTCTAAACCAACGAGCATGCATGCGAAGATTGATGAAAGTGGAAGAAGCGAAAGACGTATGTCAGGACCGTAGCAAGTGAAAGGAGATTGTCTCTCCCTACCCCGTTGGGAACAAGGCGTGAATATATGTATGCATGTAAATTATAATATCAGCGCTACTGCCAATTAAATCAAATCTACTTTTTTTGGGAATGGCCCATTATGTGCTTAATGCAAAAACAACATTTTGCTTACGCCATGTGAAAATGACTTACCCTCAACTTCTTCTCGTCATTTTCTTTAGGTATATCGTTATTTCCCGGCTGTCCTTTAAATAAGCCGTCCGTGAAAGCTCGGAAGGTGGTACTCGATCGCAGGTCGTCAGCGAATTTGAACTGAAACCAATTAAACAATGGATAATTAACTAGCTCTTTATTACCTGCAAATATATCAAACACAGTATCTGTATTCTGTAAGGGTCGTTAAACCCATTGTTCATTGGTTACCGTTGGGCCGTTTCGAGTATACTTCATGTTACATCCGAGTCTGTACGGTCGACTATTTTTACTTGAATTTTAATACAAAATAGAACACCCCGCCGTGTTTTTTACAAACTTTGTAAGAATTTCTCCTGTGTTGTGAAGGCAGTTTACATACATAGTAAAAAAGCTAGCACCCAGCAGACGCTGTTCTGCCCGGTGGGTGGGTGGTGCGATGAATATGAGAAGTGTATCAATAACTTCACCAAAGCCCCTCCTATCGACTTAAGATTTTGTAAATTCCTTTTTTGGCCCTTAACTTATGATAGTTTGTAGTATAGTCCATAAATATATTTTTTTTTTAAAAGAAGAATATTGCAGGCAATCCTACGTTAGAATGTCTTGTCAATGTGGATCCATTTTGTAATAAGACATTATCGGTGGACGGCTTTTGTCGTCCTGTGGTATGATACCAGTCTCTCTTCTCTAATACGATCAGCTCTTTATCACAACTTTCGTCAATATGTAAAAGTCTACTACTTATCGGTCGACTTTTTAGTCACTTATTTTAGACACTTTATTAACAAAAGACGTTTCTCAATTCCGTAACTAGGCATAAAGTGCACCCATGAGGTTGCTAAGCACCAGCATCTAGGACAGAACAAGCTTATTTAAATAAAATACCGAGTGGATGCGTACTATTATTTGTTAATGTCAATAATGACATTTAGTAACAAAAATAACAGTAATAAAAAAAGCGCATTATGACTAATAGTTCTTATAGTGACCTTGGCAAGAGCGGCAACCTCGCAAGATTTCAATTGTCAGGACTCATCGGACGCAGGTCGGATGGAAGATAAGGTGGACATAGGTGTCGTTGCCCTAGTTTACTAGTAGAGCGAATAAATCGTAGGCAAAATAACTAAAAGTAAAGAAAATATACTAGGACTAAATTGTAGAACTTATATAATTGATGTTGGATGTATGACTTAGAAATAGCCTGTAGAATATGAGGTTAACTTTAAAGTCGTAACGTCGCATCCAACCTGTATAAGAAAAATATGCGAATAAAGTACCATATAATCATGTTTGTTGTCTGTCAGCAATCCAGGATACTTTTGCTTCCAGGCTTGCGCGAGTTGCTGAGTTGAGATGTAACCGTCACTTGTGAGGTCACCAGCGAAGGACGGGTTCTGGCCTGGAGTCCATACCCAACGTTCTAGAAGGTTTAGATCGGAGGTGCAGATGCGTTGCTGAAATTAATAAAATCATGCAATTACTCGGCATGTTCTATGGCGTTCCCGAAACAAAAAGCATTTCAATTGATCATCCAAATGTTGTTAAAACAATTCCAATGTCTGGAGAATGGCTCTGGATATCTATTTCAACATTGTATCTCCTCTATCAGTTGAGAGCAATAAATATAGGATTTGTAATATAAAACAATACTTTCCTAGACATACTGTAAGTAACATTTGTGTCTCTTTAATAACTTTCCATAGAATCAAAAAACTTTTTTATAAACAATCTTTTCACAATTGGTTTGAAAAAAATATACTAAATACATACTGAAAAGGTTTATTTAGCATTTTTGTTATTAACCACACAGAAATACACAATATAAAGTTACAAATCTCTACCTCATCTGATTATCGAGATGAAGGTGGTGGAAAAAAGCTTTGAGGATTTCATAGTGTAAATGTAAAAGATTCCATTTAATTTCTTAATTGCATTCATTTAAGATAGATATTTTTAACCAATTCTATTGAAACGTTTTCCCAATTTCAAGAATATCATTTTCAATGTTTCTCATTTTGCACACGCAACTGTTTAAATATAACAGTCATGCGATAACCTATTTTAAATCTACTAGCATTCTTTTGATAAGGAGTTCATAAACATCACATTCCTTGCGATTCAGTTTAATTAAAATTATTGCCTTTGAAGTACACAGGTGACATTGACATTCCGTGTTTCATTGCCATAATTTGTTTAGCTTAAGATAGCTTTTGCTTAGCATGTCATGCGTTTAACAGTTCTGACAAAAATCAGATGAGAGTATAGATATTTAAATGCTGTAAATTTACCTTACGTTTTTTTACCACAGTATGTTCTTAACATTCTATTTAATGGCCTGTTTCCTCTGTAAAACTTCCATAGCCCAAGGTCTGCGTACGTGTCACGTACGTGTTTCGATTGTATATAACTTCCTTTTACTTTATAGATTCACAAGCTGGTGTTTGTTATTCTTATTCAATCGTAAGCTAATGAAATTACAATTTTTACGTTTAGGGGGGGGGGGACTGTGGCTTTAGACTTCCTGATGCTGCTGATTATGGTTAAGTAGGGTTACCTTCAGCTTTTAATGATCTATTTTGGTAAGCACAAGAAAAAATTTTGAAAATTTAATTTCAAATTGGGGAATTGCCATATACTCACTTATTTGTGATCTATGATGAAGAGTTTATAATGGTATAAGGAAAGGTTGTCAGGTTCTTGTCATTCACCTTACCACTTTACTGGAAGGCTGCGGTCTTTCCTCGTTGAGACGATCCATTCACGTGCAAAAACCAATATTTAGCAGCTGTACAGCTCTCTCAGTGTTACAGAGTTATTATTTCCAAAATAACTATTTCATCATTTTTGTAATTACAATCTTTTTTCTCGGCTTGAACTTTGTTTACAAACATTGTTTTTACAAAACTTATCTACATCAAGTTTCCCGAAACGTTTCTACGTTTCTTTGAAGCACTCATGGTCACGGTGGGGGTGGGTGTTAAGTTAGACCATGTTTTCATATAGGCGTAAATATAACAAATAAGTGTAATCGTTATTACTTTACACAGGTACCACAACTCTTTAAAGATTAAGAAGGAACGGCACTGTACTGCTAGTGCATATTTGGCTTACATTTGCCAACCGTTTACTTTTAATGTGCATCACAGAGAAAAATTATGCTCGAAACTTTAATTACCAAAGTTAATGGTTGAAAAAAAAATTTAGTACTTTAATTAAACTTCTTATTTGTATATCTAAAATATATTGGTTTTAATAATATAAATTCAAAGAATTAAATATTAGATCGAGGAACAGTGCCTCATTTATTATGGTCTGTGACTCCTTGAATTAGATTTGGAATGGCCATATAACATTAAATCGTACAGGTGCAGAAATTATAGGTACTCGTTACGTCAGCGTTACAATCAATCTGATTTACTCCGCTTAATAATTCCCTGGTCCATAGCAATACTTCAAGCAGACCTAAAACTATCTTACATTAGTGTTTCTGAAGTTCCCGTTTCGGTAGTTCGTGACAATATTATTCCTGAGATCTGCCAGCGCCTGTAGTCCAGCGGTTTCGTTCGCTTCAGGGTTGTGAGATCCATGACGGCTCAACAGCCAGACGGCGATTGGCTGACAACCTGAAATAAACATGATTTGGATAATTAAATAAGCCAACGAAACCTGACCGATAGTCCCCAGGTAATCGTCTATTAGTCAGGAGTAGCGTTGGCACATTCTTTTTCGGGCAAAGCGGAATTTCAAAACCTTTTCAGTAGAGAAAAACGGAAATTATTCGATGAAGGCGAGACATAACAAAATAACTAAAAAAAATATTTCAAAGAACAATGTGGTAATTGTGACGATTACATTCGGACCATTCGCACAGACAGACCAATTGAAGGTAACCAAAATATTTTTACGTGGATGTGATTAATTTTTGGTAAATCGCGTGTCCTTGTAAAGATGATAATAATGCACTCCCTCAAACGCTTCCGCGTTATGGGGCGCGCAATGTTATTATCGTACTAAATTTATATAGCAGAATGCTTAAGAGAGAATGCTCTTCTTCAGAAAAACCCGAAAAACTAACAAGTTGCGTTGCGTAAATATTGGTTTCGGCTTGGATTAGAACACTGGCTCCATGGCTTCACGTACAGGTACGCTTATCTCTAAGAAACGCCGTCGCGACCTGCATTGTTACTCGATATGCAACGAATTGTTACTCTACTTACTACCTTATAGTGGCGTAAGGAAACCCGTCACGGTTTACAGATGTCGACCTTTAATTACGAGAATATAGGGTTTATCTGTATTATATGGCTTGGAGCTCGGAGCGGCCACCTCGGGACAACTAAGTCAGGCTGGCCATCTAGGTTCCTTTTTGTTCACCGTGGGTGGCCACGGCTACTAAGCCCCACCAAGACGAGGCGGGGAACCTGATCGGTGGCCTGACCTATGCCTGTCGGCAGTTTTTACAATATTAAATCGTAGTAAGTTTCGTTACAATCATAAACTGTAATAGGTAACCAATAATTTACACATCCATGTTCATTTTAAGTAACTTCTCACATAGTACATGATCTGAGACTGAGGTGCTAAATGCTGACCTCATGAGTCAGTGTCAGTCGGCCCTGTTAATGTTCATTGACCGTTCGTCATGGCCTTAGGTACGAATTGGTCAATACCATTATGATTGTTGTAATTCAAACATGATACACCTGTAGGTAATGAAAATTTAAATGTCTCTCTGAGATTTCGAAGTAAGTAATAATAACATACATAATATAAAAATAGTTAAGTGAAAATAATAATTTTCTTAGTACTAAATAATAAAAGCACTAAAAATTAGTAGGTAAGCATACGCATGAGTAGTATAAATAGGTCTGAAATATCTTGTATTCGACTAAGAATGCCAAATTCATGTTTTGTTTTCATTAATTTGTTCTCCAGTCTTTTTGCTTTGCTATTGCTGTCTGGGTCAGTAAAAAAATTGAAAATTCGCTTATTTTTCAAATAAGAATTCCGTCGTGACATTAATGCTGCACAGAACAGACTTGTATAAATCAGGTATCGCAAATAAAAGCACTTTGGGTTTTCTATAACAGAGGCGTAAGAATGAGATTCTAATAAAAAAGAAATTCTTCATAAATCGGTAATTTCTCTAATACCTAATAGCACAGAGCTGCCTACATTTCATTCGTATTTCAAGTAAAGTAAGGTTAAGAAGCAGCATCTAAATGTCACATAGCTGGGAAAAGTTATGTCCATATTTGAAATCGCTGCTCGAGTGCGGGTGGGCTAATTAGTATTTTTATGATATATCCGTGTGCATATCGTTCCAGAATATCCTCACGATGCTCACCGCTGTAAAGTAAAGTAAAGTAACAGCCTGTAAGTGCTCACTGCTGGGCAAAGGCCTCCGTCTCGAATACTGGTATCAGAGGGTTTAGGAGCCGGGAAGGGCACGCCACGCTGCTCCAGTGCGGGTTGGCGAGCTTCACATATCCTCGAAATAATATTTTTATTATTTCTCAGACATGCACGATGTTTTCCTTCACCATTGAGCACGTGGTAAATACAGTACTTAAAATTGTTATTAACAATTTTAGTGGTGCCGGCACCGGGAATCGAACCCAGGCCACTCGCGCTCTATGCCACTAAAGTGAGCGCTCTGACCACTAGGCTACCACGGCTCACCGCTGACCCCGAGGTAAATTCTGCAAGTAATTGCAATTAACAATTTAGTTATGTCGGCACCGGGATTCAAATCCAAGTCGTACGCGTATTATAAAATTTAAGTAAGCTACCACGGCTCGTGTCGCTTTGGCAACTAAAAATAATTAAAAAAAATCAAGAGACCCATCTCGTGTAGAGTGTGTTCCGTATTATCATATTTTTTTATCGCATTAATACGATAATTTTATCATGCACAAGGGTGGCCTGTGAAGTGTTAACTTGAACATCTGGGTCAACCATGTTCGGGGTAATGAAGCGATGTTAAAAGCATTAAGTGCATACTGATTTATTCTACCTGACACCATTTTTCTTTATAACCCTTATATCTTCATTTAAATTTTCAACATTATTTAAAAAAAAATTATAACTGATTCCCACATGGGCGTGTTTTGGGGCCGCTATTGTTTCTTATGAACACAAAGGATATATCTGAATCTATTCCACACCCTATGGTGACAATGACAGTACAGCCATCACAAGTACACAATCCAATTAAAAGAAAAGGTGAAAATCATTAGGAGCTAGGTCCGGAGAATGTGGCGGATGCAGCATCAGCTGAAACCCAGCCGTTCACGTGGCAGCGCCTAAACATGAGACCGATGTGTATGTGTATTGTCCTGATGAAAAAGTACTCTGGGACGCAGTTTTCTTCGTCGTTTAATTTTTTTCTTCGTGTACCTTTTTGATCAAAGATGCGTATAACTTTCCGGTTATACTCTGTCGTTTAGCTAAATAATCGATCATTATGATATCTTCTACATCTTGCTGCCAGAGAACTCAGAGACCTTGAATCTTACCTTACTTAGGTTTTTCATCTCCGGGTTAAAATGTTGAACCCACATTTTATCAACAGTCACGAAACGTATTCAAAAATATTATGGGTCTTCATAAATAATTGCCAAATTTTGCGTTGAAATGTCAACTTGTGCTTCCTTTTGTGAGTTTGATAACATACGGGAACCCAACGCGCGGCCAGCTTTTTGAAATATAAGGTAAAAGTTAAAATTAATTGACCAACCCAAACCTTTTAAAAAAAAAAAATTAGTTTTCTTCAGTAGCGGCGGTTGTTGGCCGCCCGGACCATGTCCCGACGTTACAGACGGTTTTGCTGCATTTCAATTCCGTGAACTAGTATGCTACTGTAGAATAAGACGGAGAATTGTCTTCCAAAGTACATTCTTCAAAAACAACACTTTTGTAGGACAAAAATTCAAGTAGTAATGTTTAATAACTACCACATCCCACCAAATGACAGAGAAAAAATTAAACTAGTGCAAATGGCTTTTTATGAATTTATGATCTCAATAAAATAGAATGCATTCCTATAACCTAATCTAAAGTATCCGATCCCAGAAACTTAGCTTACTAACAGCTTGATTAACCAATCCCAATAGATGTATGTGAAAGAGGCGAGTGAGGTATGTCAGGATCCGTGGAAGTCCGCAGTCTCTGCCTAGCCTTATGGGTGATAGGTATGAGAGTTTATGTACGCATGTAAGTATACCATACATATATTTAAAGCCCAAAAGAGATGCAAATTATTAGACATATATGACAGTGCAACGTACGCGAAAAGCAACATAGGGCTGTTTCCTTAATAAAACCATGAATGCAATAGGCGGGATCATAAAATTTGTATAGTACATTCCTACTAACAAAAGTACATGGTACCCAAAATATATTTATGTTACAATTTATGCCTCTAAACGTGTGTTCCTATTGTACTCTTTTATGCTATAATTGTGTTTTAAATTGTTAAATAATTTAATGAAATTTACTAATGTTTAAATTTTAGCTCCTAGCGAATACGAAAATATTTACATACATTGTTCAACAGAGTATAATATAGCGCGAGAAATTACAAATGTATCAACTTTAATGTATCAAATATTTGTTCCTTATGGGAATCAAACTCGCGAGAAGCGTTGATGAAGCCAATTGCTTAGTAACTGAGCTAACAAATTACTATCGTATGAATCAGCTTATCACGTAATATACATATATCTATATAAATATATACCTAACTTAGCTTGATAATAAGTAATAAAGTCAAAATAAAAAAACAAGGGTTGATTATAAACCGCCTCTTCTTATTTTCAAGAACATTTTGGAGTCTGCCATGCTGAATGAATTATTGTTTTAATATTATGAAAATTAATGAATACATCTTTATGCAACACGTAATCAAGTATTAATTTATTCTCATTTAATAACACTTACATATCGTACAAGGTATTTTAATGTTATGGAAAACAAGTAAGGCGTTACATACGCCATACTTGTTTACGCATATTCGCAAAGCATAAGAACTTGTATATGGTATACTTGTATATGTATTCTATCATATATCTATATAAAAACCTCGAGGGTTCTCTTATCCAGACAATGAAATGAGATAGCCACTTGAAATTCAACGTGTGTTCTTAAGAATCAATTCGGTTGATATTTAAACGACGAAAAACCATTTTTCAAATGTTTGAAAAGTGAAAATGAAAATTAATAAAGACATAACTTTCTGCATTTATGAAACCGTTTTAATTGTAAGAAATTTTCTTTTCGTGGTAATATAAGATACAAAGATTTGGAATTAGATATCGACATTACTGAACCTATGTAATTGATGACAAAAAACGAAAACGTTTTTAATAATGTTTATTCCATTATTTGTGTCTATGAGCTTCATATACTTTGGGTGCCGGGCGGAGACTGGTTACAAATCAAACACACGGCTAGTCCACAAATTATTAACCATTATGGACAAAGTGTCTAGAAACGTCGAGACATGTCACAAACGAAGGTGTCTGGGAACGCGTGTGCTTGGGAATTAATTGTACCTCTGTACTGAGTTCACTCCTCATTGTTTCAAAGTTTCTGAGATAAAACGGGTTTATGAGGTTTATACAACGATTAAAGATTTATCAACATTTTGTTTTCCATAAAAGTGGAAAATCTATGGTGAATACTGTAATGTATTCAATGAAACACGGGATATCGCAAGACTGTCTGTATTTAGTAACGACGTCGACGTGGTAAGAATGCGGGTGGCGGCAAATAAACTGCTACCTTATAAACCTCAAATATTAAAGACTACAAATACAAATATGAAATTGAAAATGAAGATCCACTTAGTCATGTAAATAAAATGATTTCTGTGATTTCAATATAATTTTTCTTAATTAGCGATTCTTAAAGCGATTATTTGAACGATACCAAAACTCAAAATATTTTTTGCATTTCTGCCTGACTGCTTGGAAACGGCTGAACCGATTTTGACAGAACTTTCATAAGAAGGAGAGAACTTTGCAAGAAATATTTCAGGCTACCGGAATACCATCTTTACAAATATATAAAGTCGCGGTGCAATAATTGAAAGACGAAAAATTCCATGCGGGCGAATTTGTCAGTAACAGATGAAATTAAATACTAAAAAAAGAGTACGAATAAAAAAAACTAATGCAGGATTTGCAGACAAGAGCTGAACAGCCCTGAAAAGCAGGATAATAAACTTTTTAGAAGACCTGCCATGTCAATATTAGCTGGGAGGGTGTAGGTGTAAGTAGTAAGGGGGAGTGTAGTCTTTATCTATCTATAAAAGTCAACCTCACCTGCAGTCGGTGCATCAAGTTCTGGCAATCAATTGATGGCGGGAAATTAAACTAAATATTCTACACCCAAATCCCACAAACTAGTGTAAGGGAGCAGCATCTCTAGTGCGAAGGTACCAGCGCCGCGGTCACCAATTCGCCTGTCTAGAGTGGCGAGTGTGTGCAAATCTTTTATGCATGGCTTGCCAGCTTTGGTCGTGTTGTCAAGAAAAGGTCTATATCCAGGAGTGGGTTTATACAAGTCGATGGTGTAGATCAGCGTTAAAGGACTGACAATCTGTCACGTTTTGATACTTTTTGACAATTGTAATTACTTGCACCTTTGCCAACAGCGTCAGGTATTACAAGTATAAAAGTGATCAACGTAAGAATATATAGAATTATTACAAGAAACTGATTCTAAAATAGTGTTTTGATATTTAGTATTTTAAAAATTTTAAATTGTTCTTATTTAGTTACCACAATTTAACCGCAATTTATTTAGGTCTCACATAATTCAACACCGACAAAACCTTAACCGCATTTTGTCACGTTTATTAGTTTGTATTACCCGTTAGACCGTCGTTGTATTCTTGCAAGAGTTGCGTTAAACTATCATAAATAGTTAAAAAAAACATGAATAAAGATGATTCCTCCTACCAATTGTCATTAATGCGGTTAACAAGTGGAAGTCAAACGACTTACGCATTGTGCACTAATTCACACTCAAGTTATCTATCAAGGGGTAGATAAGAGAGTATATGAACACGGCTGCACAGATTTAGCAATACTTCTTGCCTGTAAACGAACCGTACATCTTATCTAGGCGCATCTTAACTCATAACCGTTAAGCTTGAATTGGATGCAGGAAGATGAACGAATAAGTGATTTAGCTAATTTACGTCGCTAAAACATATCCTACATAGACGACAGTTTGGGAGTGTCATCATAGATAAGTTAATGAGTGTTATCATGGCCAGGAAGGAACTCTTCAAATAAAAAAAAATTAACTTCATGTATCATTAAAAATCAAAAAGTAAAGTGAAAGAAAACTTATTAATGAAATGTCATAGTCATAGTAGTCAGGTTATAGTTATAGTCACAGCCGTCATAACAAAATCATCATAGTCGTGTACACTTGGAAAGTTAAGCAACTCAAGCCAATAATCAAATTAAACGTTACTTTTCTGTTTCCTGCTACTGCTAGTAACATGCCGTTGATGTCAGAAAGAGTAAAACACACTTAAAATGGACAGACAGACAGACAGAAAATAATTTATGCATACATTAGATCGGTCGTCCTACATTAGAACGTGTTGGTGACCATTTTGAAATAATTAGGTTCATGTATGGATTACTATTCTACGTAGGTACTTGTGATGTTGGATGCAATTCATTTGAACATTCCGACTAATGTACATTTATCGCAGTATTTTCTTTTTCATCAGCCTATTTTAGTTCACCGCTGACCATCTCCAATAAAGCTCCAGCAAAAACTAGCATGCATTTCTTGAAAGGTTTGCCCATACTCACCACGCTGGGCAGACCGATTGGTAAGTGCAGCGGCGGCACCCTCGCAATAAGGATGCTGCTCCCCATAAGTTACGATCCGGTAGGGTCAGATTCAATGTCAGAGATACGGGTCTCAACATAACCCAACCAGGTCTACTACATTTTAGTCCACTGCTGAACATACGCCTCTCCAAGAAAGCGTCAGGATAGCCGGCATACATTTCTTGGAAGATTTGGCCATTCTCACCTCGTGGGCAAACGGGTTGGTGAGCACAGTACTACCCTTATACTATTGAGGCTGCACCCCATCACTAGTCCGTTGCATAAGGGAGATTTGGGAACCATGGCTCCATGGACAGTTACGCTTACCACTCGAGTTAGCATCATACTATTCATTAGAAAAATGCAAGTTTTTATAATTTTAATCAAAGAGTAATATATTTTATATATAGTACAAGGTACAGTCTGCACGACTGCGAAACCTATTATGGCAGGTTCGAGCCCGCCATTCGACTCTTGTCTTGAACCACTACAGGTAGATTCTCTAATGCTTAGCAGGAAGGGTTGGTTAACAGCAATAATAATAAAGTTATTGTATTGCCAAAATTGTTTTACGAAAAAAAAACATTTTACCTTCCAATTTAAGACCTAATTAAGTGTTAGATAAGCTTGCGGGGAGAGGGTTTCATATCCTATTACTAAAAATAAAGCGATAAGTGTGTTACGTATACGTAACGTAGATGTCTGTAGTACCAACAACTTTCGTTATAATTTTCCTGTAAACTTCAAGTAAGGCGTTATAGGGTCATTGCGTTAGTTAGCACGTCCACTACGTTATCAGGTCAAGTCGTGCGAGTGCCGATAAAATATGACGTTACCAGAGAACCAGCAAAAATATGCCAGAAGCCGAAAGAAATCAAGTAAAAATAAAAAAATCGCAAAACACAGCTTTAAAAATAATACAAAAAAATTGCTCTGGATGTCATGCCAAATCTTTTTATGGAGTTTGTGATAAAACACTATGTTTGACAAGAACATGTTTCTGATGTTGTTCGCTTTTCCTGGTAGGCAGTTAAAAACGATATCAATTTTCCAGCTCTGTACATTAATCGATCTTTCAGGGCGGCCGTCAGGCTTCTTCGACGTTAGACTAATTGAATTTAGTTATTATTACATTATTAATTCCTTTAATTCATTAAAAATTAGGTCCTATATATAGCACCAAAGGAAAGTCTGCCGATCAGACCAACGTAGTGAACGTTAACTCAATGGGCTACGAGTTAAATATTTAATCTATTTCCTGTTAGGTATGTCATCTATGTACCTATTAGGTCTTACATTTATAGCGGGTTTTTTTTTAATAATATTAAGATCCTTGATTATTTAAAAAAACTGTGTGTACTCACCAGGAACATCTTGTAATCTTGTGTTAGGGATCCCTTTATTCGCGAAGATGTAAGAAGTTTTGGTCCCGAAGAGCAGATATGGATCTTCTTCAGCTGATAGGCATATTTCTTGACTTTGTGCGTAAGCCAGAAATGACAGAAAAGCTACTAGCGCCCAATCCATTTTCACTGTTATAATAAATAACTAATACAGTTACTGAGATATAAATTAAAAGTAGGTTTAGAATTATTTACTTTGTATTAGAGTGGCACCTATATATTGGAATTTTATAAATTGATAAAAAAACATTATAGGCTAAAATTTAGGATCTCATAAAACATTAAATTTGTCTCTTCAATATATTTCTATATTACTAGAGAATTGTTTTGTATTTTAAATATTATTGAGTAACTATAAAAATATTAAGAGAACAATGATTAAGGATATTAAAATAATATTTTAAATATTATAGCAATTTTTATTAATATTTGAAAAAAAAATATTCTTTATATATATATATATATATATTCGAAAATAAGAAAGCTAAAAGAAATACGTCGTAAAAACTAGTACGAATAATTTAACGAGTCGGTTTTAAAGTTAAACTAACAAACATCACGAGCGACATAAATAGTGGCACAAGAGCGACACGAAACCAAAGTGAACTCATTAAGCCTACAATACACAATTGGTAAAGCACAATTTACATCACAATAGTGTACATATTATTTTAATGTACCTTTACGCGGGAAGTTACAGGTTACGGGATAGGTTATTCGAGAAAGTTATCTGTGGTGGAACGTGACGCAGTAAACGCGGCGTCTTCCATGCGCTTTGTCAGACGTACTGTCTGCTGTCTGGTAGTTGGGCTGGTATAACAAACCTAGCCGGTTTGGTTTGGATGGTAAATTAAGGCGGTTGTAGCGCAAGTAGCATGGTAAGCATACGGGAAATCAAACAATGACACATATACAATATTATAAACGGTATATTGCACATTGTCGAATTAATACTATCATTTTCTCACCTCTTTCTCACTCTTTAGTAAAAGTATGGGTAAAATATTTATTCTTATGGTTATTTCATACATATAAGGTCATTTTTCTACCAATTAGTGAAGTTGATAAGTTTCAGAAGCAAAGTTTTGATGCACTTTTTGCTATTTTCATAAGATAACCAGTCTAGGAGAAATTATCTTTTAACTAAAGAATTCAGCAGTTTACTTTTTAGATTATTTTCTATATTTTCATTCTAGTGTACCATATTGGCCATTTGCATTTTTTTAAATATTCTTTCCTTTTTATGTTCTTTAATAACATTTTCCTTGTTAAGTTTCTCATTACTTAGTTTTCTCCTTATTTTCATAATATTTTGATAAATACTCTTCTTGCTAAATGTAAATACTTTTAGGCTGTTGACTTTGAAGGAGTCATAACCACCAAACAGAGAGACTTAGAGTGTGTCTGTCCTGTCACCACTGTATACGAAGTGCTTTATGGGAATTCTTTGATACCTTACCTTGCCTTTACAGCCTAGAAACGGTCCACTCCAGAACATAGGTCTCTCCCATAAGAAGCGCGACATCGTACTGCACCATTTTAGTATGGTATTTTTCGAGATGGTTATCCCGCTATATATCGGTAGCCATTGCTTGCTACTTAGATCTATCCCGATTAATGACAGATCTTTCGTGGTTTGAGTTTGAGATAAAATGATTGCCAATACTATTCTCTGAAATAGTATTAGCAATCATTTATCATCTATAGAAACGATATAATTTACTTCAATGTAACAATTGCAAAGTGTAACGTCGAAACGGAATTAAGCTTTATATTCTTCATATATATCTCGTCATGATGAATGAACTTTCTCTTTCCCATAACGTAAACTATCAAATCAATTTAGATGCTGTTTTCACTTTTCCAATGGATGTACTTGACTGTCAAAAGAATACAATAAGTTAACCGTAAATTTACCTTGTTACATTTTGTAACTTGCGCAATCATAAACTGATGCCATTAGCAACTATTAGTTATTTTGGGGAGTTACTAAGATTATTTACACATTCATATAATCGAGTGGCAAATCGGAAAATATAGCCGAGATCTGCCTCCGATTGAGGAGACATGTTTTCCGAAACTTATTTACGGTTTGTATCACGTTGGCTTCAACACCAAGACAGGCATACCACCTATTTCTTCCAAATAAAAAAAAAAATTACTGACACAAATGCCTCTCACCGCCCCATTATAGGATGAACGGTAGTTAGAGCGTATATCATACATATATAATATGAGTACATTTGGTAATTTTTGAAAATGATCCGTCAAATCATCGACAATGAGAATGATCGCCATGACCCTTATCGATTTATCGTCCTTTCTTGCCGTGGGTTACGAGAGGGTCCACTAAGTAAAAATCTTAGAAATTTCACGACAATCTCCGCGAGAAAACCCGACGACGAAGCTCGCCGCTCGTCACTTTCTTTCTCATGAAGAGGCCAAGAGGATTGTGAAAGCCCGTTTGGCTACGGTGAGTCGTACCATATGGAACTCCGTAATCTTTCCTATAGGTGACAGGTGTGAGTGTTCATTTATCGAGAAAACTCAATGGCATACACGTAGAGTACTGTTGTACGAAAAGGGAATTAGTTATAAAAAAATGTGTGAAACAAGCTCGACTCTCCGCGTTGACAGTAGAATTAATTTAAATTTAAAACCTTTTAATTTAGTAATATAAAATATGTATCTAGATTCATGACAAAATTAAAAGGTCAATAGGTGTAAAAATCGCTAAATAATTGAGCTAACATTTATGGTTATTATATACAGCTTTTAATCGCGTCTTCGTACGCGTGAAGTATATTCGAAAACAAATCCATTCTCATTCCAAAATCTAATCAAAATTTTATTCACTTTCAAGATAACAATAATATTTAACCATACAAACTCTCATCCCCTGTAGGTTGTTTTTTAAAAAGCGCTTCAATTCCAATTTCAATGTCTCTGACTGTAAAAGCAGGAATATCATGCTGCCTTCAAACCACCATTTCACTTCTTGCATGCATACACCTCTCACCTTCCTACCTACCAAATTTCAAGATTGTAAGGCTTGGTATTTCGCCTATTTACTTATACGTATATATACGAGTATATAGATTAAACGGTATTACTACCTTAGATCAAGTATCTAGTAATTCTCATAACAATGAATAAAATGTACGTAATTTCCACATAGGTGCAACAGGTTCTGCATACGTCGGGTTGGTTTGTATCATGACCTTCTGTCATTAAAGTTTCATACGGAGATGCCTATTGTAAACACAATATCATGGCGGCACGACCTACGCGAGTGCAGGTTTTATGTTACTCTGTATCATGCGGGTCATGTTGGACATACGTGAGAGTTATGTGAGAGCATAGGTAGAAGGCTCGAAGAGAATTCACCGTGGTATAAGACTTATGTAAGTATTATAGTTTACTACTATATATACCTAATACTAAGTCCTAAGGATAGTAATGAGTTTTGTTGAAATGGCGTCTGGAAAGGTTTCATGACGTCGGGAAAAAAGCAGAGAAACCATTGCAAAACCTTCATTAACTTGTCGCTTAGTAGCGCCGAAAGAATGGGCCTCCCTCTTCCCACCTGTGGGTGTCGTAAGAGGCGCTTAAAGAAAAAACAGAAAATATCATGACAATCTCCGCGAGTGAACTCGTTGAAGAAGCTCGCCACTTGTCACTTTCTATCTCCCGGAGAGGCGAGAAGTCGTTTGGGCTATGCGCAGTCGTGCCGAATGGAAATCTTGTGCTGGGGTTCCCGGTAGAGGTTACGGGTGACAGGTGTGTGTTGAATATACGACATAGATAAAGATGAGAATGATGAGGTATTTTTATTTTATTTTACTTTTTATTATATGTATTATTACGAGGATTTTTCATGATCGCCACGCTCGGTAAGGGGATTGGCGATTCCAATACCAGACATATCGCACATCAGACACTGCTGCCGCTCAAACACTATTTAACGTTATTGGTTATTTAACACTTATAATGAAGTATTAATCAGCATTCAATGAAGCAGGATTGGCTGTTTTCGAACACGGCAACAACATTCGAATGCTGTCGGTAATTGTCTACTGCGCCGGAGATATTACAGTGCCACAAGTGTACGCGCAAACAGGGAGTCATTCACTCGTCTTTACCTTCCCGTATCCGATGTAACGCATATGTGATAATATTGAAGGAAAGGTCAGATGTCGGTTACGCTACCCTCAAGTCACGCGGATGGCATAACAGGTGCATACCTCATAGATTTAGTATGAAATGGCCACAATGAAGAATGTAAAATAGTATAAAAATTATGAGCAATTTTTTCTTATCGAGACGAACTGCTATGTAGTAGATGACGACCAGGACATCATAGGAATATAAGGTCTTAGCTGCTAGAAGTTTACACGAAAATCATAAAGAAAACCCATAGGTTTCCTCTTAGAAATATTGAAACTCGCGTTCACTCAGTTTTATTATTTCGCGTTTGACCAGATTATTTGAATAATTTTCCACTTAAGGATATCTTATCAACAATGTTTACCATGTGGATTATTTCTCTGGTTGTGATTTTATTTTGATTTGTTTTATTATTTACTAGTTGTTCCCGCGATTGGAGATGGTTTTGTGTCACATTAAAAATATAACTATAGAGTAGAAAATATGCAAATAATTTTATCTTTTTATAGGATATATCGTCTTAGTCTCTCAGACTTAAAATCTCTGAAAAAGTTACTCTTTTTCTTATTATAATAAAAACGTCTCTTCCCAGGTAGCAATATTAATAATATATAATGCAACAATATTCAACAATCAAAAGTGAAAGATTGCACCAAGTTTACCCAGGTAACTATATAACTATCAACATAAATTGGGTTGGGGTGAAAAACTATCTATCAGTCTACCTGGTCGCAAGTGGATGCTGCAGGTCATGGACACCTGCGCACAATTTCAATCGAAGAAGGTTACAGATGCGTTAGACCTACAGGGTCGTACTTACCCAGAAGACTACTAGGCTAGTAAAATCAAACTGTCTGTTTGTTTCTTCAAAGGTGATACAATACTGCCAATACAATATTTAAATTTAGTACCATTAATCAATAAATAGATATCTAAAATGTCAGTGGGTGATATGATCTTCTTCACGATATCTTTTCCACCGCCCTAGTGGTTGAATGGTCATACGACCATTTTCGAAAAAAAAATGGTTATTACTCAACCAAAATGTAAGTGAGCATGACATAATGTATTTTTTTTCTTTTGGAAAATAAAACAAATTTAAGTGCTTGTTTGTCCTAATACAAAAGTTTATTCAAAAAAACACATCCAAAGACGAAACTCCGTTCCTCTACTACCGACCAATCACAGTCAGTCATTGGAAGGTGACGTGTCGCCATTTTGGTTTCTTTTTATCTACTATGATTTGAATTTAAATGTGATTTTGATAATAACTGAAAGTTTTATATAATAATAGTAATTAAAAAAATTCGGTAACTAAACAAAAACATGATTACTTTTACGGTGAATCGGAAAGTGGGGTACTTTCTACCTAACTTCTATAGTGAATAATAATATCTCTTTTAGCGTTATGTAGACTACTTCTCAATGTTTTACCGCCAAGCTTGTGAAAAGTTCCGTTCTTCAAATTGTAATTAACAACTGTTTTCAGTGGGTTTGAATACCACTGAAAACACAGTATAGGTACAGATAGCGCATCAAGAAGAAACTCTGCTTACTCCCTTTGTAAGTGTTAAAAATAAATAAAAGTTTTAGAAACCGGCCTTTTTACTCCATACTCGCAACCCGTAGCTCGTAACAATATGTTATTATTCTAGGATAGTAGCAGATGTGATTACATAGATAGAGTGAAAGGAAAGGTTTTTTTTTTAAAAAAACGGATATTATGTCTTATTCGAGATTGAACATTACTTGAACAAGTTTTTCAATCTTCATGCATTGTGGTCATTATTCTAACCTAACCATTTATTTTATTTACTAATAAATAATAGTTGCTAACGTATTTCTCTGAGGTTCAACAAAATACTCTGTGCCCTTTGTGTAATATGTCAACATACACCTTTTAATTTGTTATTCCCTATTTCAAAGATTTAAGAAATCGGTTATTAATTTTGATTTAGATTTGATTTCATTTTATTATTTTAGAACGAAGCTGTGAAAGTCGGTTCTTCAAAGTTAAGATTAGGGATGTCAAACTGATGAAAATGAACAGAATATCGATCATAACTGGAGTTAATAATCGAGAGAACATTTTGTCCGAGTGTACGATGTGGGTTACGACGTGTATCTAAATAAATATAAATTCTACTTTCAGTAGGAAATACATGACTAATTAATTTAAATTAAATTCAGAGAAGGTTTATGATCAACCCTCTATTTCTCCTTTACTGAGAGGGACAAAAAATAAGATTTCAGAACTTTTAAAGCACCTTTTGTGTTCAATAATGTGAGATACTACTTACGATCAAATTTAAGAGGGTTTTATTTTGTTCTACGATTTTATTTGGAGAACACAATATCACTGCAAAAATTGCTGATGTAGTAATAAAATATAGTTACCGATATGGTAATTTATACTGACGATTGTGTCACTAGGTGAAACTTCACAATAAAGGAAATTATTATAAAATTTTATAACAAAGAATATTTTCAACAGAATTTTTTTAACCACCCCGTTTCGGGTTCGGGGTATTTGAAGATGGCGTATGGCGAAATCGGTCCTTTCTTTATATAAATATAAAACAAAATGTAATGAGAAAAAAGAAAAATTGTAACAAGAAGAGTGTATAATAATTTCCATTTCAATTACCTGATATTGCCCGAATGCTGTCATTGTTTCTAAGTTTTGTTCATACAGTGTATCATCTAATACATAAGAGCTTTCTCATACCTGTATGCAGAGTTTCACGGAGTAGACAAGCATCTACTTGAATACGCGAATAACATGTTAAAGTGTATTATCTCAAAGCTGCTGCTACTATAGTGGTGATTTGTAATTTTTTTAATGAATTCTGTAACCGTTTGTGATGAATGAGTTAGTAATTTTATGTTACATAATGGCTCAAAATTACATTACATACATAATATAATACAGATTTTTTGTTAATTGAAATTTGGTATCGATACATCGAAAAACATTTTTCAACGATATTATCGTTGAAAAATGTCGTTATCGTTGATAGACTGTACAAAAAAATCCATCTATCTATATTTAACCTTTCTTGGTCAGAGCACTGCTCTATGGATTCAGTTCACTAATGGCGTGTCTTCCGGTACCACACGCAATAACGTCAAAATGGCAAAGAAAAAAGGCGACGAGAAAGTGAACCAAACTCCCCAAAGTGATAATGAAGAACAAAATTTTGACGAGGAGCCCGATTTCGATGACCCAGAGGGATTTGTCGATGATATTCCCGACGATGGTAAGTGTTTCAAAGTTTAGAGGTTGTTCTGGCCATATGCGTTGTCTGGTTTGTATCTTGTAAAATTGTCTCATGATTATGTTAGGAACATACCGAGAAATTTAAGAATTTATGTTTTAAGAATGTGTTAATAAATTAAACTATTTCCTGTATTTCTTCTGCTATGATTCATGATGACATTTAAAGACATAACCTTATTTTGACGTTGCAGAATTGTTGGCGGATCTTTTAGAAAAAAAGCCTAAAGAATCCGATGGGTATGAGAATGTGGTTGTAGTTGATGGATGCCCGCAGGTAGGGCCCGAACGTCTTGAAAAGTTACAGAGTGTAATAAACAAGATATTTGGAAAGTTCGGAAAAATCGTCAGCGATTACTATCCGACAAATGAAAATGGATCCACTACGGGTTACATATTTCTTGAGTACGACAACTCACAAAATGCCGCCGAGGCTGTGAAAGCCACTAATAATTGTAAATTAGATAAACAGCACACATTTTTAGTAAATCTTTTCACAGATTTTAAAAAGTGAGTACTACTTAGTCTAATTTATTTCCACCTTGTTTATATAACACTTACATAAATTCTACATAACCAGGTATTATTTAATACAGATATCATCACATGGACTAAAATAAAACTTAAAACAAACTATTTATTTTATCAGTTTCAACAACGTTCAAAAGTATTTTAAACTTCATAAGATATCATCTCTCATACATTCAATTAATAAAACATGGCACCTATATCTATTTATCTAAATGCATGTTAAATACTATTGAAATTGAATTCTTAATTTTTAATAATTTGTGTAAATTAATCATTGTTTAATTATATCTCAAAAACTTAAGTGTTTATATGAAGGGTTTGAATGAATGTTTAACAAACATATGCCTTGCTACTAAATAAACAAGGGTATTATGGGTACACTTGATCTTTGAGATACTTATTTATATTTGGATTTGAGATATAATAATAAAACAAAGGTTTAATTAAATCTTGAGCCACTATGAAAAATGTATACAATTTTACTGTAAATAACTTAAAGACAACTAATTGTTAATAGATATTCTGAAATCCCTAAAGAATGGGAACCTCCAGCACCTCAGCCATTCAAGGTACAATCAGATCTACAATGGTACCTGATGGACCCCGATGCCTATGACCAGTTTCTGGTGGGAATTGGTACTGGGGTTGCCCTGCAAGTGTGGCAGAATGCTTTGCCAGAGCCTGTGTTGCTACAGGAGAGGCCGGTATGTATATTACACTACTTATTTAGTTACAAATTGTTTAAGACATCAATTTATTTTCTGCATGCTTAGATATTTAAATTACCATGTATACAATAAGATACAATAAGATATTACAACTTATTATATTATTATATAATAAGTTGTTATATCTTTTGATATGAGAAATCTGAAACAATCTTGAAGAATTATTGGTAACAAATGTCTGATCAATTATTGAATACAAAGTGTTACCTTCTTTCTCATTACAAAATTTTTCTTGTATTTAATCAATATTGTCATTCATATATTTCTTAAACACAAAATAATGTTAAGATTTTTAAGATTGACATTAATATAACAATTTTATATGTTGAAATCTATGGACTTTCTAAGTTAATTTGAGACTTCACTCGGATGAGAGTAAGCATGCCAAACTTACCCCAAAAAAGTAATCCTTGTTGAATATTATTGAGTATCAATTCATTTATTGGGTGTTTGGGCATTAAATGAAATTGAGTTGAATGACCAGTTTCTATCTTAGTATCCAATTATCATTTTCTTTGAGACACTGCATGTAAAGATTACACCATGCTATGTCAGCTTTTTGTATAAGAAAATTATCAAAAAACCAATTTTTCGGTAGTGTTTCATTTTGTCTGAAAATCCAGCTGTCTCTTAGCAACAGCTAATATTTTTGAAGTTTGTATCTCTGTTTTAATTATGTAGAAGCTAATAATTATGTAATTACATTTTTGTTGGTACATTTTGAAAGAAGGCACAATTTAATTTACCTTACACACCTTAACAGTAATAAATATTATTATTTAAACAAAGAAACTTTTACTTTGTCTTAGTAAATATATTTTCTGTTTTCCAGAACTGGACTGAAACTTATGCTGTTTGGTCTCCTCTGGGTACATACTTGGCAACTTTCCACTGGAGAGGTGTGGCCTTATGGGCTGGCCCTAAATTCTCCCAGTTCCAGAAGTTTTACCATCCCGAGGCAAGGTTTATTTCATTCTCTCCATGCGAGAACTATCTTGTCACCTTTTCACCAAGCAGTGATAGAGGTGATGACAAGAAGCTCATAATTTGGGACATCAGGTTGGTATTGTGTAACACATAGTTTTTCGTTGTTCGAACTCATACTATGGTGGTGGTGGTGAAATTACCTCTTCTCATCCTAACCTAAGGAAATGCCCTATAATATTATGGTTTCAAATAAATAGCAGCATATCTCAGACAATTTTTTAGATATGCCAGAACTAACTTATCAACAACACAAAGAGATAACACCAACTAAAGACAAGGTATCTGGTGCTGCAATCGCATATCTGCATTGGTCATTTGGGCAATACCTCCAGGTTTGGTTAAAGCTTTATGTAAAGCTGTGGAAATTTTAAAGTCTTCTGCATATAATGAGTGAGATACTAATGTTGTGTATCTGATCTTCTAATCTTAATATCTTACAGATAGGTGATAAGTGAATGTCAGTGGCAATAAATCAAAGGCAATATTATTTATATACTATCCAGGGAACAGCTTCTGGTTGTTAAGCAAAAGATGTTGCTGTGGAAGGAAGCAGTCATGAGTTCATCATCAAAAATATACATACATACTCATGAGTTAATTAATAAACTTTATAACTGTTATGGTTTATATACTTATATAGGAATATTATGTTTCTTTTAGAACGGGTCAAGAAAAACGTAGTTTCCCACCTCCGGATGAGTATGTGACATGGCCCATTTTCCGCTGGAGCAAGGATGACAAGTTCTTCGCTCGACTTGGTGCTGATGTACTCTCTGTGTATGAAACTCCAGGGTTTGGTCTTCTTGATAAAAAGTCCATCAAAATTCCTGGCATAAGGTAGGGCTTCAAATTCATAAATAAATAGATAAATAAAAAATTATATTTATATTTGAGTACCTTACTATCTAAGTCATCTATGCAACTTAATTAAAACGCAAATGGTTTTTTTTACAAGTATTATGATTTGGTTTAATTTTATCATCATGTTTGCGATTTCATGAAGACTTGAAAAGAATATTATTGCTTATTTTTACGCACTTGTGTCTTAAAATTGTTTGAATTCTAGTTTCGTAATACTAGTTTCTACATGAAAATACTTTTTTCACAGGGATTTCAGTTGGTCACCAACAGACAATATTTTGGCATACTGGGTAGCTGAAGACAAAGATGTACCAGCCAGAGTCACATTATTAGAGTTGCCAAACCGTACTGAAATCCGCTCCAAGAACTTGTTCTCTGTTGCTGACTGTAAGATTCATTGGCAGAAGAGTGGTGACTACCTTTGTGTCAAAGTAGACCGTTATTCTAAAGTAAAGAAAGATAAAAATGATATCAAATACTCAGGAATGTATTATAACTTTGAGATATTCCATATGCGCGAGAAAGAGATACCTGTGGACTCTGTCGAGATAAAAGAACCTATTCAGGCCTTTGCATGGGAACCTATTGGATCCAAGTTTGCTATTATTCATGGAGACCCAGCCAATATTTGCATAAGTTTCTATCAAGTAAATACGGGTCAGGCGCCAACTTTACTGAAGAAGTTTGAGAATAAACCATTCAACCATCTCTTCTGGTCTCCTTTGGGACAGTTCATAGTGCTGGCTAACTTTGGACTCACTGGTGGTGGTTTGGAGTTCTTGGACACCAATGACTTCACTATTATGAATGTTTCTGACCACTATCAGGTAAATAACATTTTATTATACATATAATATACACATGTATATAACACATGATGAGACTTGTTTGTTGAGGTTTGACCAGATGGGTTCACACACCTTGAAAAAATTAAAGAATGGAACATTGTATGTCTGAATAATGTTTTCTGCAATTTAGATAAATAAGTCATAAAATGAAAATGCTTGAAAAATTTAAACATTTGGACAGAAGGTATACAGTCAGTTTTAGGATTTCAGTCGTTGCAGTCCGAAAATTTAAAAGGTAATATTTAAATACTTGCATACAATAGTTGCAAAAGTGTGGGACTTTTCAAGATTGTCCTGCAATTTTATACTGCACTTAAGTATAATAAAAATTAATCATTATTAAGAGAACCCTATAATTTACACCTGATGTTTTTAAAAACATTTTATTTAGACTATAAATAATTGATTGTGTTTGTTGTGAGTATCACTGTATACATCAGTATTATAATGCATCAAGAATGCTCATGGGATTGGGCACACCATTGTAGTGCAACCAAGAGTGCTATGGGTAATGTTCGGCAGAATCGGAAATTGATGGATCTGATGCATTGATATGCAAGAGATGTGACTGGTTAATGAACATCATCCAATAGCATCCAATATGATAAATATATATGAATTTTTATTCTACTAACAATAGATTAAGTATTTTGTAATTTACTAATAATATATCAGAAGTAAATTAAAATAAATAAATATATAAAATGTACATAAATTTATTTTGTTTGACAGATGTCTGGTATTGAGTGGGATCCGACAGGTCGATATGTAGTCAGCGGTGTGTCTTCGCTTAAGTGCAAGATGGATTGCGGATACTACATACGCTCCTTCCAGGGCAAGGTTATCAAACGGTTGGTACAATATAGATTGTTTTTAATGTACATCTTATAAGAAGCTAGTATTTAAAGGAATTATGATTAATTTAAAAATAATTACAGCGTGATGAAAGAAGGATTCGCTCAATTCCATTGGAGACCTCGCCCACCAACTCTGCTTTCAGACAAACAACAAAAGGATATCAAGAAGAACCTTAAGAAGTATTATTCTCAATTTGAATCTAAAGATCGTATGCGCAGTAACAAGGCTAGCAAGGTAATTTTACTTTGTATTATAATGAATACAACAGAATGTATCTATGTGTACGTTATGTTATGACGGGCTGGTGTCCGCAACTCCACGACTGTGCGCGCATTTTGCGTGTGGGCAAGAATATCAACTATTCGAGCCAAAGTTCCTAATGCAAACTCAGTAACCTCAGTGACGGCGACCGTCGGACACTGCAACAGGACGCGGGCCGTTGTTTCTTCTTCCTCCATACACGCTCGCTAATATAACTAATAGTCCTTCTTGAACTGACTAAGATAAATCATTATATAATATAGTTATTTAAAGTAATTTCATCTCAAAATGCCTTATATGATCTATAAATTACTTTTGTGTCGTAGGAATTGGTCGCCAAGCGTACCGAACAGATGAAGAAGCATGTGGAGTACAGAGAGGCGAAGAAACAAGAATGGGCCGAGCAGAAACCGCGCCGACTCGAGCTCCGAAATTGTATGTAGTTTTCGAACACTGCAACTTCTGTATATAACATTGCCATAGTTTTTATTTGGACCTGTTGATCTTGCAATATATTGACCTCTATTTTCTTTTTCAGACGTTGACACGGACGGTCTGGACACCGATCAGGCAAATACAGTGGAAGAAGTTGTTGAATTCTTTGTGAAAGAGGAACAGACTGTCATCGAGTAGTCGCGATAGCATCTAACGTTAGAGGTCGGAGTAACCCTCTGACCTCCTCGCCGGTTTGCAAAGAACAGCGTTTTTAATAAACAGACAACAATATCTGCAGTTTTTTTATATCTCCACCCCTATTTTATATATAGTCACAAATAAACTTTTATAAGCGATAATATTTCATTATGTTCAGTGTAAGATTTGGGTTTATAAATTATACAATAGGAAATGTTTATAGTAATCATATTAAATTTATATGTTTCAAATTGAAAAAGGCTTTTTTAATACCCGTGTATTGTTTTAATTATATATAGTTCATAGAATCGGCAGTCGCATGATTATATTAGAAATAAAGAAAGAAAAAAATGTATTGCACAGTTCAGAGGAAGGTTAGGAACAACCTTAATAGAAACCAGGTATACTTGTATACATTTTACTGGTATTTAACCCACTGTACGGTATTAAACCGGCATGGAACTGGTATTTAATCTGTATTGTATTACGGTACCGTAATTTATGACTAAATCGGTTCTACATTTTATTTAACCCATTTCTCATTTCGCTACCGCAATCTGAGAACGGGGTGTGGTAGATTAAACCGGAATAAATATAGCGGTTTGCTTTGAAGGCAATTCCCTGTCAAGGGAAAATTCCGATATCGAAGTATAATCCTCTCGAAAACTACCGGAAAAATAAACAACAACTTGACTGTTGAGGTCAACATTCAAGTTCATCATCGACATTTCAGCCGGGTGCAAGTCCTCTGCTGAACATTCCTCCAAAGAAAACAAAGTCTTCTCACAAAGCACGGTTCTGAGACAACTGTTTCTATCGCCTAGAGCTGTGTCCGGCTCATTGCCGCTGCAGCTTGCTGATCCTTAAGGCTATGTTGGTTATCCTAATTATGCTGCGGATATCGGTATCGCAGATTCTAGCGCGCAGAGAAACTGGGCATGTTTGAGCATCCTCATACGTCCTTCAGTGAAAGATCACGTCTCGTTTCTGTAAGTAGTGTATTTAAATGCAAGCATGTCATTTAATTGTAGTTTTATGTGCTAATTTACTACGTGCTTGGTAACAGAAGGTTAACCTTGAGGTTATTATTATTGTATTCATCTTACCGTCCTGACAAGAGCATGAGCGACAGGGGCGACAATCCAGCCATGCCATTGTTACTCCGATTAAGCGATCGTAGTGTTCATTCTACTATAGTGTATGAACTTGCATTATCGCAATGTTCTCTCAAATATTATTGAAAGTACTGCCATACAGAAATTTATTGACATTGGTCTGATTTAAAACCATTTTAATGGCTTTCAGAATATAGTCTTTAAGTTCAGAATATAGTCTTAAGTTCAGAATATAGTCTTAAGTTCAGAATATAGTCGCACACTCATCATAATGTATTTGTAAAATGTATCTGGATATCGTTTCTGGTCTATATAATTTCTATGAAATTCCCTTTTCGGCTTCTTTCGTAAGTTATATATAGGCCATCTTTCGCCCATATTACCTATCCCATAGAACGTGCCTTCTTGGTCACCTTCAATTAACATAATCATAAGTCAATACGCTATTGTAATTCCGAGCGGTATGCCCGCTAGTCTTGTGAAGTTTGCGAACGACCTAGATCGAAAGAGCGCTCTTTCAGACGAACTACGTAAACTAGTTTCATTAGTTAAACTATCACACTCTTACTATATAATATTTACAATAAAATAATGTTTAGTATAAAATTCAAAATTGCATAATATTTTTTTTTTATTTTCTTTACTTACATAAGTTTTTTTATTGGATTGAGATGTAAAGCGATTCACCTGGAACAGTTCACCTGATAAGTGGCTATTCCAGCCCACGGACCCCTGAAAAAACTTCAATGGAATAATGTTACATATACGTACGTATTTAGGTTTAGGGATAATTTTGATTTAATTAATTTTTTTTATTAATATATTTACTTTAAATATTATATTTGAAGTTCTTTTATTTTTATTGTACATATAAAGTGTAGCATAAAAAAATTTAAGAACTTATCAACTGAAAACTTCACCATAGGACTACGAACTGCGAGCTCAATTTGCACGCTCCCCATGTTTTTGTGTTCTCATGTCACTCACAAACTCAAAGCTTACATCGCGGACATACACACGAACAAACTTGTATGTATCCATTGTGGGAACGATGTCCTCGACGATGTCCGAACGTTTATCGGACCAGCGTAGCCTACGCCACTATGGAGAAAAGACCTCGCCGGAGAACATCGGACTGATGATAGAAAACCCATCAATTGATTCTTGACTTTCGCGTTTTGCTTTTCGCAAATTACGCTAATACGAACATGTTGTCTTATCAGCTGTTTAGCTCTGAATATCCAGTAGGCCGTCTCGAGATATATTTTCATCCACAGGGGCTCTCCGTGTAAATCATCATCTGCAGATCCAGTTGGGCTTTGGCAATACCACCTCGTAGACGTAGGATGCCTTTGCCAAAAGGATAAGGTGATTTTAACTTATTTGATTTTCAAGACTTCCCGAAGTACTCTTTCCTAATTCCTTCCTTAATTATGCATCTATAAACAGCGGTATTCAATAAAATATCTATTTTACTAGGTGTCTTGAACTCTGGATCTGCCAAATAAACTTCAATTAGCTCAACCCAGTCAAAAATGGTTGTACCAATTTGATCCTGTAAGTAGTATAATAATATTCTATAGCACGTACCCGATTAACTCCAATTTGAATGTTGGATCGACCCTTTAATAGATCGTAAGATTCACAATGAGTTCGGTTGTTGGTGTACTCTAACTGCCTAACCCTGAAATTGTTCCATGAACAGGGCCTTCTTAAGGCGGTGATTTGAACTGTTGCTTCTGTAATGAAGCAATCTTGCGAACATTGGAACTAACAACGAGAGCACTTCTCGCCGCTTCGCTCACCGGCGTCATTTTGAACGCGGCCTTATGGGGGCGCCGAATTTAATAGATACTGCAAAGAGAAGTAGTTTTTTTTATTTGTGTTCCACTGCTACGTGTCCTATAATTTATGCTACACACTTTTTAAAAACAAACTATTTAATCTCAAAACTAATAAAGTTTAAATTGAAAATATTGTGTTATAATTATCATATTGTATGGCTCTTTGTAATGTATTTCTTAGTTGAGCTAATATGATTCGACTACTTAAATATATAAAGAATATTTATATTACTTAGTTATTGTTAATACGAGTACTATATAATATGTAAATGTAGTCGTGGTCAAGGTGCTGGGTACGATCCGCGGTGCCGGCATCACTGAAATTGTTAATAACAATTTTAAGTGCAGTTTTTACCACGTGCTCAGCGGCTTAAGACCGCCAACCCGCACTGGAGCATCGTGGCGGGACCTTCCGGGCTCCTAAACCCTCTCCGATACTCGTTTTTTAGAACCGGCCTTTGCCCAACGGTGGGCACTTACAGGCTGCTACTTTTACATACACAAACATGATACACATAGAGACACACGAGCTGTTAAATAATATCATAAATCTATTTCGTGGGTAATGGTGGTGGATATGTAATCTGTTAATGCAGTTTTATATTTAGATTAAGTTAATTTATTGGCATTGTATATTTATTTGTTAACCAAAAAAAAAAAATTACAGTTATTAGGTACCTACTTAAAATTGAATATACAGATAACAAATAAATATATTAACACTAATTTATCGCAATGTCGATATCACAATCATACAATTTTCAATAGTTCATCATAGGCATCAATTACTAAAAGACATTTTTTATATTGTATTATATTTTACATTTTATAAATTCATTTGAAAAATGTAAATCATGTTCTACTGAGCAGGAGAACGCCTCCGGCCGGCGAGGTACAATTCATAATGTATTTTATGTTGATACCTATTAGAAATAAATAATGGAATATTCATATTTAGAGAAAAGTTTTGGTTATCTTAGTAACGAAAAGGTGTTTATAAGTAAGCGTATATAAGTTGCGTTGTACCTACCAACTGAGAAACTTAGAGCACAGTAAGATTAGAACCCTTTCTGGTTTCAGCGGAATATTCACTAAACACACGAAATTAACAGTTTTACAACCCTTTATACAGTAACAATTCTTAACTCATTAGCAAACGAATTCTTAGTATTACGTTCGTCGGTGCCGTATTGTGCATTTATCTATTGCTTATTTATTTATTTATATGTATTAATTATGAAAACGCAACTGCAACATACGTTTCTTAGAAAGTTTACCTATACTCGCCACGCTGGGCCAGGGGGTTGGTGAGCCTAGTGCCCATATCCTAGCGATAATGACACTGCTCCCCACCAGTAGCCTGAGGGCCTCGCTGTCAGAGCCTCGGATGTCTGCCTACAGGATACACCACGTGCAAGCGAGGTTGGCACTTGAAGAAAGACATGGTATGATAAGTTGCAATCCCGTATACTCCAATTTTATATCATTTAAGTAAATTTTTACCAATATTATGTCATTTTATTTTTAGGTAATATAATATACATTTTTGGCTTTACCGCCATCTGTTGTTAACAATAAAATTTTCCAGGCCCGGCAAATTAGTCCCCTCTTACTATAATTATTCCGGAATTGTTACATACATAAAATAAAAGAGTTTTATTTTTTATTTTGATGAAAGTATTTTCACAAGATTACAATTTTGTCTATTAAATTGTTTTTTACTTGATGACCTTGGCCTCTGGGGCTGCGGTAGAAGGTATTTTATAACATTCTCGTCTACAGTTTGCCAAGACTATGTCATTCATTCTATATACTTGGAATAATTCCAAAATTAAGGTATGCCTTTAATCTTGAGGCCCACAAATAATTTGTACTTATTCGTATATTATGAGCATTAAGGAATATACGTGCAAAGAAATCTTTGCGGGACGAATGGTGACGTCGTGTATTGATCATGCGCAGCCGCAACCGTACAGCCGGACATGTTAAGCACGTGTAAACCGTCAGATCATTACTTGGAGGGCGTTAACTTATCGATGAACATTGTAGTTTTTTGCATAATAAATTAGTTAGGGAATCATTAGAAAAAATTTACTAGAATAGGTATGAAGATCTTATAAGCATTGATTGTCCTGTGTTATTGAAAAAAAAGAAGAAAAGCAAATAAGTGGATTAGTAATAAGCATAAAAGTACAATAGATCGTAGAGATGAATTGTTTAGAATGTGGAAAGCAAATCCTCAAAAAAAAATTATAATATGTACAGAATATATAATGTGTATTTGGTACAGAAATAAAACTAATGAGTTAATACAAAAATCAAGGGAAAATTTTTCGGAAAAATAGAAAGTATGTGTAGGCGATATTTGGAAATTATGGCCGGTAATAAATGACTGATTGGGTAATACAAAGGCTAGTATTTATAATGTAGTGGTGCTGCACCCTGGTAAGACTGCACCTTGAGAACATATGCACGACTAGAATGTTTATTGAAGAAATTAATAACATTAAACCTCCGTATAGTATGTCATTTTTAGACTGAAAGCTTCGTAAAAGAAAGTAATGTATCTCTTTATTATCAAAAAGCTACCGCAAGTGACATCTATAATAAATTAAGTCGTAAAAACTCACCGGGAGCAGACGTAATTCGAGTACAAGATCTTAAATATATTTAAATTTGTAAACATGTGTATAGAAATGCGAGACTATCGACTAAAAAAAAAACATTTTTTTTGTTTGTTAACGATTACCTAGCCTGAGTATCGACTCAGGCTTGGTAATCTTTAACACTATTCAAACTACAGACTTGCTATATTATCGGTGACTATTTGATTATATTTGGTGCACAAAGGTGAACAATGTGACCGGAAAAGATGCGAAAACAAAGTATGCGGTGCCGGCTGATCCGGTAGATGGCCGGTAGTATATGGGCATTTTAGATGTTAACAGTATAAGTGATGTGGTATATAATTGTAGTACATATATGCATGCCAATGATATTATATTTTTATTAGTCTATTTAAGTAATTTAAGTATATAGCTGTGGGAGCCCGCTTGGCTACGCTGAGACGTGCTAAGTGGAAATCATTAATCTCTGCCTACCTATATTGCTGACAGGGGAAAGTGCTTATATTTTTATATAAAGATAACTAATTTTAATCTCAAAAATAATTTATCGCCTTTTGGATATTGTAAAAGATATTTTAATAATATGTAAAGTATATTATACTTATTCCTTGTATTTACGTGAATACTACACATTTGAAATGAAACTATTATTTACGGATATGATCGCGTTGAATTTTGTTTTTATATTCCCGACGTTTCGATTGCTTCACAGCAGCCGTGGTCGCGGAACCGGACGATGATGACAATGAAGACTATTTAACATAATTATAAATAAAAATAAAATTTAAGGTCTGTCTCTGATTTCATAGTACCTTATTCTCTCGTGAGCATATCTATCCTATCGCACAATCAACTAGGGATCAAGGACTCTTTTTAGAATATTTGTGTTTTCTGTCTGCTTGACAGGGCCAATCTTGGGATCTGCTTTTTTCATACTGAATGACGAAACTTTCACGGGAAGGTAGAAGGGGAAGAAACTTTGTAAGTAATAGTTTAGGCTACCTTTTAACCTGTAAATATTTAGGGTCGACCTTCACCAGTACATTGGCTAGTTTTAGATCATTAAATAAAAGATTTTTTAAAATCGTAAACAACTGTTTTAATTTACAAGAACGCCTTATCAATGGCGAATTTTTTTAAGTGGCTATGACATTGGCATTCAATGAGTAATTTACCGTTTAAAAAAGATACAAACATATAATAAAGTATATTATAAAGCGTGAAATAAAGAAAATTGTAAATAAGTTATGAAAGCGCTGGGAGTCGTGTTACGTAATGAGAGGTCAACGACATGTTGTATGTGTAGCTACTTGTAGGTAAAGTCTCGTTCATTAGAAGCACTCTGCTCCCTGACCTTTACCGTTCCCGTTCAAGTGACTGTAAGGCTTAAGTTTGTGGCTGAAAGTGTCGAAGTTAACACACGCTAGCAAAGGCATCGTACATAGACATATCCACCTACATACCAAGTCAGTCATAGCTTCGTCTCTTAATTAGGGGCACTGGTAGTGCTCTGTATACAACTAAGAAAACGTAGGCATTAAACATAAACATAGGCATTAAAGATAAATTTAAATCGTGAATACTTCATTTTTTTTCTATTTTATTTAGATACCAGCGGACGGCGTCGGCTTGGCACGGACAGATTTAAAAATCCGTAGTAGCCTAGTGGTTAGTGGCTTTTTACACTTTTAACACGCGAGTGTCCTGGATTGGAATTCCGATGCCGGCACCCCTAAAATTGTTAAATGCAAATTTAAATGTCGAGTTTAATACGTGGCCGTCGGTGAAAGTGCGGAACACATCGTGAGGAAACCAGTATGTGTCTGTGAAATAACGAAAACATTGTTTCGAAGGCATTCGAAGTCAGTCAATCACCACTGGAGCAGCGTGGCGGACACTTCCCGGCACCTAGACTCTCTCAAATATTGAGAGGAGGCCTTAGCTCAGAAGTGGCGAATCTACTAGCGATCGGTGTCGGCTTCACAGGGATATATCCTTAATATATTCGTATTGAATATTTTTTTTTAAATGAGGTTAGAATGAGCATATCTATATGCAAATACTTTCGCGTATATCTTTTATCAATATCGCAATTTTTTTCATTGATATTTTATCATTACAAGTCCACAGCTGAACGTAGGCCTTACCCAAAGATTGCCACAAAGCGTGGTCCTGAGCAACATTGCATTAATCGCAACACCGCAGGACGTCTCTGCATCTTGTAGGGGGTAGTCCTTCGCTGTATTTGGCTGTACGAGGTTGCCACACAAGAACCTTTCTCCGCCAATGGTTGACAGTTCTGCAGGTTTATCCTTACGGCTATGTCGGTTTTCTCGATATGTTACTGCGAATATTACCAACATTTTTACGAAGCTACTTATCCTAAAGACCTTATCAACTATGCCATAAAAAATCACAACAAATCCGTGGGAAATTGTTCCACGATAAATCCGTACCGTGCTATTTTCCTCATCCAAGAACTGGTTTCGTTTCTTGGTAACCATGTCTTGGATAAAAGAAAGCATGATAAAAACTGTACACTTTATTTATAACAGTATACGTACGTACAAATGGTTCTGGAAGTGCTAAACTTCTAGAACCATAAGAAATATTTAAACAAGTACGGGTTCTATACGTATCTAAATAAGCGGGTTACGGAAGCCTGTTAGGCAACACAATAGGATTCCAAAAGTCAAATGGAAATCCGTCTTATCAACCTACCTCAATGGGTGAAAGAATACTAATAAATATTATAATGTAAAATAATATACCGGACTTTCACACACGTCATCTGATTACAAATTAGGCCGCAATGTGTGTGTGTAGATGGTAATAAGATATATACATATACGTATACAACATACATAAAAAATCATACGAGTATATTCATAAATATAAACATCCTAGATATTCATATTTATGAACTCCATAACTCGGATGTCTAATAAGCACCTGCTATATTACAGAAACTGTAATTTTGTTGAATTTAGAAGACAATTGGATAAACGTACATACCGTAGGAAGAATACTTTACAGCTTAACGATATAGAACAAGCTGTTGCCTCATTTTCTGAACATACAATATTCATTCACACAATCTTGACATATTATTTCACATATTCCGAATAGCATTATTATACGTTTTTTTGGCAAAGGCGGTAACCGTACTTCCATATTTGCAACGCCAGAGGAGCTAAAGGTGCGTTGCTGGCCTTTAACCCTGAAGTGATGGGAGGGATGATAGGTAGGAGGAGTCAGAAGAGGGAAGTGGGCCTCCGGTGCTTCATTCACCGAACAAAACGTAGAAGCACAAGATGCTTCACTCCGGTATTCTGCGAGGCCGTTATACTACCCCGGTCTAGCCGGCCTGTACGGGCAGAAGCAAAAGCCGAATTCTGTTCCGGTAGGGATATATCCAATCTATTCCCGAATTTTTTTTCTTCGGTAATGGAGAAAGTTGATACTATAAACTTAAGTCAACCCACCATAATGCTTTAGTCTATACATGATAATTTGAATTTTGTTAGTATTACACGCTATGGCATATTCATAAAGATAATATAACTTGAAAGGTGCAGGTTCTGATGGAACACCACCATATTTTATTCGAGAGTGTACGAAGGAACTCGCCACTATATACATATATATATGAAAATTCAGTTTCACTATATTTGTGTCCGCAAAATTCAAAAAGTAATAGATGGATTGACTTGAAATTTCTACACAACGTTGCATTTCAATATAAGAGTTTATATGCTTTTTATCCCAAAGTAATACTTATGATATTAACAACAAACATACAATTTGATAAATAACACATTTTTTGACAATCGTCGGTCCGCGGCCGACAAGCTGTTCCACAGTCACTTACATTTTACTTTTACTTTATTGATTTCTGCTGACAAAACATTTTTCTTTAAAATGGATTTATGAGAAAAAAAAAAATGTTTTACATTACGTTTTGATTTTTACTATTTATTATTAAATATCGAACTACTACTAATACTATTTAGTAAAAATCAATAAAATCAAAGAAATTACTTTTTGATTTTTACTAAATAGTAACTACTAAATAGTAAAAATCAAAACGTTAGTGGGGTGAAAAAAGTGTCACTGTGATTGAATCGATTTTATCAGAGCAGTGATTTGATTGTATGATTTAAAAAAAAAGTAAAGTTGAGTTGATTTCATACGGAATATCGCGGTAGTTACAAAAATAGGCACTGTGAAGCGTGGCAGGGTTCAGTCATCCTATTGATATCTATCGCTTAGAGAATGCTTCGACTACTTGTCTAGTACGTGAAATAAGACGATTGGATTTAAGGTGCTGCAAAGGTTTTCATAACACCAATTCATACGTAGCACTTTTTAATAGCCTTAGTCGTAGTTTGTTAAAACACTGTACGGTTTGGTGTACACATTGATCATCTTGAAAAATTGTCAGGTTTAATTAATGACAAGCCTTTGTTTTCGTATGGGAATAAAGAAAACTCTTACATCATATATAGTCAGATGAGTCCACTTTAAGTAAAGTTCTTTACAAACCCGTTAGATAATAGTTGATGTGTTGTATTTACGATTTATCATTAAAATGTGTAGATGTTGGCCCTTAGCGGGATTTGCACCCCCAACTCTACTGACTAGGCTATGAGACTTGTCTATAGGTACGAGTATATGTATTGATTGTTTAGATGTTTGTAACTCAATCGCGCCTAAGCGATTGAACCGATATTGTTGAAATTCTGTGCCTTCTTCATACCTGGGAAAGAACATTGGTTTGATTTTATCTCAGGAATTTGCGAGAAGATTCTTCACCCGGGCAAAGCCGCCGGCAGACGGTAGTATTATAAATATATTGTCATCTCTACTAAAAGCTCGAATAGGAAAATTTTAGTTTTTTATGTTTTCTTAAACGCACCTGTTTGTTGAAATGTATCATGCGTAATATTGTGTACGTAGTACTTCACACGCAATCCACAATGTTCAATATTAGAATAGTAGCTCGATTTTAAAAAATAACGGAATAATTCTATCGAGCGAGTCGGGTCATATGAATTTCAATTCGGTACAGTTTTCGCGAAACAGTGGATTATGAATTATGAAAGCGGTCATTTTAACATTCATTGTATCATAAGTATCCGATTTGTTCCACGAGTGGTTTCAAAAAAGAACTATGCAAATAAAAGTTTTGTTTATGTAAGTATACGCAGAGATCTGCAATTCACTCTTGTTTTTTTACAAAACGAATGAGATTAAATTCATGTAAAATTAGATATCTGCGAAGTTATTTATAGTCATGGTTGTGTGGCATGTATAGGAATAATTTTGTTAGGCAATGCAAACAATCTGTTCTCTTTCTTTATCAACCAGTGTAAGTCCAGTGCTGGAAAAACGTATTTCCATGAAAGCGCCACCAAAACCTAGCATGTTATTAATGGAAGATTTGCCCATACTCACCAAGTTGAGCAAACGCATTGGTAAGCAAAGAACCGGCACATGATGTTAGGGTGCCGGTTCTTTTCATCACTAGCCTGTGGGATATGGTTTGACATATGCGGATGGATTTAACGGTGTCAGCCGGTTACCAGAACCTCGTCCGTTGATATATCGTTGTTGATATATTCCCCGTTAATCTGTAAACAATACTTATTTTTTTTTATTTTTACTTTTTGTTAAAACGCAAAAAGACTTTTCGTAAGTAAGACTTTCCTTACGTTTTGAAATTGTAATTTAACCTCATTTTGAGCATATTTGGAAACGTCTTGCGCGTCTTTGTGTAGATGAAAAGAAAATACAATTAAAACAACGTTGGAACTTGGAATTCTTTAAACGTAGACAATGAAGACATGTGTAAATCCGATTAAATTTGTGGTTTCTATTTTATTAACAGGCAATGCTAATGATAGTGTTAACTAATATTCCGACATAAGATAACTTTCGTCGTGTTGTGGTCGACCAGGAGTTCAAGTATACAAGTTAAGTCAAGATAAAAATAACATAGATAATTCTTTTCAAATTTATTCTTTACGCTTTTATTGGGCTTAGCTTTTATTACATTATACTGCCTATATTCTATATAGGCAGTAGGATAATGTAAATTTATTCTACTCTATCCTCTGCAAAACACATATTACCCAAAACCATATTACATATTCCTAACGGTAATATTTTGTAGTGCTATCAAAATAAAAGTATCGCTCTGCCGACCACTTGTATTCCTAATAAAAGCGTAAATACCAAATTCCGAAATCCGAGAGATGGCGGAGAAAACCCGGGGACGATGCTCCCCATTCGTCTCGTCATAGCTCCCGGAGAGATACAAAGTGATTTGCGGAAACCGTTTAGCTACACTGATCGTGCCAAATAGAAATCCATAATCGTTGCTCTACCCTTCCGCCCGCGGCACAGTTCGCGTCTTTCCTGGAGATCTTTCGAGAATCATCTCGGGGCTTTCCTGAAATAAAAAGTGTTGCCTATGTTGCCTTTAGATTTAAACTTGTCTCTATACCAAAATTTCATCAAAGTCAGTTCAGCTTTTCAGAATGTAAAACATCCAAACCAACATTCTTTGACATTTATTTTATTATAGTATAGTGTATATGGGATATTTTATACATTATTATATTTATATATATAGGAATTGAACTCGCAAACCTTCAACGCAAACAGTGCGCTCACTACCACCTAGACTATCGGGCCGTCAACTAATGACCTCATTAATATTATTTGGTATTTTGATTTGCTTGGGAAATTAAGCATTTCACAGTTGGGTACGGTCCCCTCTAATTTTTGATTATCTACGCTGCTCCAGCGCGGGTTGGTAAACTGCACAAGTCTTCTAAATATCAACACGTTTTTCTTCACGGCTGAGCAGGTGATGTGTCAGAACATAAAATTGCAATTGACAATTTCACTGTCACCGGCAGTGGGGATCGATTTCATCTATTATATTAGTGGCGAAAGGGGGAATAAACCATCAATTTCTACAAATGCCATTCTCACCTACACGAGGTGCTCCCGACTAGCGAACAAATGGCGAACAGAATGATGGGAAAATATCCATCTGAATTCGGAACCCAAATCCCACATGCTAGTGATGGGGAGCTGGCTCACTAGTTGCGAGGGTACCGGCGCTGCGCTAACTAACTCGCTGGCCCAGTACAAAAATATATGCCGGCTTTTACTGGCGCTTTCTTGGAGAGGTGTAGGTTCATCGGTGGACTAAAATAGACTGATTTAGTAGTGGATATGTAGAGTTATACTTTACCGGGAAGCAGTAATTTTTGTTCTTTTAACTGCCTATTTTATTTTTTGATTTAGATGACCTCCCGATCGTCCCGTTATTGAGACGACGGAAGTGGTACGAACGGGAATACACGCCTTTAAGTCCGCGGCACAACATTCAAAAGCCTGGTTGAATTTCTTGAAAGGCTTGCCGATACTCACCGCGGTCGGCAAGCGGGTTGGTGAGCTCGGTGCCGGTACTGTCTGTAATGCTACCCCCTATCGCAAATCTGTGGAATTTGGGTTCGGCAAATTCGAATAGGTTTTCCGTCATCATTCGGCCGCTGAAGGTTGGCTAGCACAGGGTAAAGTTGACATTTGCAGATAAACTTGTTAAATTCCTCCTTACAATCCTTTTTTTTTTAAATAATGCCATTAAAAACTGTCAAGATTCATTCAAGCCAGTGTGAACGCGCATGAGCGTCGCGTCGAACCGTCCATTCAAACGCTTCACCCTTCAGTCCGTCTGAAAAATTATTCCGAGTGCACGTCCGGGGAAATTCTAACGCGCTCGCTCTCATCTTCGAACTAATTTTCATTTATTACGTTTTTTTGCACTTTCTAACAAATACCAACTTAGTTTAATTAGTGTTAGTAATTTTTTCTTGAGGTTTATTTAAATTTTCAAGTTTGTATTCTGTAATTTCGTTGATTTTAGTGAATTAATTGAACTTTATAGTTTTTAAAAAAAGCGTGCTGCTAACGTCGGTAAGTTTTAGTGTCTTTTTTATCTATATGTTACTTTTATACACGAATACATTTTATAATACGTAATCGGTTATGTATGTCATGTACATTTTTGTTATGAATTGTAATTAATAAAAAAGAGTTGGAACTGAATTCGCCCACGAAAGTTAATTACTATAGTAATTATTTTCAATTACTTCGCGCTAAGATTGTTATGCCCTGCTGATTGTTTCGTAAAGTATTAATTCTAAGGTTAAGAAATTTTTGTTACATTTTTAAAATCATATTCTTTTATTCAGTTTTATCGTTTTTTATGACATTGTATGCAATATATGTAAAAGATAAAAATTCGGCTAATTTAATATTGACTTCGCACTCCATCCGTCACTCGGGACACAGAAATTTTTGTTTCATCATTCGGACGGGTTTCCTTATTCGGGGTACACAAGCCCTCTTTGACCTGTCTCAGGTTGATAGCATTATCTGCAATATATATAGGCAGCTAAGGCAAGATATTTCTGCAATTGCCGTTTTCCAGAAGAAGTAGTTATAGTTGTTTGTAGGTTTGAGTTAAAAGTGAAACTTGCGTGTCTAATTTCTCATTTATTATTTCGTTATATCGTAACGAGCAAGCCGTGGTAATTCGAGGCCCTGGCGCTCGCCTTGAATCTCATAGTATGTAAGCGAAGGATCTGAGTTCAATATCTTGTGACCGTCCACTAAAACTGCTATATTGAAATTCCGTAGACCTTATTTTTATTCTATTTAGTATCAAGCAGTTTCTGAGAGAGTGTTAAACACTCGGACAGATCGGACGGACGGACAACAATGTGCAATTCCATAGTGACGTTTTATCACGAAATATTGAGAATGGTCTAATTCTGCACTCGAGTACCGTAGGAGACTCTTCCGGAATAATTTCTGTGATTTCATTAAGAAAGAAACTTTGTTTGCAACACACATACGACACAAAGCTAGGATTTACTTATTTTGTGTTCGATACAGGGATAAACGAACACGAACATATTTCACAAACTAAAAAACATAATTAAAAAATATCTACTACAATAGAATTCCTGTAATCAAGGCGTACATTAGTAAACAAAATATAGCAAAACCTACCTAGCTAGCATTAAAATATGTGACCACAAAATGTTCTGTGCTAAGCATATTCTGCGGTAACACTGATTTTCAGCACAACCGTTTTTTTTAAACACTTTGTTTATTAGTATTAGTAGACTCAAGTAACTTGAAACTTAAATAAATCGCCATACATATTGTTCAATTAAAAATAAATGTACTCAGAGCTGTGGCGACACCTATTTCACCAAACGAGAAGCTCAAGGAAATTCAGGAAAATAATTTCTCAAGATGCGCATACAATCCATCATCACATTATGAAAGTTTCTACGAGACATTACGCATATATAAGATCCAAATAACACCCTGGAGGAGAAGACGTCCTTCCCAGGTGACGACCACCTCTTCTGGCCGGTGGGCTACCCTTGTCTTTCACACCTTCATCTGCCATAGAGCCGTGAAAAAAGATACAGGGATTTAATATCAAATTACCTGAAGAAAGCGTTGTGGAACCACTAAAATTGAAACCGTCTTGTTAGAGAAATTGAAAAAATATTATTTCGTGGACGTCTAAACTTTTCACAACCGTGTGGGGGAACCTTCATATTCCCAAAACACTCTTTTTCAGCTTTTACATATTTACAGCTTGCTACTTCACATTTTTATACTAGAAATTTAAGAAACTTAAATAAATGGCTTAAATTTAATGACGTCGTTATCCAAATGGTTACCTACCTTCGAATCAGGAGTATCGAGTTTGATCAAGGAAGCCCCTATGTGGAGGGCACGTAACCAATGAGTATTTTCAAAAGTTATGTACGATTTGTATCGATGTCCCGAATAAGCACGATTTGTTTAGATGTCTTGAACACTAACACTGCGACCGGCTCTCTACCTGTCGCGTTGTTACTAATAAGCTCTGGTGAAAAGTGGCCTCTGACCACCTCAGTATTGGACGGGCGCGTTTTATTGTTTGATAAATGGATATCAGTAGTGTATGAGATAAATATTTAATAGTATCACTTATTACTTTGCGAAAATCCCTTACATTTAATGTAAGTAACAAGATTTCTTGGCTAAGGTTCACTTAAGATAGCACGTTAGTGGTGTGTGTGGTAGTGGCAGTGGTAGTCGGTGTGGTAGCAGTAGTATATGCACTTATGGGAGGGAGGGTGGTGCTCTACTTCTCAAATTAAGTAATACACATTTACTTTTTTGCATGCGGAACTTAACGAACTAGCCCTGTTGAATTTAAATAAGTATTAAACATCGACGATTTACATATGAGATTAAATAAACAATTTAATGAAAACTGAAAATTTGATCTATGAAACTATCATTTGATTTGGGTTGCGACGCTAACATGATTTGTCGAATTTACATTATTGTAGCAAGATTAGCTCTTCATGGTAGAGCCTAGCGGCGGTTTTTGCTGCTGCTTGAATGGGCCGGCTTGATCGCGGTATTCTGCGAAGAAAAAGCATCTTGTGCTTTTGAGTTTCGATCGGCGGGTGGGGTAATCGGATGCCGCCTCCCTTCCCTTACGTACTTCTTCTCTTAACCTCCCTTCCTCCCCCTCCCCAAAGACTTGCTTTGTGGGTCGGCAACGCACCTGCAGCGCCCCTGGTCTTGCAGTAATCACGTACTGTAGCCAACCTTCTTTGCCCCCTTGCCCATAAAAAAAGACAAAAGAAAAAAAGAAATCCGTATTTTTAAAGTTCTAGTTTTAATTAACAAATGCTAACAGCTGTAGTGTTTTGTATTTAATATTGAAATATCTGAAACACAACAACACGTAGTTGTCAATCAAATCAGGTCTAATTAGCGAAGTGTACATAACTTCCCGTCGCAGTGATTACTCATTAGGTTACTTGTTCGAAGTAAACGAAATGATGAAGTGAAGTTCGCGTTGTTAGCGTAACAATTAATCTAAAACATGGAAGATCATTTCAAAAGACAGAATACGAAAATGAGAAACGTTATAACTATTTTAAATTTATCCCAAAAATAATTTATCTATTTATTTATTTATTCTTTATTGTGTCCCTAAAAAAGAAATGAATACAATGGGCGGACTTAATGTCTTTTGGCATTCTCTACCAGTCAACCCTGGGTGAGAAAGAAAACATGTTGGCAGGATCAAAATAAATAATATATATAAATTAAATATAAATATTAAATATATAACCCTTATAATACTTACATACTTATAACATACATACATCATACATATATATAATACATACATAAACAAATCATTAACATGTTGAATTTTTGACAAAATTTAAAGTGAGATTCAAATATTATTATTGCTGAAAAATACTAGAAAACTCGACGACGACATATGAATGTCACTTGTGAATTCATAATAGTCACACCATTATAATTATTTTTTGGTTAGTATAATTATACCATACTTTTGAAATGAAACTGATTTTATCGCGTTTAATTATGTTTCCGTAAATAATAGTTTCATTTCAAAGGTGTATTGTTCGTGTAAATACTAGAAATCATGACATACCATACTTGTATTTTTACTTTACTTTTTATTTATGTGGAGACTACAGATCAGATCTACGTTTACAGAGATTAGATCTACGTTTTTTCACCTTCGCCGCACATCCACAGGGCCACGGAAATGCTCGCGCACTCACCATCATATCCGCGATATCACTAACGTCAGCTGCCGTAGGCGGTACTTATTAGGGACAACGTGACAGTCAACGATACAAATCGAACGTAAGTTTCGAAAAAGTTATTGGTGCAAGCCCGGGAATTGATCTCGAGTGTTCTGTTTAGATCCCCTAACCACTCAGCTATTTGCACATTTACTTCCCTTATTTTCGTGTCGCTGAATTTGTGGTAAGAATTTAAAGCTGAAAAGCACAGTAAATCCTCGACATTTCATCCGCATACTAATAGTTCTCTAATGTTTTCAGCCCGGTTTTTTCTTGCAAATACCAGTCGGTCCAACCAGTCGGAACGTCGCACCTCAGCATCATATATCTTTATTACGTTTAGATTAATGGTAAAGTGATTTTTGTTCATACCGTCTCTGTGCCGTTCTATTGTTGAAAACGTGTAATTATTTTGATTTAGGTCTTTGTCAAGCGAATTGTTCTATGATGGTGATGGATGTCGTCCCGTATCTTGAGGTTGTGTGATGGTAATTATTTTCGAATTTTTAGCATTACTTGGCATAAAGTGAAATATTAATTTGACTTAATGAAAGATAAATAATGATCTGCTTCTTTATGAGTCTCTAAGTCCACAGCTGGACATATAACCCTTACCACAAAAGCGCCATCAGAAGCTGGCACACCATGCATGGAAAATTTTGCCCACGGAAACTCATCACGCCGGGATTAATTGCACTAGAGATGTTGCACGCTAGACAGTAGGGTTGATAAATGCACTTACGGTATGCTTGCACTAGAGATCCGATTTGAGTTCGGCATAGTCGAACGGGTTTTCCGTCATCACTCGGTCACCAGAGCCTCGTTAGTTAGTCAACAGTTGTTAGAGTGGGATGTAATGGGGAATATTCCAACTTTTGATTAAAAATAAAGTAACGAGAATAAAAAAAAGAAAAGAAAAATTGGTCCTGGGATCCAATCTCAGAGAAAGCCAACATTTATGCAGCACACAAATTGATGGGTTTTTGGGATTCGGTTGCACTATGTGTCCTGTGAAACTAGAAGTCTTTGGTACTACGAAATCTCGCGCCATAGACTATGGACTTGTCTGCCATGCGATTATGGGCGTCGGTGAGTAAGTGTCGCATTGGGCGAGGCCCATCTACGGCGAGGCTGCTTACGATAAAAATCCACCTACATAGTCTGGAAACTAATATCTATAAATTTTGTAAAATCACAGACAAGAACTTCAATAATTGAATAATAGATGGCGCTACACGCATTGACGTATAGCTGTAGCAGAAGATAAAACTACTTATAAATGTAGTTGTCAGCATTGCTTTATAATTTTAATTACAAGATATTAATAATAATTTTGTTTAAAACGCTGTTTATGATCTAAAAAGTTCATATATTATTCATTGATCAACAACTAAAATATTGCCATTCGATAAGTAAAAACTATTAGACATGAAAATTGTGTAAATATGCACTCTATGAAACAAGGAATATAGTCACAGAACACATAAATAGACAATAGATAATATTTGGTAGAGTAGTAACGAAATATTCGTTTTCACGCGGTATCTAGTAATTATAATTACTTGTTATACAATATAGGAAATATTGAAAACCTAATAATTTAACAGTTATTCTAAGGAAATGCGTATTTATTAAATTTAAGATTAATTATTTTGACTTAAGCTTTTTTTATAAAGATGATACATAATTCAGTTTACTGTCTGTATGTAATAGAGCATTGAAAATCGCAATGGCCACCGACAGATGGCAGAGTATAACCATCTCGAAAACTACCCGACCTAACCCTTACCCCCCACTACCACCTAACCCCTCTGCTATCGAAACACCACGACCGTCCGAGACGAGGCCCGAACCTCCCTCGGACGGTCCTTAGATTGCTTACCACAAAGAGGTAAGCAGTAGATGTACTCTTGCACATCTACTTAAAGCATAAACGCCTGCGACCTCAAGGACGCAGGCGCAAACCTCTGATGCTGTAAAAGCCAAAACGGCTAACAGCAATAACTTCATCGAATAAATAAATACCCGACCTAAATTAAGCGGACCAATGACGGGCAGCAGCGTCTGTCAAGGTATCTGGTACTGCGATCGCCAATATGCATGCTGATCTTGGCGACTAGGGCAAATCATTCGTATGGTAAGTAACGTAAGGTAATGTGATAGAGCCTCGCTGCACCTGCATTACCACTGCAACTTGAGTGAAATAGCAGCATAATACTGTTATGTTTCGTATGGCGAATAATTGAATCTGGGCCCATTTACTGGCAGCGAACTGCATCTCCATACATAATCAAGAAAAGATGCAGCTGTCTATGGATTGCAATGAACACATTTCATATGGCAGACTGTTTGTTCGTTTCTTACCATAATAGGTATAAATAAATATTCTATTCACTTTTTACGTTTTGCCCACCATGATCCACATAACAGTCAATAATATAAATCAATAATTTTGTACCAAAACTGTAATGTTACGTAAACTCAAGTAGTCGGTCAGCCGCTGAACAGCCAGTGCGTAACAACATCGGGCCATCTGACGTTGGTTTAACCCTTAAGGTGTCATTACAGTGGTATTTCTATTGTTACAACACGTCACGAGTTCATCGCTTTATTTGTAGAGCTTAAGGTAAAAAAAGTCGAATACATTTACCTCCGGCCTGATTAATTGTATGTAGTATTTATTGGTGTCGCATATCGTTAAATTTACTGTTATTTCTTCCAAAAAGTTTGTTTTTAAGTAATGACGCAATTATGTAAATATATCTGTTTGCAATTTCCGACTATAAATTTATCTTGAAATTTTAAAACCACGATCTGTCGTCTTCATATATATTTTAGATATTATTTAAAAATTAAAATTTTTCTAAGTATAAAATTCGTGGCTTAGTCCATTTCTTAAAAAAAATCAAGTGTAAAAGTCTATAGACTGAGAGTAAGTAATAAAGTAAAATTTGTTCTTAAAAAAGGGTTAAGTTTGGACCTAAATCGACTGCTTTGTGCAATAAAAGCTCCCTAAAATTACTCGTTTAGATTCCGGAATAGGTACTTTATCTTTATTATAATATCTAAAACGAAGTTATACGTTACGTTATTTAATTTTCGTAAATTTTTGTTTCACGAAAATATTATAATAATCTAATCTGAAAATAATATTATAATAATGATGACTATGACGATGAAGTCGAATTCGGCTGTGGTTCTCCCAGTTCCTGGTGTTTAAGTTTAATTATCTAAGAATAAATTAACATATCTGTTTACCATTGCTACATTATACGGTACGGAACAACAGCCTGTTTTAGACAACTGTACATGGTAGAGCAAAGCGGCTTTGTTGCTGCTCGAATGGGCCGGCTCGACCCGGGGTAGTAACATCGCCTCGCAGAATACCGGATTGAAGAAGAAGCATCTTCTGCTTCTGCGTTTTGTTCGGTGTGTGCGGTAACCGGAGGTGGCCTCCCCTCTCCCTTACCTACTCATGCCCTTAATCCTGCTCCCTCAAAGGCTACGTTGTGCAACGCACTTGTAGCTACTCCGGTTTTGCAGATGTTCGAGGGCGTCGGTAATCACTTGCCATCAAGCTCACCCCATGCCTGTTTGCCTTTTCCCATCCTAAAAAATGCTGAAGATAGACCGCTTTAAGCGCCTGCAAAACGTGCCTCAAAACGAACGTGGTTCGTTATGAATTTCTGACATGAAGATTTTCGTGCAACTATGTTATATGATTTAAAGTCTATCTATAAATGAAAGTTAGTTTTTTAAGATGTCTTTTTTGGTTTTAACTAGGAAATTTTTCCTAGTTAAAACCAAAAAGTATATGGTTACTGAAGTAGCCGTCTTGTGATTTCAGAACGGAAATTCGGTAAAAATTTGGCTGTAAAGTGATGTTACGTGTGGACCTAAATACAATCTACAATCACATAGAGGAGGCCCTTTTTCCGATTTACTCGTCGTCTATTCATGAGCTTGTTTACGTGACATGCAACTTCTGATATCTGCTAAAAAGAGCAATGTAACATGGTACAGAGAAACTATTGCGAAATTCGACAACAAGGAGAAACCTTATAAATTTATTGTTATTACTGGAGCCTAGAGATGAGTTTATTACTATAACACACCTAACTTAGAAGCAGTTAACGGTTTGGGTGTTTATAGGTAAGAAGCCTCCTAAGGGCAAGAATATGGTGTTATTATTTTTTCGTCTTTTGGCATAAATTTCTCTACATAAATGTTAAAAAGATACATGATAGAGTTTTTGAAGGTCACAGAGATCTAAGAATTAAGCCAACCATTAATAGTAGCAAGTTAGCTCATTGTAATTTCTTTCTTTTTCTGAAAAAAAAGGAAGAACGCTTGGATTACTTTTACAGTGGAAGATGAGAAATCCTTAAGAATCTATCGTCAGGGTTTTAAATCTCACTTTATACTCATATAACAGAATCACTATAGAGAGATGAATGGAAATTATTTCATAAAATTACATATGTGTCTCAAAATGTTCAACAAGCGTATTTCAGATCGATAAGGCGGTAGTAGTATAAGAACATAGCATAGAACATACATATATGAGATATTATTCTGTGATGTCTACATATTATTTACATATCTTTCGATCGTCGATTTCTCATGCAATATTTATAATAGTGACGATGAGCACAAAAGCTTTAGTTTCCAAGGCTAGCGGTGCCGTCCTATAGCGGACCTCTTAACGATGATGACACGTGGAAAGTTCGAGAATCAGACCGGTTTTTTTTACGGAAAGAAGAACACAAACTTATGTGACACTGGAAAATTTAGCGTTATTAGAATATTTGAATGACGAGCAATCATCAGGAGACGGAAATAATCGTATGGAGGATGGTGATTTATACAAAATTCGTACTACCCAAGGTGCTTTTGAAATTTTAGTGCATCACCATCTTATTTTGCATAATATAATAATATTATTATTACTTTAATGTTATTTAACTAAGTTCATCTTGATCATCATTCATTCTCGCTGCTCCAGTTGGAACACATTTTGTAATAAATTGCTTACCACTATTGAAAGACGCCCGAAAACTATTCAATTCCTTAAAAACGGACGTTATGCAAATGGCGGCACCGCTATTTTGACGTTACGCTAAAAACACTTTGAAACGACGCTATCTTGTTTCCATAGACAATGTTTTTAGTAAGTTAATTCGACGTTACATAGCGGTCGCTAAATGACGGCATCGCTATCGTAGGAAACTAAAGCTTAAAGGATTCGCATTATCTGTCTGTCTTTTATGTCCGTCCACACTATACACAAGACTTACCAGTCCATCCGTTTTTTTTTCGATAAATCTTTTGAGTATGTTTCTACCACTTTTATTGATTATAATTTTCCAACAGAGATCGAATAGCAATTTTGTTTGCAACTAAGTTAGTAACATAATGATAAATATTTACATAAATGCTTAATATAAGTATAAAGTATTAAGTAAATATAAAGTTCGCAGTTTTTAAAAGAGAGTATACAATGAACAATACATTTTAATACAACAATCTATTGAATCGTCTCTTTGTTTATACACAATCAAAGCCGCGATAGGATTGTAGTTAGTTAACGAGCTTGCAATCCGACCGGCTCGGCTTGCATCAGTTTCTGCGGTTGTGGATATTGTGTCGTTTGCATAACTGTGTGCATTTGTTTATTATGTAAGATTCTCTACTATACGTGTTAAAGCAAGTAAGCTGTTTTATTTAACAGATAATACTATCATTGTGATGGGACCTAAGTCAACTTTTACGTTAGCTAAGGGTTCAAAAGGGGACGATTGTAGTATCTTAGCGGATCACAGAGTGATAGTATTATTCTCTCCCTAACACGCATACACAATTCATATGTGCCATATGATAAACCTGCCAATACTTCCAACTTTTAATAGAGTTATAACTAGATGACAATTAAGGCATCTCTTGGCAATATACTGTATAGTATCAAAGTGGAACAGTCGTATTGTCAGAGCATATTCCAGTATATATCTGAAGACCACTTTGCTTTTTGCTGCTTCTTCTGCTTTTGGTTCAAATCTTAGCCGTAGTCAATATTTATGAAACAGTTAAATAGTTTTCGGGTTCGGTGGTGTAGTGTTGCATTCTTTGTCCCTGTCACTGCATCTGACGCTTCCTCTTCATTTATGGCATAAAGCTCTGTATTTGTGTCTATTAAATTACTGGCAACTACTACCGGTAGTATTCGAAAGCCGTCGCGTTCTAGGTTATCTTACGTTAAATTGGTTATTTGCTTCCAATAAAGTCCTAATACTTCACAAAATATTTCCATTATGAAATTTAAATAATAATCTTAAACACCCTCATCTCAATACTGGGTTGGTCAGAAGTCAAGACATTTTAGTTCTTTTAACCCAATTTCCCCAAAGCTTATTTGGAACAATAACGAGAGGTCGCGAACCAGTCGCAGTCTTAGTGTTCAAGTCATCTAAACAAATCGTACATAAGTTTATCGAAACTTATGTATGATTTGTTTAGATGAACGTCTCCTGATTCAGAAACAGATCATGTGTCAACAGTTTATGTGAAAATTTTCTTTGTATATTTTACAAGTTCTGTAAAAATATTAGTAAACAATTTGTTAAAGTATTAAAGTACACAGTTTCCCTTTGCATCGAGATGCATGAGATGTCGTTGGATTATCATTGCGGCTGCTTTGCATTTGAAATTTGAATATAAGATCAAATACTTTATACGGAGAGCTGCCAGGTATTTGAACAAGACTTACACTTCAGACTTTTTTATTTGACTGTTTCCTTAGATTTAAAAATATCTGTCTCTATTTTGCGTGCCAATGAATATTTTTTTTTTAAATGTTACGTCTTCTGTAAGAATTTCTCCTGTACCGTGGAAGAAATTTACAATTATAAATTCCTCATAGACATTCAGACCAAGAAACAGGTTTAATAGGTGGTAAACTCCTTCTCTGCCTAGGAGTCCCATTGCCCCATACTCATCACGCTGAGTAAGCGGGTTGGTTTACGTGCTGGTGAAGTGGACATATGGATAAAATGATTGTATATTACCTCATTTTCATAGATACTGGAGTGAACATTTTTAAGGTAGTCTAAATTATTCAGACCGGGGACGATCAGCGGCGACTAATCGCCGCTAGGTGATCGCGGAAAATCATGCAGAGAAATATGCTAGAGGCTTACAAGTGGAAGAAATCACTTTTAGCGATAAGTCTGCCCTTTGTACTACCATTAACGTACCTAAGTTAATTAGTTATTGATTTTTTTTTCTGTTGTCATGTGCAATTAAGAGTATTCTATTTATCTACGTCTAGCAGTGGGCTACTTAGCGACTGCAGATGGAGAACAAAAACAAGAAATGGCTTTACAATCTAAGAAATAGACAGAGCAATGATCTACACAAAGTGACAAGCAGATGATGATGAACAAACACTCTTTAGAATAGAGATCAATTTAAAATGAAAGACAGCAGATCTTTCATGAAGCCGCAGGGCTTCTACAAAACTAATACATTGTCTAGGTTACTATAAAGGTATAAGAAACTTGAGACCTACATTTAAAGACAAGACGTTCCAATAGCCTTATGTTTTGGGTACCGTTCGCAAACCACTTTTCTCTTCTCTGGGAGTTTATCCGTGACGGGTAGCAAAGTAAAGTCAAGTAGCAGCCTGTAAATGCCTACAGTTGTAAAGGCCTCCTTCTCAAAAGCTGGGAAGAGCCACGCTGCTCCAGTGCGGGTTGGCGGACTTCACATGATATTTTTTTATATTTCTCAAACATGCAAGTTTCCTCACTATATTTTCTATTACCGCCGAGCATGTGGTAAATATTATCAAATATAATCTTGATTACCATACCATTTGCTTATTTTAATTACGAGTATAATTTGAACGCATCATTTTATTGTAATTTATAATATTGTGAAGCATTTCATTCGTATGTATACACTGACTTAAAACTTCTGTAATTGCTTTATTTATAGCACAAACGGTGTAAAGTCAACAATAATCAGTGTCGATGTTTATTTAGCTAAACGGGTACACAAAACTAAGGAGTCAAGGGTTAGCAAATACCAATAAAACAAAGAATGGTTTGGATAAATTTGTGTTTTTATTTATTATTCGGGTAACTAACAGCAGCATTTGTATATCTTATAGTCTCTGATAAATTGCGGAGTATATATCTCTAACATACCAGAGTTCAAATATTCAGAACGATGGTAGGTAGCAGTTTAAGTTCTATATCTCTGGTGCGGGTGGTATAATCGCCAGTTCGCCTCTGAAACTTAGCTTTGCCAATACAAATCTGAAGTGGAGTGAAGTGGTTTATTTCTAACTAATACTAATGTTAAGCGATGAAAATGTCTATTATTATAGTTATTATTTGCATTTAACGTATGCATCGAGGAATCCTCGCGGCTGCCCGCAGCACAGTCGACTGCGTACGGCTGCCGCGCATCCGGTGGGTTGCCGTCGCTTGCGCCCGCGTGCTGACGCTACTTCCTATTAAATTTGTGTCTATATATTGAACTAGACTGACTTCCTTTAATCTCGTAAAATAAATTAATACGTTAACATGGTAGGAATAGAATAGACTGTCTATAATACAAGAACACTCGGCATAACAAAGGATGTGCGAACATTCGCATGGACTCCATTCGATAGGCTCCGTTATATCTAAATCAGAGATTACCAATGTGGTCGATATCGATCCCCATGTGAAATTATTTTGGTAAATATTTGGTATCAATTGGAAAAATCTAGAAATAGATTTTTTAAAGTCATTTGGCTATGGTGGTCTGAGGTATGTGGGGCTGAGTTCATTTTGAAAAAGGGGTTCCTTGCTCAAAATTGTTTGGGAATCCCTGGTCTAAATGGTCCCTTATAGGTAACATAAAGTTCTTAAGACAGGGTTACGAAGGAATCGACATTATATATAAAACTATTTTACGGGCAAAGCGGGATAGTAATTACATAAATAAGACATAAACGTAAATTAGCAAGTGAGCAATTACTTCCTTTCTTTATTTCGGTTTACTATTGTTACGTGCTAAGGGTTACGGGATTGGAGCGAATGGGTAATCTTAACCTTTAATTTACTTAAGACTCTAGGCTCCAAGACATAAACTACGGGTTTCTCAATTGATATGCAAAGACGTGTCACTGGCTACCAGTTTAGTCTTTATCTTCTGCTTCGTTTCTCCTCTAACTTTTATTCTTCTTTCTCTTACCTCGCCTTTCGGTTCCGTGCCCCGATTTTCGGTTATTATTTTTAGATATTGTTCGCAGAATCAGCAGCACTTTGTGTTATTACAACGTTTAATATATCATAGTCTTATTGCCAATAGCAAATCAATATTTTTACACATATTTTATATATCGCGATTATAAACAGAGAAAACTGAAAATGAAATTAAACGTAACATTATTTTAGCTTAGCAGACGATAATATATAGTGCATAATACTTATTTATTGATTTCATTTTCCGATATTCTAAAACATTCGACATAATTTTTTTTAATTTCTAATGAAACATCCAACCAGTATAAAGTTTTCTTAATTTACCTACCAAAAAGTTTTGTTAACATCGACGATTTATCAAATATTATTTTCCTTGAAATTTCATTCTATGACGTGATAGTCGAAAAGACGATATCGCATAGATGTAACATAGCGACACTATAAAATATATCAACACTGGGCCTCGTGTCTTCGCATCGCAGATGGCAATATTTAATTGGTTAGAGAACTCAAGTTGGGTTTCTGCAGGAGCTTTAGGTACGACCCCTTACTATTTTGTGTTTACACATCACGTAATTATGAATGTCTTTTCAACTTTCTAAGTAAATGACCTTAAACAATGCCAGATGCCGTTGGTCATCTGCGGATCGTTTTGTAATCGAATTAGATTGACAAACTTGATGGTGAGTGTTTTTTTTTGGAAATATTTAACATGTGTGCGAGCGCATGGAAGCAACAGTCCTCCCGGCATCCCGCGGCGCATCAGGTCTATGGCTCTGCCACTAACCACAAATCGGGCGCTGAAGGTAGGGAGCCCCTCTCCCTCATCATAATATCGCACCAACGGTGCCTCCTCCCCCCACCCAGAGTTGTGGACGATAGGAAGAATGCCCTATTTCAATAGCAAAATTTCTCTTCCCCCGCGACTCCACCCCGGCTCGGCAAGGAGAGCAGGGCAAAGCAACATCAATACGGGAACCTGTTAGGCTGGTAAGTTGCTACTGCATCTTCTGGCAGTTGCAGACAACTTCAATTGAAGAAGTGAATGTTAAACAAAGTTATGGGCACAATGTTTGTCTTCGGCAGCAGATACATTATTTAGAGTATTGGCAAATATGGATTATAAATTTAATGTTTTACAGAGAAAATTTATTCTAAGATTTTGATTTGCTCTCTAAGCGATCAGGTATAGATTTTATCTTGTACAAACCTCACATACTCGATCAAACAGTTAGGAAATGTGTGATTTATTTATTAAATAATATATTGACTGTCAATGCCCTGTTGTGTTATGCGAACTTGTTTTTCAAATAAAATTGCTTACCATCAACCACATTTACTTTGAACAGATATTTAGTTGTGTTCTTTATGTATGGTATCATTTATTGGTATTTGCTACCATATTACTGTCTAGACTTTACTTATACCAGTTCAATAACATTTTTGTTGAGTATAATTTGTTATTGAAACATTAGCATTACAAAATAAATGTCTCATATTCATATACCGATTCCATAGAAACATAATTCAAAACATAGATTAAAGTAATTTACGACGACGGCACATGAAAAATTAGACGATAGTGTTGAGAATTATTTTATTACGCAAAAAACATAATCGTAGCAAATTTTCGTAGCACTAAGATAAGCAGTAGCCTTACTGCTGCTACGAAAATTTGATACGGTTATTTACTGCGTAGATTTATTTAAAATTAGATAATTGTTCTGCAAAGTATATCAGTCGGCAAACAGATAGTGGTAGCAAAAAAATCATAGAAACCGGGAATCCTGCTAGTTCCCTAATGATTATATATTGTATAAAAATAATTACAGGCAGAGAATTTGAAATTAGATATAATCATAGAATAAGTATTTAAATTTTTTTTTTAAGTTTTTTTCAATTTGATTTAAGTTTACGTTTTTTAGAAATCAGCTCGCGCGTTGTGGACTTACTGTGAATAAACTTTAGGTATAGTGAATAGTGTGGGTGGTTAAGAGTCACCATTTATATATGCTGTTACTTTGTGAAGCTCCGCCGTAGACTGTGTGTGGGCTTTCGTCATTGTGTAATATAAAGGGTATGATATAGAATATCATATTTCAGATCTCATTGTCCATATTTGAGAGTACTATGTTTGAAAAAATAACTTAGTAATGTCTCTTAGGGCGAGCCATAATCACAGTAGACGTGAAATTTATAGAATATGTGTACGTAAAAGCGACTCAATGCTCATGAATAAGAGAGCATCTCTGCATGGTACCCAAAATTTATAACAAAATTTCAAACAAATTAAGGGAAATAAATGTAAATTTATTTAAGAAAATATTACCCATTATTTTGACATGTTGTAATATAGATTGAAAATGTTGTTAAAAACGTTGATAAATTTCTGTTGGACCAATATTTTTATTAATTTTATTAATGCCAATTTATATTTCCCAAATTTTAATACATTTTTACATCAATCAATATTAATTAATTGGAATGTTTAATTTTAGTAATTATATAATGGGATGATAATTTAGCAAACGTATATGTATTCAATATGCTATGTTGAATAGATACGAATATAGCGAACCAATAAATAATTCAACATCTGTAAAATATAATATAATTTCGTAAATAAATGATTATGATTATGAAGATAGCATCTAGCTAATTACTTTAGTTATCAATATACTGAACATGGGGATTAAGAGGGAACTTTTATAGTGGGTTTATAGTGAGGTCAAGTGAAAAGATGTAATATGAAATTAATTGAAAAGTTGATGTTATCTGTCACCGTGTTCGCCCTTAAGTAATTCACGTTAATGACAGCGATCCGGAATTGAGGTCATGTTTCTTTCGGGGTCTTCTTTTGAATATTATTAATTAAGTTTGAAAACATAATATTCGGTTATGATGAGTTATGATGGTGAACGTGGTAGAGCCAAGAGACGGTTATACTGCTGTTCGAATGCCGGCTCGACCTGGGTAGTGCCACGACCTCGCAGAATACCGCCGTGAAGTAGAAGCATCTTGTGCTTCTGCGTTTCGTTCGGTGAGTGAGGCAACTGGAGACCCGCTCCCCTCCCCGCCATTTAAGGGTACTTGGGAGATGGGATCCCTTCCATCTCCCAAATATCCTTAAAGGCTGGCAACGCACCTGCAGCATTTCTGGTGTTGCAGATGTACATGGGCGATGGTAATTACTTACCATCAGGCGAACCACTCGCTCGATTGCCGCCTACCGCATAAAAACATTAATTTAATTCTAGGCATTACTTACGACATTCATTATGTTCGGGTGATCCCGGTAATTTCCGGGATTATAGTATCTAAGTTTTGAAATTGAGTCATACGCATTCATCAGCGTAAATCTATACGTAGGGTATCGACTTATTAAAATCTTTTTTTTTAAATATTTTTAATGAACATGAAAGATATACTTACATAATGGCAAATTCATTAAGAATAGTCACTTAATAAGTGCCGAATATTTTTTTTGAATAAATACAGATAAACAAAGTAAATATGACTATCAATTAGTTTGCTTTAGGTATATGATTTTCGATTAATTTGTTTGTAAAAACTAATCTCTTAGCAATTTCACAATTTTTATTATCTTCAATATGTTTTTCTAGGTCCATGCTAGAGCGTACCAACGCAACCCCTGACTGACTTGTTTGTTAAACAAACGCGAGACAGTGCGCTTTTATCATAACATTAAAGGTGTTTGGAGCGACAGTTGCGGTTCTATATTTGTATTACTGGTTATTCTTATACATCAACACTTAGGCGGTGGCAGGTTCGTCATCTCTCACGTTGTTCCAAATAAGTTCAGGTGAAAAGTGGGTTGAAACTACTAAAATAAATAAACCTCAGAATTGACGAAACTGACGACTCTATTATTGGGCATACGGTTGTGAGAGCTGATATATTATATTAATATTTTGCAATTCTTTATATGTACAATGTTGAACCGTTAGATGTCCTAAGTTGATCCTAGACAGTAGTTAAAGCCTGTAGATATTGGTTGTAGATAGTGATGAAAGGGTGAGAGTTTAGGGGACAGTGTTTAGGCATTAATATTCTTCAAAAGAAACTTTGTAGACATTTTATTAAAGCGGAATATTAGAGATGTTTCTAAACTTTTAAATTGAAACATTTTTAATAAACCACGACAGCTTTATACCGTACCGTGCATCTGGTGTCTGAAAAAATTTTTCTATGACCTTTCAGTGACTATTTGAAAAATTTGCTCGTTGAAATAAATATAAAATTATTTTAGAATGTTAAAATATTTAATTATTTCAGTTGACCATAATATACCATCTAATTATGTTTTAAAGAATAGTAGTTAATTAATAAGTAACAAAAAGACAATAACTTAAATTTACACCTACAATATTTCTATTTCAGAGTTTTAGAGTTTAGAGTTTTATTTATTTGTCAGAATAATGTTTCACAATAGTTTTTACACATATTTAGTTTCACTTTTTCTGCCTGCAAAGGCATGCAAATTTTATACAAAAACGTCAAAAAATATTTAAAAATTAAAACGAATGAGACAAATATGCCGTAAATACGTACATGTAAGATAGTGGTAAAATGTTACATTCTTTCAACAACGGTTTACAACTGCTTAAATATCCAGCATTACATAGAGAACGAATACATTTTTTTTGTTCTTTGATGACTTTAGCCATATCAACCGGGTTTCTCCAAAATATAAATCCGTATTTAAGTACAGATGCAACATATCTATGGTATGCAGTTAGAGCTGCTTCTTTGGATGGAGTTAACCTCACTCTTTTATACGTGAGTAGAGCCAAGCAGTGGCCTTTGCTGTTGCTCGAATGGGACGGCTTGTCCGGGGTAGTACCACGGCCTCGCAGAATACCGGCGTGAAGTAGAGGTATCTTATGATTCTGCGTTTCATTCGATGATTGAGGTAACCGGAGGCCCAACCCCTTTTTCACCCTCCATTCTCATCCTACCTCTCAACTCCCAAACATTCTTGAAGGTCACCAACGTCCTGCAGCCTCTTTGGTGTAGATGGCATCGGTAATCACTTACTGATGGTGAGCCGCTTGCTCGTTTGCCCCCTATACCCTAAAAAAAGTGCTCATATAAACATATCAAGCTTATTGCCAACTGTTTTGAGATGGTCTTTCGAGTTGTAATGTTGGTCAATTTTTTTTCTAAAAATACCAACGACTTAACTTACTCCATCACTTGCTTATTATAGATGTAATTTGCGATAACCGATTGCGCTTTATATGATGAAAAATGTTTTATGAATATTATATTTTGAATTATTATGATCTAGTCATTCGGCGGTGTCATTAAGAGAACTATTAATTTTATTTTCAAACGTGTCTTTTTCATCAGCATTGATTGTAGAAAATGCAAATAAAATTGAATTTTCTTTTGTTTCACTGGGAATATCGTTTATATACTCGTATGTCAAAAAGAAGACCCAAAATACTTCCTCGCGGTACTCTGAGGTGTTTATCTTTCATAGCATGATGAATATGAGCAATATTCACGAAACTACAGATTTCGGAGCTTTCCTTTCGATTTTGTAAATAGCGTTGAATCCAGACGTAGACCTTGCCTCGAAAGCCACATTTTCTATTTTGCGGAGTAATCTCATATGATCAGCGTGATTAAAGGCTTTGGTCATAACGAGAAATATGGCCCCAACTGGTTTTCTGTCTGATATACATTCTAAAATAGTTTTTATGAAGTTAAAGCATTCAAGGGATGTCGAATTCATCTTCTAAACACTAAACTGATGTCGGTTAATTGTTCCATAATTTGAAAAAAGTTCTCAATTCTCTTATACATCGTTTTCTCATAATTTTTTGATATTCAACTGTTTAAGTAAAAAATATTAGCCTAATTAATTGATTAATCTAATTTTTTTAATATTAATTATATAAATTCTACTATTGACAAAATTTACGTTAATACGTTTATTTTAAAAGAATTAAATTATTATATTAATATTCAAGGAATTAAAAATCCAACCTTCGACATTTTATCCCAGTTTCTATAATTTCTTGTTCCGAAAATATAGCTGATTAATTCATTTCAAAAATATTAAACACAAATTGAATTTATTAGTCAGTTATTAGATTTCACGGAGGAATTGATAAATGGAGATCCTTTTAAGTTAAATTTATTATTAGTTGTAGCTTCGTATATGTAGCTTAGTTATACAAAATGCAAAGGTGAGAACGATGTCAATAAAATATAATGAAAGAATTTTATATCAAAATACTTTACAACACTCGTTGCGATATAGTTCTGTGGCTATTGAGGACCAATAAAGATTGATGTTTGACATTCCATACAATTTATGTCAAATTATATCTACCGTCCCGCCCGTGAAGTGAATACCTAAGGGAAGAGCCAGAAAAGTTTTATGGTCTGCCAGTATTGACAATATACTCCTTTTTTAAACTTAGACTTTTATAACAAGATTACTAGCGGGACGGTATTGGCCGTACACTTACCAACGTACTGAGTAGTGGTAAGTCTGGGAAAAGTCTTGATCAGCGGTGGACTTAGAAAACAGAAAATAAATTTAGAGTAAAATCCGAAAGAAAGTTTTCCGTAGACGTTATTTTTTTTAAAAAATATCCTAATTAAACTAGAATTATTAATTTAAACAGTGAATTTTTTTTAAATCTATTCTATTTTTTTACATAAATATTCACTTATGAATTTTTACTCTATATAGAGAGAGATAATCCAATCTTAACCCTTAATATGTGATAATGTCCTCATCAATAGTGACAACTATATTATTATAGTACGGCTAGTGTATGCGCAAATACAGACGCTCGTCTTTACTTTCCCATATACAAAGTAACTCTGATACGATAAGTCGGAGAAAGGGTCAGATGCAGAGTAATATATGCGAGGGCCTCTCAACACAAATGTGGCAATCGTAGGACTCATGGTTCAGCAGTCATGTACGCTAACTGTCGCTAACTATCGCCGAGCGGACGTCAAAGGATTTATAATGCTACAAATTTAAACAGAAAAGTAAATTACTAGTATGGCGTGCGAAAATGTAGCAAATTATAAATTACTCGTATATGCTCTTTACCTTCCTACGTCGAGCAATTTGTGTTTCTGACAGCAACCGAGGTCTGACAGAACGCGAGTTTACTTTTAGTTCATGTCCAGTGATAATTCACTGTTTGACTGCACCGGGTTCGTATATGTGTCACAAGAAATTCAAATGTGTTATATCTAAATGGAAATATTAATTACTCTGTGTTGATGGAAAGTGTTCGTGGGCTGCACAGAGTTCGGGCAAACCTATTATAATTCTCCTTGCAGGACGCGTAGATTAGCAACGATGATAACCACATAGCCTGTGTGCTCGTAATCAATAAAAAAACCAAAAATGAAGAAGCGATATCTTTAACAAATTTTCAATGATGAAAATACAATGATTTTTTATTTTTATTAGCGACAATTACCCCTATTTTAGTAACTTTTTCTACATCGGGTAGGCGTTTAAGAGACAGTAAATTTATCTGCGGTAAGATCCCCGATGAAAGAGTGAACTTTTACTTCATTAAATTGGTAACCTTCTGTGCTCCAAATAGTATAATTTTTTATTTATTTTTTACATATCAGACATGCAGCACTCTCATGATTTTTTCATTCATTGACAAGCATATGCAATACACAGCACTTTGAATTGCAAATAAATTTTTACTTACATTAGATTTTCACATATTAACATACTCAAAACTGGATGCATTAGGAGCACGTGATGTTGGTATTTAAAGATAAAATATATTCTACATTAATAAACTCTAAGCCATTTAAATAGGTAAAATATATTGTTTTCTATAAATATTACGAGCGCTAATTTCTACATCATCAAGATTAACAGCCTACTTAAACCCACTGCTGAACGTTGGCCTCTCCAAGAAAACGTCATCAATGTGGTTTTAAAGGATTTTGCCCAAGTTTCATAACTAGCTATTTAATATTTCCAAGCCTCAATAAATCTGTAGAATCCTATCACAAATGTCGTTGTAATACAAAGTCAAGTTATCTCTTATGTTGCTCCCCCGGCTGTTGTATTCGTGTACAAATCATTGCTTATTTACCCCGGACCGGTTGTAATGAACAGGATAAGGGTAGTTCGATGATCAGAAGCTTTTGAATCCGCGCGAGGGTGTTTCTATTGATTTCGGATAAACTGAAGAGCCATTGCTGCTATGGAGCGTTATTTTCTTATTGTGGGAATCCTGGTATTTTACATTTATGGTATCAAGTATCAAGATAATATGAGTATATTATGCAGTATTCCTTAACTAAAAATTTAGACTTTCGCCTACTGCCTTCTAATCTTTTCTATCCTACTACCTACCTATTAAATTTCAAGGTTTATAGTTCCTGATATTTCATTATATATTTATATCTTAACATATTATATACATATACTTATATGTTATACATATATAGAGTTACACTACATTGTAATAATCCATAGGTGACAATTTTGTTAACAAAAGTTATATATATGTTTTATAAATAAATAAGACAGAAGACACTCTTGTCTAACTTTCAGCGCAACCGAAAACTTAACACTTCCCAGCTCTCGATTTTGTGACATCTTATTGAAACGAATCTGCTCTTTGATTATATGACAAAGCCTTTGTCCCTTTTTCCTGAAGGGACTGATTTACATATGATACTTTCTTGTATTGTCAATGATCTTCAGTTTGTAATACTGTACAAAGTGAATTTAAGTTTAAGTAGGAAAATGTTCAGCATAATTATATTAATTACTAGTTGCCACCCGCGACTTAAACCGCGTGGAAAAATTTCCTGCAAAAATAGTAAAAAGCCTAAGTCATTCCACTGGGTTCATGGTGTCTCAACACTTTTTTTTCATCAAAGTCGGTTCATCGCCTTGAGAGTTATGGTCAAGAGTTCATATAAAATTCCCATAAAAAAATAACATTCAGTTTTTGTCGATTATCGTTACCCGGAAATTGGAAAATCGATTTTTTCTTCCAATAAATCCAATTTCGGACTATTGCGAAAATGTTTAAAATAACAATGTCAAATCGGTCTAGCCGTTCTCTAGAGATGCGTTTACTAAGAAGCAGCATCTAATTTTTAATGATATGAATAAGTAGTACAATAAAGGGAAACCTAAGAAAACAAATACAGGCAATTTTAAGCCATGTTACAAACACATTATTTCTTTTCAATCTAAGGCAGCTCGTATATGTTTCGTTACAATAGATCAAAACTGTAATGGTTAGACATATCCACGGGACATGTATAGGCCTTATTAATTGATAAATTGAAGAAGATTAATATGTGACGAGGAAGAGACGGAATATTATTCGGTCTTACCTCTAAATTTTAGACGCTTTGCAAATGTTTGCTACCGTAGCCATAGTAAATTGTCTTATTGTTTTTTTTTTTAAAGAATATTAGCAATGCTATTTAACTAACATTACTAATATTCATTTTAACCCTCTAACTAAGCATTAGAGCTTGTATTTGGAGTGGTTCACGACAATAGTCGAATGGTGGGCTCGAACCTGCGACGTCATGTTTCGCAGTTTTTGATATATGAAACCGGCCGCGGTAGTTTACTGGTCAGGGCATTTCACTTTAGTTTCATCGAGCGCGAGGTAGCTGGTTTGTATCCTCGGTGGACGGCACCTCTAAAATTATTAATAGCAATTTTAAATGCAGTATTTACCATGTGCTCGGCAGTGAAGGAACAAACGGCACGAAACGAAACGGAAAAGATAAATAATAAAAAAAATATTATTTCGTGGATATGGGAAGCCCGCCATTCCGCACTGCAGCACTGTGGCGGGCCCTTCCCGGCTCCTAAACCCTTGCAGATATTTGAGAACCCAGCAGTGGGCATTTACAGACTGCTACTTTACTTATTATGAAAGACACGTTTTTAGGTAAACATTACATGTTTATGAAATAATTTCGCTTGTTTTCTTAATTAATACAATAGACTGGCTGTCCTTATGTAAAGCCGGCACAGCTCTGCGATTACACCGTCCATGTATGTAAATGATGTCCACTGGGACTTTAGCAAACCGCTGGTATTGGATATTTCATATAATATCCTAAGTCATACCACAGCATAACTAATATCTACTGTCCTTACTATGTGTTACTATACGCTATAGCATGCAATTGGTATATGCATTACTTAATAATTACAAAAACCATAGAATTTTTATAACCCTTTTCGGGTTACAGTAATTGTTTCAACATGTTATGACATTGAAAATTCATTGTTTTTGATAAAATTTATCACCAGTATTCGGTAAAGTTTTCTAAGACTACCTACGACAAATTTTTATTATTGTTTTGAAATTAAACTTGTACTTTTATAATAAAAGGTAACCGGTGGCCCACACCTCATCCTCCCTCCCATCTTCTAAATACCGTTAAAGGTACAGGTGGCAAGGCAAGGCAAGGCAAGGTAAAGGTATAAACTGCAGGTGCGTTGCCGGCCTTTAGCAGCGTTGGAGATGTACATGTGCGACGGTAATCACTTACCATCACGTAAACCATTTGCTCGTTTGGCGCATTACCCATAAAAAAAGAAGGTCGCAGGCATCTTTTCTGCTTAGGAGTCGTCTGGTTAACCGCCCTCTTACCCGTTTCTGGAGTCAATCGGCTAGCATTGCAATCACTGTTGTGTTCCGTCTTGAAAGGTATAGAGAGCCAGTATATTTACAGGTTATGAGGTAATGCATCTTAGTCCTCAAGACTGCTAGCTTGTGTCTCACCTCAATCCAATAATAAAATTAAAAGTATTGTAACTTAGACGCTGCTGTGGCGACATCTATGTCACCACATGAGATGCTCATAAATGGCAGACGTTCATTCTGAAAACTGGCGGTGGTGCTATTCACAAATACATCATGCGCATAAATCCATCATCGGACTATGAAAGTTTCTAGGGGTCTTTATATATTTATAGTATATAAGATACAAATAACAACCTAGTGGTGGTGGCTGGGTAATTATATACCAACGTGCAAAATCCCACCAGTTACAAAACGCCCTAAGAATGTCATTATTGTCGATGTTGACATAATAACTAGTGTTAACAATGCGTTAGAGGCCATTCCCCTCCCACACACTCCCACACAAACCGCGTATCGCGTACAGCACTTCCTTACCGCATTCGTAGGCGAAGAGTCACAGGTTCACGGCCTACCCCTGAGTTACTTTCTTTTGTTAACAGGGGTTAGAGCACGTCACTTAATACTGATCCCGACGTAACCGGTCACTGTATTCAGTTACTGGTGCAGATGCACGAGAAATAAAAAAAAACCCCTGCCGGCGGAGACGTCCTCGTACTAAGTACCCCCCAGGTCACAAACACTCGACCTGGCGGGTAGCTACCCTTTTCCTTTCATTACCGTTGTCCTTCATCTGCCGTACTGCTTCTGTCCGTCATCAGTCGGTGGTTGTATCTATTTTTGGTCTTTCTTTTTGTTATATTCCGCCATCTGTGACATGCCATGAAGGTTTCAAGCTTTATGCTTTCTTTCCTTAGTCGACTGTTACGCCACTCATTGGAAAGGAGAAGTTTAATTATTCTTCTCCTTCATCAGCCTGATCAAAAGTCCACTTCTGGACATATGCCTTTTCATTCAAACCCTAACAAAAGCCGCCATACCGACAGGCGAGTTACATCGTAGTGCAGTGCCGGTATACACACACAAGTGATGCTACTCCCTATTATTGGTCTGTGATATTTGGGTTCAGTTTCCTCGGATGGATTAAAATCCAACCGACTATTGAATAGTCGGTTGCCAGAGCCTTGTTCGTAAATTAAAAAAAGGTTGGTATATACCATTGTAGAGTATAAGTGAGAATATTCTCACTTACACTCTACCATTTTACACTTAATAACGAATGGACTATAACATATTAATCAGTACAATATTAAAAATACAACTCCCTTAAGCGCATGTTAGATAGACATCACGATTACAAACAATGGCAATTTAACGGTCACTGACTCTCCCATACTTGGTTAAAGAGACACTGAAAAGCTTAACCTCAACCGCAGGGAGTTTAACGTAGCAAATTAAACTAATTTAGAAAAAGTTCAATTGGTTGAAAAGATAAAGATTTGCGAAATAAGCTTTTTTATTTGTTGGAAATTTTATGTTAGACATGGTAGGATATTGAAATTATATGTAACTCACAAAGTAAGTGTCGCTATTTGTAACCTTCTGAGCCTCGGATCCATTGAGCCACCTACCAGGCAGACAGAGAGTCCAGTCGCTAATACGTAAGTGAATTTTTTTTTATTTATTTTGTAACCAATGTGTATTCACAAATTTTGACAAATAGTATGAGAAAATATTCAAAGGTTTGTGTAGATACTAGTATTCACTGATATGCGTTCAATCGCATATTTGCATACTCCGATACCATTGCGTTATTATATTCAATGCATATGGTAACATTAGTTATGTGGGTACACTGCAAAAAGAAATCAAACAAATGGAGGTACAGTGCCACAGTGATCTACAGATCTACTGATTTCAATACTTATTGTTTAGTACATTATTACGTTGCATAGTAGATATACAGGCTGATTGGAGAATATTGATTTATATTATGATATAAATCAATATTCTCAGGTGTCCAATAAATGCAAAGCATTAAAATACTTTATATATAACTATATTCTTATGAATATTTATTTAGGTTATTAATATTGTTTAAGATGTGATTTTTTAGTTTATATTTTATAACAAATGAGAATAAAATATTACATATTCTACATAATTCTATTTTAGACCACTGCTGAACAATCGCCTCTTCAATTACTGTCACTCTTACTTCCATAATGAAGAAGAATCTAACGACACTTCATATGTTGAAATCCATTAATCGAAAAACAGTATCCTCCTTCTGTGGCAGTCGGGTAAAAAAATCATCGGACGAAGAACTCAATACTGTTTTATAGAGAAAGATATATTACTCTGTTTACATGGATCCGTTTTATTGCGCTATTTAAGGCAATTGCCTATTTGAAGAAAAACTTCAAGACTCAATCTTGACAAGCGTATCCGATGGTCGTAGTGGGACGTGACGAGAATGACATGTATGACTAAATGCTTGTGAACGCTTTTTTGTTATGTTGGTTCCAGTTAATGATCAGGCTTCCTGGAATTGTACCAATGACGTTATCTAGTAGTTTAATTTTAATGTTGTAAATACGACTATGAAAAACTCCTATGAGTTCCTATGAGTTGACGGTCAAGGGTCTAACCCTTGATGACTTTGTCACTCACTTTCGTAGCATAAATCTTCGGGGTTACATGTTCTTCATACTTCAGGTACCCATCCCACCAAAGCATTCCTTTCTCAATTTTGGTTACAACCTTCTCTTTCAAACCACACTTTCCTCTTATGACATATTTTATTTTGGATTGCCAGACGTGCCTTATTTGACACATTCTGACTTCTCACAATAGAGAGAAAGGAACTATTTCCAACGTTTACTTCATTTTCCAATACTTACAATTAAGAGTTGATGATTAATAGTAACAAATTAAAGAATACACCTGTTTCCTTAAATTGAGTGTTGACATGCCAAAATGACGGTCCTCTATGTTGTGTCGGGAATTCGACACGCAGCGGGAATTGTGTATTGTAGCACGCTTGCGCTTCGCCTGGCCTGGTCGGAGAGCGCCAGGATTAGGCGCCACCTCTCGACCACAGTCAGAAAAGGAAAGCATTAATATATTACAAGATAATGTAAAATAATTTATATTCTCCAAAGCTGACAAGCAAAGGGTTAGGAAAATTTAATTAACACCGACACTTAAGGAAAGAGATATATCCTGCAGGCGATTATATTTACAATCTGATAAAGAAGAAGTAGAAAAAGAAAAGAAAGACATAAATAATTCAGGTCGCTGACGAGCTGCGGTATTTAAGGTACTAATCTTCTAATTCTGCGCTTTACAATCCAACTGCCAAGTGTGCCAAGCGTGAAGAACACCCAATGCTGGAATTTTAACAACATGCAGGTAATAAATAATGTTCCGCGGCATTGCTTTTAAATAGCCTCTTACACGTCGTCGTCTAGTCGTCTCGTGACTATGCCAAGCCAATGGAATGTCATTCTAAGACTTTAAATCCAAAATAACGTTTAATAACAGTCTAGACTAATCCCGAAGTACCGAAGACGTACTTTTCACGGTATGAAAACGAAGTTATTGCACAGAATCTATATTAGGTACGTTGTAACGCTCTGGTAATGTTTTGACTTTTGAAGCGATAAGACGGCACATTCATATGCGTATTTAGTTCGCGACTTAGCATTTCGACAGACTTTGTATCTCAACCTCACGTGCTCGCGGTGCGGCCTGCCAGCTGACAGGCGAGGATCTGGCGACGGAGAAACCACCAGAATATACCGAACCCAAATAACACAGAGTAGTGATAGGGAGCACCATCTGCGCCAGTTGCTGCGCTAGAGCGTGCTGAGTATGGGCAAATCTTCCATGCATAACATTTGTAGGAGCTTTCATGGAAATATTTATTACCAACTGTGGGCTTTAACAGGCTGAAGAAGAGAGAAGATGTGTTAATTTTGTTGTCTGCCACTGTCTCTCCAGGGACCTTATGGGATCGAACTCGAGTCTTCTGTTTCGGAGGCAGATCCCCTAGTCACTCGACTATCGTGGCAACTTTATTTGTTCTATATTTATACAAAATTTATATAGTAACATGAAGAGAAGAGAAAAAGTGAAGATTCGTAAGCAAAAATTGTAGACGCTTGCTGAATATGTTACGTTTTCAGTTCATGGAGCATCATTCTCTTTTTTATGTTTATACTGCGTTAAATTACATTGCCATTTGTCTGTGATAAACTACAGTCGAATGCAATTCAACGTCTTTAAATCTAATTTAACCACAGATTATACAAATCCAAAAGTATCGTAGGCGTACATAAACGTAAATGGATTGGAAATAGCGTATTAATGCGTTGACTTTATAATTGACTGAAGGGTACAATGTCATTAAAATTGTAACACGTATACGCGATTCAAACATACCCGAGTCCGTCTCAGCACAGGAATAAATTTCGGTACATTTTTATTGCGTGGTGAACTGGTTAAGTCTACATATGCGGGTGGCTGCTGACTAAGGTCTAAGAGGTTTATGTAAATTACGCTTGCCAGTAAAATTTCGTAGCTCTGTCAGAGGCGGAATAACTATTTCAAATATGTTACTTAAATTATTCAGAGCTGTGTCGGGCAACATCGTCTTTGGTGCGAGCTAGTTGCGCAAAAAAGATATATATCCAAAAATTCTCAGTGGAACGTAAGAAAGGATTTCTTACAACTTCCCCGTTTTTAAATTTTTGATAATAATAATATATCGCGCACAATCACACTCGTGATCCAGTTCCAATATGGGATTCCCTTTGTTTAGGTAGCTGGGTAATATAAATATACCTCCATACTTATGTAATCATAATATATATAGTAAATAAACATACATGACTCAGTAACAGACATTAACATTTATCTTACAAATATATGCGCCTAGCAGGATTCGAGTTCGCGACCCTCGTCTTCGAAGGCTGGGTCTAGGTTATCGGGCCGGATGATTTTGCTCCATTTGGTACATGGTTTGCACATAGCGACCCAACTTTATTGTCTAGGCATCTTTTAGTCTAACGTGCTCATCACAATTCTAAATTCGGTCAAATATTTCAAGCAACTTTTTATTAATTAAAAAAAAATTGTCTAAAAAGTTTCATTATTAACACGGCTGCTTTGTAATTACTGCCAGCTGATACGAGCGTGATGGATGACTGCGGCTATTAACCTTCTACTAATGCAGTGAACAATTTCGCGGCAAGGAGAGATTAGCGCCACAATATCGTGATAGGGGAACAATAAGCTGTCCCATATTGCACTAGAGGGACGACTTGGGTAACTCCGTTAATTCGCTTCAATTAACGCTATAAATATTATTTATAATTTGAATTACAATTAAATATTAATATTGTTTAATTAATTACATGTATGAATTAATTATAGCTATTATCAATATTATAATTGGTTTGGTAAGAAAATATTGAATGACATCATTTTACCTAATTACAGGATATTGTTGAACCTTCTTAAAGAAGATTAATTATTTATTTTTTGACGTAATTTAAAGTAGATTTCCTTTGTCAAACGTCAAATCTTAGTTTTTTACAATCTACCATCGTTTCGTAGAACCGTGGAACCCCATTCCTCTAATATATAATATCCATATATATAAGAAACCAGGCGAAAGAAACTCTGTAGTTATCCTCTTTTTAGACTTTTTTTTTCAATAATTGTAGATCACCTCAAGCAGTCAAAAGGTGGATAATTTTTTTTAACCAGCCTAATATCCCAAAGAGTTTTCAAGATATAGGCTTCCCTCGAGGATTCGCCATAATTACCACGATTGGCAAACGGATTAGCGATGTTACAGTGTGACTGTCAATAAATTTTCCTTTCGGCATTGACGAGATGCTTATTTCGCCATCAGTCGAAAGCCCTGACATATTCCTGATATTTGTCCATTTCTGACATCACCAACGGGATGAGACGGGAAACTGCGGATATCGAATAGTGATATGTACAAAATCACAGCGACAAAAATTATGTAAAGAATTTAGTCATAAGAAAGTTAGAAACTCTATAGTGGGATATTTGAAATTTTCAACAGTTTTCAATTACATTCCTTCTTTAAAACAGGGTTAGCTCGAGCTTGTGAGTGGTTTAGAAGGAGAAACTTTTCATGTTAATCATGTCGGGTGAACGCTCGACTCATATAGTCTTCTGAAAATATTCATGTTATCTATGATTTAATGTAAAAAAAGATGAGATCTGAGAGATGTCGTGCATGTATTTTACTTTGTTTTGTATTTTAATAACTCTTTCAAACATAAAAATAAACAAGTTTTCTTGCTGCCTGAGTTTTTTCCAATGTTAGTCTGATGGTGTTGATCTGGTGGTGACGTTAATCTGGTGGCGATGGTGGGGCCGCGGGGGGAGAGGAATACCGGTATTGCTACGGTCCGATCTCTCTTCTCTTCTCGTTTGAAGTATGTCCGGAGGTAGAGCAATGCACCAGATTCTGCTCTTTTAGCCAAAGATTCGCATAAGAAGAAAAAGATAAATGTGCATTATTTATCTTCTTTATATTATTTTCTTCAATATAATTTAATTTACAAATGATTAACAATAGATTAAGTTATAGTAGAATAAAATGAACTTTGATAAAGGATCAAAGTTCATTTTATTCTACTATAGTACATCGAATTTCGAGCACAAATATCAAAGTGTGTTGTCTTATTATACTCGAAAAGTTTGTCGAGGTTATTAAAGCAGCCGCCGGCTGATAACGGGAGTTTCAAATAGTGATGACTTAAAGCACTTACAAACAAAGATCTTTAAAATAAGGGTAATAATGGATTAAAAAACTTTGAAATTGTATAAAGTTTCATTTAGAAGACGATATAAAATATAATGTAAATCTACAAACTGATTAAAAAACTAAAATAAGCACCCACGACCGTATACCCAATACTGGGGTGGTTAAAGGTTTAGACATCTTAGACTTTTTAACCACTTTTCATTAGATGTTATTTGGTACAATGTTGTCACATCGTTGTGATGGTAGTGTGCCTGTTACCATCTTAGTGTCCAGGACAACGATAAAAACCGTACATAAGTTTCGAAAATACTCATCGGTAACCGCCATTCATGTAGAGAATCCAACCCGAGTCTCCTGATACAGAGGCAGATCCCATTGCCACTCGGCTATCGTGGTTTGAAATAAATAATTAAATATAATAACAGTAAAACATACACTTCCAAACATTTTTCAGTCTCATTTTCTAACAGAAAGGGTCCTTAGAAACTTTAACAAGTTATCCGAAAGATTTTCTAAATAGCAAATTTAATCTAAACAACTCTTTTAAAGATTAATATGCGAGTATACTTTTACTTTATCGTTTTTATTACTTTCGGCGGATTACACTTATTCTTTTGTTAGCTTTTAATTACGGTTTATGTAAAATTCAGATGATAAGCCGTTGTAGTGTTTACGCATACGCGTTATATAATAATAAATAAAAATAAAAATATGCACATACGCACAATAATGGAGTGTTCAATGGTCATCCACTTTAAACCAGAGCTTGTTTTGGAACAACGTGTCAGGTGGTCAGCCTGTCGCCGTCGCCAAGATAACGATACAAATAGTAGATACGTTAGTTACTTGAACTAATTAGTCTAAATAGAAACGAGCCGTCCACTAATTAGTAATTAGATCCCTTAACCATTCGCCAATCGTGTCTATTAATATATACACACTTATACTGCCCTCGGAGGATATATACTCTCTTTTACCACATACTACGAAATAGGCTCCAGCGACCGACTAATGGCCGAAAATCCACTCGAATTTGGGTTCGGCGTACCCAAATTCTTCAGACACGTGATGAGGAGGAGCTTATCTAGTCTAGGATACCGGTAGTGTGCTCATCGACCTGCCTCTCAGTGTGGTGAGTATGGGGTAACTATTCTCTAATCAGAGATATGGTCAAATATTCAAGGATATGGCATGCGAGCTTTTGTTAACGCATCGATTAAAGGCCTTAGCCCTGCAGTGGATTTATATATTCTGATGATGGTAAGTCTGTGTGTACAGCTCGTCCACAGAACCTCAGGAGAATGTTGACGTTAGCAGAAGTGTAAGGAGCCGATTTGTGACAGGACTAGCGGAACCTTTCCTTCCTAGAAGAGGGAACATGCATTTTATAGGCTGACGAGAATGTCATCTGGGACCTTGTCCTCATCACCAGCGACGTTATCCGCTATGCGTCAAATAGCTTGCGTCTAAAATCATACTATGTTATGTTTGCAACATGCTTTGGTTTATCCAAGACATGTTTTAGTTTATTGTTGATTTTATAAAATAACACTATGGTCTTATCCGAGAATAGCTTACACGGAATTGTTGTGAAATATTTTTATGTCATAGCGGATTCGGCCTCTGGCGGAGGATATTGGTTAAATGCTAGCTTATTCACAATTAGAAAAGGAGAAGCACTTAACGGTGACGCCCAAATCGACGTAAGCGATAATTTTTAATAAAAAATAATTCGTAAAAAAAAAGCGTTTGTGAAGCGTCAACCTAAACTAGATGATAGATGAAGTATTGTTTAAATGAAAAGGGAAAATAGGCCTTCGTTTTCGCCAAATGCCAAGTACACCTTTACGTGTTGTACTGTGCTAGCCAAGAAAGGAGCTTCTGGGGATTGAATGGTGGAAAATCCGAATCCCACGGTGTCCACATAAGCGATGGTTAACACCATCACTAATGCGTTAGTAACGGCACTGCGCTCACCAACCCGCTAGTCCAGCTTGGTGAGTATGGGCTAACCATACAAGAAATATGTTGCGACGTTTGTCGGCACTTTCATGAAGAGGCCTACGTTAAGCGGTGGACTAAAATATGTTTAAATAGGCTCTTGGCAAAAATTTGTTTAAACTTTTATTATCTAAATAAAGCTTAATTTTTTGACTGAAAAATCAATACAATCATAAATAGTCGCTATACAATTTAATCTAACCTATAATTTTCAATTCATTAAGTACAATACCTCTATGGTACATTTGAGTAGGGGTAGTGCCTGAAGTGATTACAGAACATTATTGTTCTCGATTCTAAAGCTTATAAAGAGCCATTAAGACGTACTAATGACACTTGTCAGATAAAGTTAAAGGGCTAAACAAAGGGTCATTTTAAAAAGTATTTCTTGTTGGCTTCTAGGTTAAGATTTAGACACGAATTTTAAGATTTTGTTTAAACGAACGACAATAATATTAACAGAAGGGCGAGATTAATACTAAGTAGGGGACTATTTATAACCATCAAATACTATAATTCCAAAATATTTACTTTGTAGGTTATACGTAAAAAATGTTGAACATGAAGAGCACAGACGCTTTGCTCTAAATAAATTAAATATGGTGTTAAAATAACCACTCACGCCCTTCACCAATGGGGGTAGACAGAGATTACGTATTCTAATTTGGAACGAGGCAGCAGTGACCCTAGTGCCAATCGCAAAGTCAATCAGGCTTTCGCAACCCATTTGACGCCTCTCCGGTAGATAAATGATGGCCACCGGGTTAACAGCAAGGGGTTTTAGTCGGTTCAGCGCCTAATGCTGATCCCGACCTACCCACAGGAGGCACCTTTCCAAACGGTGGCCAAAAAAGACAGTGACAGGTGGTAAGCTTGGGGTTAACGGGTTTCCCTCGGAGATTATCATGACATTTTCGTGGCTTTTCCCTTAATCGCGTATTAGGCGTAACATTGTTGTTGTAGTAACATTAATTTTTAGTTCCAGTTGCAATGTGGTGACGGGGTAAGAATAGCTGTCACACCCCATTCTTCACGTTAGTGACTTCGAGGCTATTGACGAGTAAGGTGTTAGGTGTCCGGTACCTACGATCGCTTAACCGCTCACCACGCCTGGCGATGTAGGGAAATCGTCCCATTGGGAGAGACCTACGCCGAGCAGTGAACTATAACCATGAATGAATGAATATAATTTTATTGTAGTCTACACAACAAAAGGACACAGGAAACATGAAAAAAAGCAAGCCGATTAGAAGATACAAATTTGCCGTATTATCACTGCATAACAATCTCTTCCAGACAAACATGTTATGAAAAAAAAGTTAATTCCAGAAAGATATATTTTCGTATAATCTGTTATGTTCATAAAGTATATTTTAGTAAAATAAACATAGAAAAGTAAAATAAATTCTTAATATAGCACTTTTCGTTAATAATTAGAGCTAAAATGTCGCAGGGCGTTTACTCAAAATATCTTAGACATTTATCGAATCAGTCTCGGTAATAGTGAAATGTGTAATTAAGTTATTAAAGCCCGGACCATCTTAATTATACTAAAGTGACACAAATACCTAATGATCAAAAACTTGTATAGTAATAGACTTACCTTAGCATCTTTTCAAGATAGTTATTGACCTAGAACAAGCATGGAGAAGGTCAACTGATCGACGATCTCGTCGATTTAATAAATGCTGGTTTTTTTAGTACAATTCATTTTTTCGGCTTACCTGATGGTAATTAATTACCGTCGCCCACGTACATTTTTAACTTTAGAGCAGCTGCAGGTGCGTTGCCGGTCTATATCGATATTAGAGGAATGCAAGAGATGATATGGAAGGGGGTTTAGGGAGGGAGGAGAAGAAACACAGGAGCACAAGATGCCTCTACTTTTTTTTTTTTTATAAAAAATAGGCCTGCGTTTGACCTCAATCTTGCGCGATGGAAAGCGAAGATGAGGCCTAGGATGGTACACGCTTGCCTAGATGTCTGTTCACTTTGGCCTTGAAGATATCCACGTTGGTTTTCTGCGAGGCCGTGCCACCGGCTTTGCTCTTGCAGTCCGCGTGTAATTTGATCATAATCAGTTGTAGGTAGCCTCGTGTGATGTCCCAAAATATACATTAACACAGTGAGCTGCGCTTGTATAAGTAATCGAGAAGTTAAATATATAAACGGTTGTGTGCAATTTTAAAACATGCATTAAATTTCATAATGTGCCACAATTCATAATTTCATAATTTTAATTTACCACGTGATCTGCAATGCAAGAAAGAAAGCCCGGTGCCTTTACCGCTATGCGTGGTTATGTTCGTGGTAGAGCCAAGCAGTTTGTCGCTGCACGAATGGGCCTGCTCGACCGGGGTAGCATCACCTCTTCCACGAGGCAGGCAACGCACCTGCAGTTCCTCTGATTTTGCAGACGTACGTGAGCGTCGGTAATCACTTACCATCAGTTGAGCCGCTTGCTCTTTTGACCCTTACTCATAAAAAAAAAAGCTACATAATAATTTTTAAAATTTTCTTGTGTGTTATGGGAACATTAGTTAAAGGAGAGTAGAGTTTTTGTAGAATATTTTAGGCTACTTTGCATAGAAAGGGGACACAAAAATGTAATGCACGAAATTTTCCGGTTATTACTCTTAACGCTTTTAATACTGCCATATCACGACACAAAGATACCTACGTAATGCACAAACCGTGTAAATAATTCAACTAGACGAAGATTTATGACCTGTACCCTAAATGTGAGTTCTTTTAGATTCCGGGAGTTTTAAACTATTAAATTACAGTGCTTAGATTTACATAAAGTAACATTGGGCGACCAGCTGGTACTGTAATCGTTTAAATAAATGGATGTTCTTATTTGTCATCTTAAACAGCTTGACTGAGATCCGGTGTCCAGCAGCCGTAGGCCTTTCCTAGATAACGCCATAAAACTGCCTTTTTTTTTGGGAAAAGGGGCAAACGCGCAGGTGGTTGGTTTGATGGTAAGTGATTATCGACGCCTACGTACATCTGCATCACCAGAAGTGCTGCAGACGCATTGCCTGCTTTTAAGGTTTGGAGCGGATGAAGGAGAAGAGGTTGGGGAAGGAGAGGAGGGAGGGGTGTGGGCTTTCGGTTACCTCACTCACCGAACGAAACGCAAAAGCAAAACATGCTTCCACTGCGCGCCGATTTTCCCTAAGGTGTGGTACTGCCCCGGTAGATACAAAATTTAAATGATTTTAGTATATAAATAATAAAACAAAATTTTGGGTTATAATGAATTTGATGTCAGATAGAAAATGCGTCTAATATCTAGTAGTAGGCACCGAGATTTCGTGATTTCATTGTTCATCAAATGGTGCAATCAGCCACCGAATAAGACTAACTAGGGGTAAAAAGATCCTAATTCCACACTGGTGTTGTTTTCAAGCCGTGGCAAGCCATGCCATGTAAATGACCAAAATTACCAAGATCCAGGTATCAAATGGGACAGCATTTTCCGGCAGCGCATCTGTGGCTCCTCTGGTGTTGTGGGTGTTCGTGGGCGTCGGTGATCACTTACCATCAGGTGAGCCGCACGCTGGTTCTTCTATAAAAAAAAAGCATGCGCAGATCTTCGGAAGCAAACTCGGTAACGAGACTATACGTTCTATTTTCCAGAGAGACAGAAAGGGGTTCAATAAAACCCGTTTGTTCACGCTTTCGTGGAAAATTTAAATTGATAGTCTTTAACTACCTTACAGGTGTGACAGATGTGACAACTTATAAATATATATATATATATATATATATATATACGTATATTCATAAATACATGTATAGGTGTACATACTTTTTTACCATTAGAAATAAACCTAAAAGCTGTTTTCAATTACACACAAATTTCATGGTTGATTTACGACGACGTACCTATCTGATATGAAGCGCCCAAATAACCGGATGGAATGGAAATTCGGAATCTAGATTGGAATTACAAACAGAATTTTCAGAATGAAAATACTCGTATGAAACTTCGATTCGTAAAAAGTCGGATATTGGTGTCGACAGACAGCGGATTTATATGCGAGCGATTTTCTAACATAAAAAGATTTTACGAACGCATTATTCTCATCCGACTGGAGGATAGCGTTCAGTCACTAAAAAACCTTAGAAACGAGCAGTTTGACTTCTGTGTTCAACAAGTGCTCCGCCTCATGGTTCACGTACTTGAAGGCCTCATCGAAAGCCCACAAATTAGTAGCAAATCTTTCATAGAAGGCATTACAGCCTTCGTCGGTGATTGCTATGAACATTTCCTGCAGTGGACTCAGATTATGCTGATGATGATAAATAGATTCCTTATTTAAAAGTTGAATATGCGTTATACCTTTTTATGCGGTAAAGTCACACTAATTTGAATAAAAACTTCAAATTATATTTTAGAAGTACATACATAATATAGAAGAATAAGGACATACATATATAACATATATAATGGAGTAGAACTAGCCATTTATTGGAAAATAAAAAAAATATTTTCGGATTCTTCTGAGCACTTTGTGATAGTTCTGTATTTGTGCCTAAACAGACGAAAACAATATCATTTTAAGAATAGTCACGTCTTAAAATTGTATAAATGAATAAGGTACAGGAGCATTTTCATGCGATAAGATTAGCCCCAGTTTTATGAAAAGTACTTAATTTTCAAAATAACAAACGGGTTAGATTGAAAATACATTATTTGAACAATACAGCATAATAATTTTAGTAATGCTGAGATCGGGACAACTCCGGAGTGTTAGCATAATATGACAAAATCAAGACCAAAAATTGTTCTGCGTTTCTTTCTTTGCGATATGTAGGATTGTATTGTTTTACCAGTCCTAACATCATGATGTTGTAACGTAGAATTATTATGTGCAGTCCTTACAAACAACCTATCCCATGCGGGACACGAGCTCGTAAATTGCAGCGCTGCAGCTAAACACTTGTCCCTTGCGGCACTGTGCTGACAGTCGAATGCACAAATGGATTTCATATTATATTTGTTGTCGAAATTATGGTTTTGTGCTTATATGAAATCGACTAATCAAGGACCTAAGTTTCAGATTACAATTTGAAACTGAGAAGTCATCCGTGTTTTCAAACTTCAAAGATTTCCTAACGCCAAGGTGAGATAGATTGGCGTAATAATGCTCTTCTTCAGGTGATATAAATTTCAGTTAGAAGTGCTCTCCTAAGGAAAAACAAAGGGAACAAAGTTGAAGAAAATAAATTACGACAGATATCTTTCTTCTAGTTCCTTGTTGGGCCAACATTTTATACTTTCCAGAGTAAAATGTCGGTTTATTCTTATTGGAAGGATGATTCGCACTTATGTTTTATTGCGAATTTTACGACTTGAAGAAAACAAAAGCAATGTTTGATAAAGATATCTTGAGAAAAAGTGTACGAGAAGTATTATTTCTATGTTATTTAAAACTAGGTTCGTTCAAAAAACTTTCGGGAAAATTTAACCGACTATTCAACAAGGAATTATTCTTATAGAAATATGATGCTCACACAATAAGGTCATTGTAGTTATGTTGATTGTTGATGTAGGTAGCAGAAACTGCGGCATTGTATGTTTCACAATAGCACTGTCGTTTTTACCTTTGTGGAGTTTTCATTATCACAGTAGTCTCTTTGCACTTTCTAGTTTTTAGAAGTCCGTAGAAGCTTTTTCATTGTGTAGCTACGACAGTAGGTGACGTGTCTCTTAGGGGCATTATAGAATATAGGTCTGCTAGCAACCGCCTGCGGCTTTGCCAGCGTGACTGATATCTAACAAACATAGACTGATATGTAACAAACATAGACTGATATGTAAAAAACATAGACGGATTGTAACAAACGAGATCTCTGCCAAATTTTATTTAAATCCGTTTAGTCTTTCAGACGCGAGTAATATCCTTAATGGCCGGCCAACGCCCCTGCCGCGCCTCTGGTGTCGCAGATGTACGTGGGAGACGGTTATCACTCACCATCAAGTGAGCCGCTTGCTCGTTTGCCCCTTATCCCATAAAAAAGACTCTCTCCATAGACCAAGCTTGATTGTGAATGTGGTCTTTCTTACATAAGGCAAGCTCAAAGATTTTTAAGGTCCCCCGTAAAAAACACATAGCTAATGTAAACATCGTTACTCCAGAGAGTCCCCAAGTATAATCGCCTCAACTATTAAATCAGGTTTAATAGATCATTGCTTATAACACCTATGTCACCCTTAGGGGTACGCACAGGTTACCGATTTCCATTTTGCACTTTTGTCTTCAGCGTAGTCAAAGGGTCTTCTGTAACCCACTTTTTGACTTTGACTTGGGAGATAGAACGTGTCGGGTAGCGAACCTCAGTTTTGTTCCCGGAAATTGCCAAGTGATTTATAAAACCCCACAATCACCTCTTTCGATACCCACAGGAATTAAGCGGGTGACAGATTCTTACGTATAATTAATATGAATTAATATAAGATTCCTCCTTTTATCTCTTCATTATAACTGAACCTTCGCCTCATTCATGTGCAATCAGACTGTTCGGATATAGGTCGAAAATACTGGCCGATCTCATCACGTTCTTAATAAAAAGGAAAATCGGGTCGGAAGCCATTCAAAGTTGTTCACAGTTCATTGAACTTATTCTGTTGAATACGAAAGGATCGTGATACTGTTTCAGTATCAATTATATTATCGATTCCCAGGCAGCTGCCCCCCCCGAGAATTGCATTGCGGCTGACATTGACACAAATTAATAGTTTTCGAAAAGAGCAAATTGATTGGCCAATCAAAAAAGTGATTCTATCCACGAAGTATTTCCATCCATCAATTTGAAGTCCACCCAAAATTTTAGTTCCTTACTATCAAAAGAAAATAAATTTTTGTGGACCCCAATTTTTTGTCACGCCAACGTAGAGCCCCGTGGACCCCTGGGGGTCCACCTGGGCCTAGATCATACAAATAAATAATTGTTTCTTCTTCTACTTTAGTCTATTGCTGAACATAGGCCTCTCTAAGAAATCTACAGCAAAAGCCGGTATACATTTCTTGTCTTACTGAATTGCAAGCGGTGTGTACAATAAGGAAAATCATAATTTTATTAATAATTAAAATCTTCAACAAAATTGTGTTTTTCTAAAGACATTAATTAACACCTAAAACGGTGGACACCCATATAAACAACCCTCAATATTAATACGTATATAATATTTATAGCGTTTACACTTTTCTTATGAACTGAGTAATAAAAAAACATTTAATGGTTGAAAAAATATTTTTAAAATAAAGTATTTTTCATACATCCTTACATTAGATATAAAAGACTAATGCTTTATCTTGTTTCATTGGCTACTGCACTCCAGGGACTGATTTTGAACTGAGCAGAAAATACAGATGGTGTACTTCTTATTGATTGCCTTTACCCTTCTGTCAAACTTATGTCGCGAACTTGTAGTGATGGTTGTGTCATATTAAATTTCTGTTTATCTTCCGTTTTGTTGCATAATATTATTGTGTGCAGTGTCACTATGAAATAGATTGTCGGATCGTCAAATAAATGGCACATGCAAAAACACTGCGTCCAAAAATACTATCTATATACCATACATATATTTGTACCATGTGGAATTGGTAGTATTGTCGCCGAATGCTGAGCAACGGCGTCAATCGACCTTGAAAATGCTCTCTGCTGAGAAAAGGCGTGTGGTATTGGTGTTAGAATCTGCCTCCTTATTTCCGGGAAAATCGCAATGGCTATCGACAGATGGCGAGATAATCATGACGTAAAATACCAGCCCAAAGTTATCAAGACCGAAGACAGACAGCAGCGTCTAACGTGTGACGTGTACCAGAGGTACTGCGATCGCAATTCCGCTTGCTGGCCGTGGCGATTATGATAAATTCTCCTTGTAGTAGACGGTTAAGAGGACTTAGGAGGACCGTCTACTATAAATAGTCCTGTGCAGTAGCTGCTAATGTAAGATACGGAGAAAAGGTCACCTCTCCATTCATCTAAAACTCTCTCAAATATTTGAGTTTTAGAGCTGGGAAGAATCCACCACGCTATTCCAGTGCTGGTTGGCAGTGCAGTAGTATTCATAAGAGGTTCTAATATAAAATTAGTTCATAGGTGGTAGAACTCCTTTTCTGTTAAGGAGCTGTCTTGGTAGGTACCACTCTCTTATCTATTTCTGCCGCTAATCAACAGTGGTTATAGAAAGCCAGAAAAATTACAGACTTTTTGGCATTCCATCGTAGTACTCAGGGGTGACAAAGCATCTGTAACTATCGTCGATTGATGTTGTTAGCGGGTGACCAAGGGTTGCAGTAGGCACTGACCATCATGTGGGCTGTTTGCTTGTTTATCTCTGCGATCCTATAAACAAAGAGAACTTTTTTTTTATTGAACGCAAAATAAATAAATTTATTAATTTGTTTTGCAGTTTGTCGAATGTTAATTTCAGTTGAACTTTACGAAGGTTGCGAGAGAAAATTTCACACTTCAGCACAGAATTCAAGCAGCTGCGGTTGACACCAGAATTTATTTTCCGCTGGTCCCACTCTGGAAGATAAATAACTTTCATTACGTTCACTCCAATTTGTAAAGCTTAGTAATTACTTTTAGACATTTAATTTATATTTGTTTTGCACAAATCGGCAATTACACAAGTAAATTGTACAGTATAGTAAAAGTGCATTTTAAAATCCTTGCTTATTGATAGTTACTCGTAGTGTAGTTATAATGTATAAGATTCATATACAATTCATTTCCGTAACTTAGCTGGATATACAAAAATAAGAATATTTTCGGTAATCGTCACGTTTGGCATATGTATTGGTGATAGCTATATTATAGACCCCTGCATCCTAAACGCTGGTTCCCATCATTTATCTGGAATTGTTAAGAATCGTCCGTAAAATCGTTTTATTTAGAAAAATTTACGCCAATTATTTGTCTCTTTGTGGTCTTTTCGTTAGTCGACGTTTACTACGCTACCATTTAAACTGTCCATACATGTTTGGCTCTACTCCTTCCTATACTCGAAAGACAGTATGTTACACAATTATTTTGTTATGGATCCTCATTTTAAATTTACAATTGATAGTAAAGTAGCCAAAGATATCACAGTGCTTGTCAAAAGCCTCTCCTAATTTAGGAAAGGTTTCTAGAAACCTAGAATCGCGAAGACAACGTTACGCTACTCCAGTGCGGTTTCCTGGACTTTTTATATTATGTCATCGAAATATTTAATTTTCATATTTTAGATAAATTTATCTATATTTTAGATATATGATGAAATATATTTAAGGCGTGGAGTGTATGTGGTGCAACTCTCACACCCGCCGCTTGAAAACAATCATGAAAATCAATCATTTTCTTGACTCTACCACGCGTAATGCTAATTTGTTTCGAATGGCAAGTGAGTGAATCGGAGACAACATTTACTGGTAATGTGGCATTTCCTCTTAGTCCTCGGAGGTCATAACTCACCTGAATAGAGGTATGTTATACCTAAACCACATAAATATATACAATAATGTATGGGTAGTAACAGAAACCCCTTGCTATCTGGTGGAATATGTGCTCGTTTATTATTTGAATAACAAAAGGAAACGTATTACTCAAAAGATTATGATGATAATTTTTATATGCTGTAGAGTCAAATGGCGGCTTTTGCTGCTGCTCGAATGGGCCGGCTCGACCGGTATAGTACCACGACCTCGCAGAATACCAGCGTGAAGTAGAGGTATCTTGTGCTTCTGCGTTTCGTTCGATGATTGAGGTATCCAGAGGCCCACTCCCTCTTCTCTATCCTTTTTCCTCTTCCCCAAATATACTTAATGACCGGAAACGCTCCTCTGGTGATGCAGGTGTACGTTAGGGTCGGTAATCACTTACTATCGGGTGAGCCGCTTGCTCGTTTACCGCATTTCCCATAAAAAAAGACTATTACATAACATAGCATTTCGTAAGGCAGTGTATTAGGTCTCCTTCTATTTATGATTTATATAAATTACTTGCTACTAGTCAATGTATGACATTATTTGCTGCTGCCTGCACGGTAACCATGATATGTAATGATAGCAATTCTTATGAATCTGACATGAAATACGTCGATACCAATCATTGTGTAGGTTTAGGGTTAGAAGTTAAAATCAATTAAACTAACACGAACATAATGCATGTTAGTTATCGCCCATTTTTATATATAAGAAATACTCGAGATGATACGAGAAATTTATTTTTATTGACAATGTCTAGAATGCTGAGTTACAAAAAAAAATCATTAGCATTTTATGCACGTAGTAAAGTCTTGTATCTGTATTGTAAACACAAGTTATCTTATTTTTAAATAAATGCAGAAATAAAATAATAAATATTTAATTTTTATTATTGGGCGGTCAATTTATTTTGTTATAACTTCTTAATAATTTATCAGTCACTTAATGGATCATTCGAGATGTACCAACATATAAACACCCTTCTGCTGCCTTCTTTGATTTTTGTGACAGGTGCAGAGAGTTGCCAAGGTGAGTCCACGATTCGGTCCAAGTGAGAGTTGGGGAACTTTGTACCCTTATGCTTATGTACATAAAAATACATAAAACTCACTTAGAACATTTTAAGAACAACTTGAGTAGTCAAATGATAGAATTTGATTATAAAATATCACTTTTATAATTCCATAAGAAATTTTATGGTAGCATTTAAAACTCTCTGTGATGTCCGTCGTCCAGATGGAAAGTCGTTGACATACTTTAAGGTTAGCTTAACTTTTGTTTTAAAAATAGAGACTTAAGAGAAGTTTACTAGCACTTTAAAGTATTTTTATGCCGTTATGCTAATTTACTTATTATATTATAAATCTGTAAAATAGCTGTATAAAATTAAATATATCTAAAAAAAGGTTTGATTCAACATAAAATGTTATAAATAAAACAATCCCATACTCATAGATAATACGCAAATGAAGACGCGGACAAAAGCTAGTAACAGAATACTTTTAATCAAGTGTGTATCAAACGTTTAAAAATATTATTTATTTTAACCATTTGTATTTGATTCTTATTAATACTAAACTTTTAAGTCTAAATAGAAGTTAGTTTTCTAACAGTTGTTTCTGAAATGAATCAGTTGCATCAATCAGCGCGCATAAAATTTTTACGGTGCCATTATCGTATAACAAATCTCATAGCCTTGTTTGTGTGATATACAGTAAATAAAGGCACTTTAAACCGTGATTGCTTTCGCAGCGGTGTACGAGACAAACTTACTTTGTTTGTTTAAAACTAACAAAGAAATCGTCGGTATTCACCGTCCATATAAAATGTAATGGAATAAAACGGAGCAATCCTTAGTAGCGCTTTTCTTCTTGAGAGTCTTGACGTTCTCTTTATTTACGTCGATAATAAAAAAAGTTTCGTATTTCGAATCTGTCAATGAACTTGTTATCGCACAGTTTTTTTACGCTCAATTTGGTAATATATGTTTCACTTGCAAAATATTAAAATAACCGTTCAATGGAATCAGTAAATATCATCAGAGGTTATATTTAAAAGAATCTCAGATACAAATGTCTATGAGTATTTATAGCCAACATCAAAAAAGATTAACATTTATTGAATGACTTTAATCATTTTCATGATTGACTTACTTATAAAAAAAATTAAAATGGACTATCAGAAGTATATAAATAAATAAAAAAAAAAAAGTTAGAAAGAGTAACCGTTTGTGTTACTCTATGATATTAGTTTCAAGCCATTACTTTAATGAAGTAGCTAGATTATCAAATAAAAGTATAGTAAGAAGAGAGTTATACCTAACTTTATGCCAATGTGAAACCTGATCTTCTTTACTGTAACGATGTTGCGCGGTGCAGAGTCTATTCGCTTCGCATATTTTCAAGGCAAAATACGTGTTGTGTTTTGACTTTGGAAGTAGGGTGTGCCGGTGTGTGTTGTATTTATTGACTGGTTAATGTTATAGCGGCAATTGTAGCGTAGGCACTTGTGGAAGGGAAGCTAGTGGTCTTCTCTTTATACTAAGTAATACGGCATATTTTATTGTTGCCTTATTATCTTGTTTCTCCTATTAAATGTTCCTGTTAAGGCAAATCTTACCCTATTATGCAAATCTCGGGTAATAAATAATACCAAAATATTTTACATGACGACGTATGAACTAAAAATATTGCTCAATTCGTAGAACATTTTGATATTCTGCTCACGTATTTAATAATGGTGGCTAATTATGTCGGTATTCATTGCAAATGCTTTGATTCTGGTAAAAATCTACATACATATTATATATGTACATCACGTTTACCCAAATCTCAGTCACAGTTCATACAGTATCAAGTGAAATTAAGTTGTACTATTTCTGAATAAATGACATATGTGCCGCCTACTTTTTACTTTTATACTTTCAGGCGAACTAGAACTTGTAGTAGACAATGACCCAGCCGCAGATCAGTTCATTACAAAATTTAACTTCTATGAAAGCTATTTTAAAAATAAATTGGATAAGGCTTCTTAAAAGAACTTTTGGTACCAAAGAATTATAAATGAAAGAGCCACGTAGCTGTATTATGTAAATATAGTGTTTTAAACACAGCATTGCATCTGCCTTACTTCCATTTACACTTATTTCTCTGAATTTTCATTAGTTATTTCATTTTATAAGTAAGGTAGTTCCTGGTGACCTATATTTTATAATTTATGTATAATGTGAGCTCTTATAATATAATCTCTACACCGGGTGTTCATTTATTTGTTTTTTTTTTTTGGGAAAGGCGGCAAACCCGTCGCCCACGTACATCTGCAATACCAGAGATGCTGCAGGTGGGTTGCCGGCCCTTAAGGGTATTTAGGAGATGGAAGGGAGGATGAGGAGGGGGATTGGGAAGGGGAGTGGGCCTCCGGATACCTCACTCATCGATTGAAACGGGGAAGCTTGTTGCCAAGCCATCCAATTCGAGCAGCGGCAAAAGCCGCCGCTTGGCTCTGCCACGTTTAAGATCATTTGCTATGATTTATGGTCCTATCGGTGCGAGTCCTGCTCACATTCGAACGTTTTTATAATGACGTTTATTACTGAAACTATAACGCTGTTTATAAGATGTAACTCAATCTACTGACACAAAACGTTAATATATGTTGTAATAAGTATAATTAATTGGTCGATTTTATGCATGGTGATATCCTCATTTAACACTATAATAAAGATGAAATTAAAACATTAACCTTGAGATATTTTCTTAGTAGTGGAGATAGTCATAACAAAATTTTATGTTTAATTTTCCGAATCTTAAAATTATTTGATTTCGCCGGACTGGCCTTACGCATCAATTTATGTGTCTTTAGATTGGTATTATTATAAAAATAAATAAAATAACAAATAAAACAAAAACTAAACAAATAAATATTGTGATAATATAAACGTAAAGCAGTATAAGTGTCTTTTATAAACTTTATTAACATAGTAATGATAAATTCGTTCAAAGATATCAGTCTGATGTTATCAGACATAGGGTAGTAGACAAGCTGAAGAATTTACTTGATATATTTGACATTTGCCTCGACGGTAAGTGTCCAATCATAGAATCGGAACTTAAAGGTCAAGTCAAGTGAATGTCAATGTATTTACTTACGAAATCGAAATTTTAAAAGAGGTTTAGAAGCTATAGAAGTGACCATAACTTAAAGGACCTTTTAAAATATCTAAATATTTGCTTAAAAATGTGTGTAACATTTTGGCACTGCATAGCAAACTGATCGATGGTTACAGTAACAGATATCGCGTACTTCATACAATGCTGCCCGATACTTGTTACGATGGTAAGACTTGGTGTCTGGATTTTATTATCTGACCTAGTTGATCGTCCGTCTGATGGTAAGTGTTACGTCAGCTATGCCAAACCATGCCGCATAGAACTCTGTTATCGAAAGTACTGCGCGATACTCCACTTTGCCTGTCACGTTATTATACTAAGAACATCATTATACCGAGTCATTTTCGAGTCTCCTTTCATTGAAAACTTGATTCGGATGGAGGCTCAATATCTGGAAAATAAATGACTAATTCTATTTATAAATAAGAAAAAGAAACGGACGTAAAACTGACGGATGGAAAAATTAACGTAGTGGTTATAAACTTATAACAATTTTTTAAACACACAACTATGCCACCTTGCTCTAGCTAGTTCCATTTTCCGGAATTTAATCAAGCAACCAATAAATTGGATAAGTGTTAATAATATAGTAGGTGCTTAATAATATAACGTAAGCTTACATGCGACGGTATACAGATACTGTTACAACTACTACATCAGCTTATTGAAGTCCAATAACTAAACATAGGTCTCTTCAAGAAAATGTCAATTCTTGGAAGGTTTGCCCATACTCATCATGTTGCGCATGCTTGTTTGTGAGCGCACCCTCATACCAGTGATGCAGCTCCCCGTTGCTAGTCTGTAATTGAGTTCGGCAAATTCTGCTGGATATTCTGCCACCATTCGGTCGCTAGAGCCTGCTTAGTCTCGCAGGGTGGAAAACGTGTAGGTGAGGCTCGCGAAAGTGATGTGAGAGGGAATCCCTTTACACAGGTCACTGTGTATGCAAATATCTGATATCACACGATAATATCTACTCTCATATTGCCTGAATATGGGAAATACAGTCTAAGAACAACAAGTGTGTATGTGCTGAAATGAACATAGAAATGAAATGATTGACAGTCGGCTATCATAGCAAACACAATTACTTTATGTGATTGATTATACAAGGAAGAATGTTATAGTAGAAGTATGACGAGGTATAGATGTAAGGCTTGAGAGAGGAGACAAGATGATGTATTACTACCGTAACAACGTAATTATAATAACATATTACAATAATGATTAAGTTACATCCCTCCAAATTGATGGAAACGAAATGATAGAACAGGAATACATTGTTTGGTTTTTCTTAGAGAGGTGCCCAGCTACAATTGTTTATTACATACTTGCAAACTAACTCCTGTAGTGCCTTGCGGATAAAGGGGTAATCAGAAGTGCTTAATACTTTTAAACGACAAAAAACAGAGTCTCCAGCCTCTACTGAGGTTCTGTATTTTGTAGTAATAATAAGTCCGGTTGGTTGGTAGTCTTGATAAATTTGTAACAGCGCTGAATGACAGATTGTGAGCCTATCGGTCTTCGGATACTGTATACAATATTCAGAGCAGTTTTGTAATATTTGCAACTTTTTGTTTCGAGTATTTATTAGAAAAGAATATTGCAATTATTTACTAATAACTTGATTCTCGGGACATCGTACACGTGTTATTTCATTGCAATGTGTAATGAAATTAGCGAAACAAATCAAAAAAATACTGTCAGCTATATTTACAGATTACTACTTTACTTTAGAGCTAAGGGATTTTTTTTTAATTTGTGATAAGCGTTTGTGATTACGGAATAACCAAATCTAAACTGATAAAGCGCAAAGGTGTTAGGTTTCAGTGTAATACATTTTGAAATTATGAAATGCTCATTTATTTCCTATCCTATTAATAAAGAATATTCTAAAACAGAAATAGCATTGAATGGTCGTAAACTTGTCGGTTAAGAAGCTCTCTATCGTAAGTGGTTGGGAGACTTGGAAGTGTGTCAACGAGTTTCTATTGGAGTTGAACATTGGCTGTCTTAAACGATGGTAACCATGTTAAAAATAAATAAAAGCGATCAGTGCGGAATTGTATTAGGTAAAGTAAAAGTGCGGAATTGTAGTTAAAAGTATTAGAGGTAACATTAACATTTTCTTCTATAGGCCTGTTTTATAAGTTCTTCGTAAAAGTATTTAAAAAAGTAGTAGTAGTAGTAAAGAAGCAGTGCCTAGCTGTGGGCATTTCTAAGGCCTCCTCTCAAATATATTATAAGAGATTGGAGAAGGGGCCAGCCACGCTGCTCGGTGCGGTTTGCCGGACTTCACACTCCCTCGAAATAATATTTTGTATTATCTCTCAGACATGATGGTCTCCGCGTGATGTTTCCTTTCACCGACGTGTACGTGGTAATTCAGCATCTAAAATTGCTATTAACAATTTTAGTGGTGCCGGCATCGGATAGCCGTAGCCAGGTAACTCGTGTATTATGAAGTTAAAGTAACCCAGACCTACAGGCTTGCACAGTTCTCTTGATTACATTCACAAAATATATATTATAGAGCAGCATTAGTCCTTATTTTAAGTGACGTTATTTACATACTCTATCCAGGGATGGACACAATTTCATATCAAAGGCGTAAAAGTATTTTTGAGAAAAAATAAATAAATTTGTTTAATATATATGCTACGTATAAAAACTGATTACAGAAATAGAAACTCAAGAGGAAGGTTCAATAAGACGGTCTTATCTATAAAAAGACAACTTTAAGGCTAAGGAAAAAATTACCTATTGAACAGTGGGAGGTGATGTAAATAATAGACTTACATGCTAATACTTAAATAAACTAAATAAATACGTTTGTAATAATGAAACTATTATATACTATTGGTTTAATTTCAAATGTGTAGTGTTCGCGTAAATACAAGAAATCATTACGTTTGTAATAAAATCTCAAAATTGTACACTAATATATGCAAAGTAAATAAATACAATACACATACAAAAGACTGAATAGGCAAAATACGTAAAAGTAATAAATACAAGAGAAGAAAAAACATTTCACTTGTCGATAATATTGATTAGTGATCACAAATGACAGGCAATGATTTTTGACGTCAGTCTTTAACTTATTTAGTGTTTGTCACACGGTAAATTTGCAGAGGAAAATCCGTTGCCTAAGCAGATGACCATGACGGTGAAGAAATTTTGAAGTATTTGGTTCGATAAGTGCTCGAGAATAAGTTTTCCGGTTGACCGTAGAACTCTGTCCGGTCTGTTATGACCAAGAAACTAAAAGTTTCCCTTCAAATAGCTCAGAGTCATTGGTTTGAAAATTGATCAATTGGTTTTTGAAAATACACAGTACAAAAGAGAAATAGTATGCAGATTCCGGCAAACGCAAATGGGTAATCATATGAGGTTTAAACGAAATACGGAGATATGATCACATTTACGCAACTTTGACCTATATAAATCCACTGCTGAACATAAAACATTTCCAAGAAGGCGTCAGTAAAAACCTGCATATTATATTTCTTGGAAGATTTTGCCTATATTCACCCGCTGGGCAAGTGGGTTGGTGAGTTAATTTCTGTTACCCCTTGCTATAGTGATGCAGAGTGTAATAGCTGCACAGACTGGTGCTGGGAGCAGCATCACTAGTCCCAGTGGCCTTATCAACCCGACTGCGTGGTTAGTATGGGCAAAACATTGAATTAATGCATGATACCTTCGTTAACGATTACTTGAAGAGTTCTATTTTCAGTAATATACTTAAATGGGTTGATGAAGAAAAATTTTATTACCATGACTTCCTCAATGGCCTTTAATCATATTTATTATTATTATTTACTATTTATAGCTCAGATATGATAGCAAGCAGCGTGCGTGTTTGTACCTTTACAAAAAAATAGGTGATATAAAAATTCACATACGTGTAAAAAGTTTTTAATAAAAATAACAGTTTATTATATACCATATTTTTCCAATGTCAACCCCTCATGCCATACGCGCCGTTGAAGTTTTATTGCTTTTATTCGTTCAACCACGAACCAAAGTTGTGGTTATACATAACCATTAGACGATTTCAGTGTGTTACCTGTTCCGTGTGTGGATAAAATGAGAACTACTACTTTTCTGTATTTATGTTGTTAGCACAGCTGTATGCCTCGCAGCCAGCAGTCGTAGATCTAAAATGGGAACTAGTGACGTTCCCAGTTTAGGATTAGGATTAGGGTTCCTCTGAAAATAAATTGATTGTGTTTTATATTTAAATGTTTATGCACGAATTCAATTTCAATTCTAAAACCAGGTTTTTCAGTATTGGAAGAAAAACTTTCTTATAAAGGAAGAATCATAAATAATATTTGTTGGCTTTCATTACGTATAATATTACACAGTAATATATAAATTCAAATATTCAGTACGTTATCCATGTCATCATTATCAATGTTATCAATGTCATCGTCAGCCTATTAAATCCACCGCTGAACAAAGCGCCAGCAAGCCGGTATGCATTTGAGTAAGCCTGCATTAGAGCAGAGCAACATGGTGGCGTCTCCAAACAGCTCTCCATAAACTGATTGAACAATGAATAGCAACAGGGAAGCTAAACAGCACAGCCCTGTCAGACACCTAAAGGATATAGAATTGACACATTTGAAAGTCAATCATAAAATGTTGTTGAATTCTCAAAGGTATTTATTTCAATTATTATATGTATGATATAAAGATACGAAAACTGTTTTAGAGGGCGATGATTGGAGAAGGCGTAGAATATTTATGACATGATTTGATTTCCTTTGACACACGATGTCTACAATTGTGTGGCACTTTACTAATATTATGAGTGACATTTTCAACCGATTTAAAAAAAGGAGGAGGATATCCATTCGACTGTATGCTTTATTGTATGTATGTTACGCAACATTTTCGTCGAATGCGAACCGATTTTAATTTTTTTTTTATTGAATAGGCTACAACTTAATGGTGACGAAAAATAGCTTACACCAAAGGTTGGAAAAATAGGGGTAACTCTTGTTTTTTACGTATATAATTGTAAATAAGTGTTGCACTATTAAAATTAACGATTGTGGCACTTTTTGTCAGTGAAGATATTTGTGTTTATTCCATGCAAAGTTATTTAAACCACATTTTTACATATTTTACAAGAAATTTTCGTTAATATTTTATTATATTTGCCGTGTTCATAGCATTATTCTATTAATTTGGCTTTGAATGTTCCATAGCTGGGCTAAAGCTCAATTATTGAGAGGGTTTTCGAGCCAGGCGCGTGGTGAATTGAAATTATTTTTCGTGTTGGGAATCGAACCCAGGTCTTTCGTGTATTATGAAACTTATTACCGGAGCCCAGGTCGCTAAGCTTATTTCAGTATTACATAATTGCAAACGACTTCAAAAGTTTTTTGATCTGTTTTATCTTGACAGTTTACCAAACTATTACTAATATGGATGAAAAAAAATTCACAAAAGTGTAAAATATGTCAATATCTAACCAAAACTTTTCTCATTTCTTCTACGCGAAGTATAAAAATACTTACATATTCATGCGAAAGATTTCATTAAAACTTAGTATGAACTTATTGGCAGCAAACGATTTCATTTTAGTAAATCTAAAAACACTTATGTAAATTGTCATGTCGCTTATGCTTTCAAAGAAATTGTATTAAATTATATTATATTAGTTACCAAGAGCAGCATCATTAGTGCGAGGTTACCAGTACTGTGCTAAGGAACTTTGCCAGTAGGCGTAGTAAGTGGGGGCAAACCTTCCCGTATAGCGTAGTGGATTAAAACTGGCCGGTGAAGAAAAATAGAAGAATTATATTCAACATTTATTATGGGATCATGGAATGGATATTGGTATTAATTATGAAATTAACACAGTGCGTACCTTTTAATATTATCTCCTTCCGCCGGCAGGAGATACTTTAAAGAAGAGTGATGGAAATGAATCTAAGGCTATTATTATTTTCCTATAATTAATATTAGAAAATAATATATATCCAGGTTACGTCTAAACCTAGGAACTATAATTTTTCTGTGTAGTAATATAACAGAATTGCTAATGGTTCCTATGTAAGGAAATTCGAACCCTGTTCCTACAACTCAACTGGCACATTTACCGCTGTGCTCACTATGCTTTATACACTTTAATAAAATAACGAAAGCTTACTAGCTCGGAAATACTATTTTATTACGTCAAGTACTGAGTTAATTTCGGATTATTTCAAGAAAATTACAGTTCGTTGTATAAAGTTTGGTGATGTAATTCAGTATTTGATAACGTTAATTGTTTTAGAATTTAATTTATACTATTTCAAACAGTTTTTTCTTTGACATAGAATACTTCTTTACGGTTTAAAAAATTAAATGCTGTTTATTTTTAACTTTTTTTAAACTTTATAACCCCTACTAATATTGTTATTAAGATATTATCGCACTCCGTCCGTCTGTTACGACTAAATCCCAGAACAAATTTGTATGAAATTTAGTATGGAGATACCTTGAACGCACGGATGGACATAAGCTATTTTTTCCCGGGAAGGTCGCGGGAAAATATTCCTAGTGGACAAAGTCAAAAGTCAGTAATTTAATAACTTAACTTCCATTTTACAATCTAATAAAGCTGCTACAGTGAGATCGCGGTTGCGACTTCTAAATGAAATGATTACAATCTGCTGGCTGGTAAGATTTGTCTCCGAATCAGTAGACTCGCTTCTATGCGGATGACTCGTACCAATGAGTTTTTCGAAACTTATGTACGATTTGCATCGATAGCCTGGACACTAAGACGGCGTGGCACTCCACCTGGGTTGTAACGACTAATATCTGGACCTCTGTTACCATATATCACCCCCGTATTGGATGTACGATCGTGAGACCTTTATTATACTAATGTGGATGTGTATGAGCCTCAGCTTGACCTGAGATGGACTGGCCACGTAGCATAAAATCATAGAACAAGAATCAATATCATAAAATAAATTAAATAAAACGCTCTCTTAAAATTAAAGATAAAATGCAATTGAATATCAATTTGACTTAAGTTGATTAGGAAAAGAACGGAAACTGACAATTCCTCCTTTCTTCACTTCAGCAATTTGCTCCTAACGAAAATTGATTCAATTTTCTCGAGCGACTGCCTAGTGTCAATCGGTGTTGCGAATAAAGGTGTTAACACACTGCCATGTTTAACGTGGACGTGTTAGTCACACGTTTTGATGGAGTTTCTAGCGTTCGAAATATTTGCAATTGTCAATTATTTGTTATTTCAGCTTTAGTATTGTTTACAGAGATTACCCGAGCCCTCTCGGTTGATGAGGACTTATCCCTGCTCCCTTTATCCTAAAGTCGTGTGAAAGACGGATTTGTACATTCTTCGAGTATTTCATCATTCGCTTTTCAAAATTTTCTTTGGATTTAAAATAGTTTCTCGTCTAGAAGCACATCATCATTACCACGTCGGTGAAGAAAAGCATCCTGAGGAAACATGGATGGACGAGAAATTAATATTTTACGTGCATGTTATTTCGGAAATGACGTCTGTATAATGAAATAAAATTAACTCACAATAATCAAAAGTACCCTTAATAAAAATTAAAAAAAATGTGCCTTACAGTTAGAGCAGTAAGAACTGCAAGAAACATTTTATTTCTTATTCTGTAATTCAAACAGGGTTGCATCGCTTTGCCGTAAATTTTTTAATAATTTTTTATCTACATTTGTATTCGTATAACGTTTTATTATTGTTGCAGATACTCAGAACAAAGTCGAAAAATTTAAAGCAGATAACTTGAAAGAAAGTACATAACTGTAAGTTAATATTTATTCAATTATTATTAAGAGAAATCGTAAATGAGTTTTGATAAAAAGTTATCTTTTTATTTGGAAGTATTTCCGAGTATCTGTTATAACTCATTCCGTGTTATTATTCTTTATAAATGTTAAATAAATTATAATAAAACTTCAAGGTTAGAAGAAAAGGCAAGAAAAGCCTGCCGAAAAGTTTTTTTGTACCTCAAACATTGGCAGAATACTTTATTTTTAACTTCTAGCGTTTGCCTAAAAACTTTTTAACAGGGCGTGTTCACATAATATGAAAATGAAATTTATGAAAATGATAATAATTTTTTTATGATTTAGTATAAATCAAACAATCCTGAGATAAAATTGATGAATGAGTCAGGTGATACCATACTTTTAAATACTAACACTTTGCTGGATTACTAACTAACCTGCTAAGCCTAACAAAAAAGCCAACTACTTTCCATGTCAGTTAAGAGAATGCTTTGGGTTAGTAGGGGTATGTATTTGGCTGAGATGCAATGCAATAAAAATTTAATGGGTATCTAAAATATCGAATGATAGTTAACTTTTAGCTTATATTGTTTTTTTAAGAAAACGAATTGCTACTGTTTACATTATATTTTATATACATGAAATCCCTGAAATGGAAGTTTTAAGTGCATACAATGGAATTTCTATTCATAGATTTCTATAGAAAAGGACATAGATATCCGTGTCAAATTTACATGTAAACATTAGAAAGTGTCAAAAATCATGGCCACGGTAGGTATCTGTTGCAAGCACATCCCTAGCATACCGGCCAATTTTGAGGAAATTACAGTCGCCTTTATTTACACTGCGTCTACGGCCCGAACTAAGCGAAGTCAGTTATTATGTACTTATTCTTCCCCTTCAATTTCCTTTTATAATCTGATTTAAATATTTAATTTAGAAACGAATTCTGTTACACTTAACAAATTTTTAACGTTTGATTTTAAAGAGCGATTTTAAAAGATTTTCGTGATGCAGGTTTTAATGTATTCTTAACCTTTTTTTTTATTGTGTTAGAGCAATAAACTAACCAACAGTTGGTCGGTCGGATGATTTAAAAAAAAAACAATACTATATGTGCGTTGGGGTAACCCCTAAGATGAAATGCCCTGCATTCTGTAATTGTAGTGGATCTTCATAACTTTCAAATCGTATCACAACGACTGATTACAAGCAGATATCCGCAAGAGGTTGCCCTCTTCCGTATTATCCTCTTGTATGTAAAGGATCTTCGTCCTTTTCTATGTTCTCTTTTGACATGTTTTTTTTTTAAAAGAACTACGGTTATTTTCTATTTAATTGTTGTAAAAAATCAGTATTCAATTATAGTAATATAAACTCGACACGATTGCCGGGCGTAACGGGCAATGTAGCTACTTTTCCGTTCCATAAATTCCCCTATTACGGACGTCACGGTCAGTTGTGAAAAATAGCCAAGTTTATCGTGACTTGAATTTATGTATCGAACAATTTCACTTCTTTAGCCGTGATAAGGATTAATTTGCGAATTTTAATTATTACTAGGGTAAGACCTTATACGGTTAGAGTATATAATAGACACCGATACCATATGGGGGATTAAAGCTTATCAAGTCCGTCGGTTTTCTTGTCATATAACACTAGTCTTGCTTGACCAGTGTTCTGTAATTTTGTTGGTATTATTATCGCGGTATTGTAGAATTGTATCTTGATAAAACTACGTTGCGATAATTTTTACGGTAAAATGACTATAACCCTGGGAATGGTGCAATAAAAAAATGTTCCATTGTACTTATTTTTGAGAGGGTTTGAGCCAGAAAGAGTTCGTGACGCAACTCCAGTGCAGTTTTATAAAGTTCTCGTCACGTAGATACGTGAACAATCACCACCTGAAATAATCATGACAAAACAGCACTCTTAATTGTAATTAATATTTTTATAACTTTCGTCGTTGAATATTAAACTCACCTCACCTCACCATACATTTACAGCTTGGAAGTGATCAACACATTCTCATCTGATACTCATCTTTACATGATAACAATCTCCCCTTTTAATAAAGTGTTATGCACTTATTACTAACAAACACCCATTAATATGGGTGACTTTGCACACTTACTGAGATTTTGTTGTAGAAAAGTATATATACTGCATACTTCACCATCAAAAGGTTACTGTCTGTATGTAATCTTGTAACTGCCATTACCAGCTTGAGTTTGTTTTCTTAGTAGACACAGTTCTTAGTATTAGGGGTTAAAGTAGGAAATAGCCGTTTTATATAGGAATATTCAAACTCCCTTTTTTCGTAGAAAACATGTATTTATTTAATCTTTATATAATAAAGTGGTAAATCATCACTAATCTATACATTCCTGTCATCTCGAGTGAAGCACATTTTTGCTTTTGCGATAGAACTCTGAAGAATTCTACAAAGTCAGAAGTGCAGGAAGTTGTCCAAATAGCGGAAGAAATTGTAATCGGTTGGGGCTAGGTCTGGCGAGTACGTAGGATAACGTATGGTTTCTAACTGCAGGTCTCGTAATGTTAAATTGGTTTGTCGAGCAGTGCGGTTGGGGCTAGGTCTGGCGAGTACGTAGGATAACGTATGGTTTCTAACTGCAGGTCTCGTAATGTTAAATTGGTTTGTCGAGCAGTGTGAGGTCTCGCGTTATCATGCAGCAATAATAGCGAAGATGGATGGACGAGTCGGAGTTGTTTCTCTGAGAGTTTCATCATCATTGTTCGGAGTTCTTCACAATAGATATCTGCTGTAATTGCTACATCGGATCTCAAAAAGCTATAGTGAATTGCAACATGAAGTGACCACAGCCAAATAGTTACCATCACTTTTCATCAAACGTCATAATTCAATCTAAAATCCCTTAACTTCTGCACCTACTCATTAAAGCAAGGCAAACTTCAACGCGTGCTCCTCTATGCACATCAGTTAAATTACGAGGCACACATTTCTCGATTTTTTTTATTGTACCAACTTGGTGAAAAGGAGTCATTATTGTGGGTAAACTAACTTCAAACCATGACGCTAATTCCTTGCTTATTTGATAAGGATCAGCTACCACTATTATTATTATTCATTCATCGTTATTAACCTTAGTGCCAGGTTTTCCTGGTTGTTTATTTTTCTAGTGGAAGTTTCTACTACGAAATCCATTAAACCAAAAACGCCCAGTGCGTTCCTTTGTCGGATTCTCTCCAGACAAAAGATTATAAATAGAGCAGTTTATAATCTAAATTGTCGACGATTTGCACAACGAATGTTCTATATCAGTGACATGTTTCCACAGAAAAGTATCATATCACATCATGCTATGGAATACAAATAAGCTGTTGTAGCTGTTTCAACGTTAGTTCGATATCTAATTTCTCTTATAATATATACAGACATTTTTATTACTTCAGATATTTGAGGGTCTTGGCATCCCATCTACAATTAATAATCTCTCAAAGAAAACAAAAAATAATAATATTAAAAACCATTAATCTATGTTAAAAATCATTTGCTGGAACAATCAGTCAGCTGCGAATGCGTTTGTCAATTCAGTGATTAAAGTATTTATTGAAAATTTATAATTTCATACAGTGCACAGTAAAATCTATTGTGTTTTTTGTTGAGCTCATGTTTTGTTTCATTCTAATCTTCTTTATTGGGTTAATAAAGAAAAAGAATGATATCACGAAAAACAGAGATCTATCTACAAGGCCTAACCCTACACCGTATATTATTACCGTGGTAGCTACATGTTTAACATTAGGTGTTGTGAATTTATAGGTATAGTTTTATTGCCATTTAGAGGCAAATTATTAACGGTAAAAATATGCATGGGCGAATAATGCTACTCGTATATCAAAGCTAGTTATTTTCGAGATACCATTATTCACCGCGTCGTGTGTTACAATTCACACTTGTATATATCTTCCCGTATTCAATGTAACACTTATGTAATAAGATGAGAAGGTGCGCCAGATGCAGCTTCAAAGACACGGGGCGCAATACAATCAGTTATAAAGTTCGCGCATCGAGGTGGTGTATTGTGTTCGCTTACGAAACCCCCATTTCTTTACCTATTTCCCTTATTGAAATATACGCAAACATTCCCGTTTTAATTTATTTAAGCCCTGGTATCGAAAAGATTACACCTCAGTAACCCTTTGTCGGTTATTTTATCTTTTTTCTAATTGTATTTGCAGATTCATTAATTTACACTCCATGCTCTTGATATAGAGATATAACACGTCATAATAAGTTCATTCTTTAAAACTAGCAAATTGTTTTTAACTCTATTGTACTAGGGTAGATTCCATTTTTACTCGCACTGTAGTCAGCGTAGAGTGTAGAATTAAATTTATTTGCGTCAAAGCTTTATCGTATTAATCCAGCGATAGTGTCGCATGTAAAACATATTAAATAATTCATAGATAAACGCGAAATATATTCTGCATGCTACATAATTCTCCAAAAACAGTAATAAGAGAGCGGACTTCTCTTCAAATGTAATAAGTAGTTGTAACAGAAACATAGAGGTTTCATACTCTTCAAACCAGCCTAGGGCGGATGATTCGGAACGAAAAAATTTTTATCTACTCGTTCATAAAGGAGAGAGAGAATTGAGCCTTATAATAGGCCACCCACTTTTTGTATTTTATTGGTTATTTTTGTGAATGACATAGAAAATATTTTTAAGGTCCCTTGGTTGAAATTTATTTATTTGTAATTTTGGTGTACGCTTCCAAAGATACAATGTATTGAGATTTATTCAGTGCTACAATAAAGAGAATTCTTCTAACTATCCCTAAACACCTTGAAATCGTTACCTCTATTAATTTCTAACACATTATAGTACGCAGAAAAAAATCTTCTTAAATAAAAAAAAATCGGCTAGTCTAGTCTACTTTGAAGGCTTCATCGAAGGATACTATGTATCCAGGTTTAAAAAATAGTAAAGTAGCAGCCTATAAGTGCCCGCTGCTGGGCAAAGGCCTCCTTCTCAAATATCTGAGAGAGTGTAGGAGCCGGGAATAGCTCGCCACGCTGCTCCCTTGCGGGTAGGCGGGCTTCACATATCCTCGAAATAATATACCCCGGTCCCTAACCCACTTACCAATAACCCAGGTCACTTGCGCTCTATGATACTCAAGTGAGAGCCCTGACCACTAGGCTACCACGGCTCTATTCAAACACAATTCGGGTTTTTTTCAAACATAAATAACACATTATAAAGAATATCACTAGGTGGTAGGCTCTTTGTCTACCCTCGAGTCATCTGGGTTGGTAAAGGTACAGCCCTCTTACCTATTTCTGCCGACAATCAACAGTGGTATACTGTGCTAGTATAATTATAGGCTTTGAGGTATTCCACCTAATTCCGCAAGGAATATCCGCTATACCTTAAAATGTTTCACAACAATTTCGTGTGGAGTTATTCCTCAATAAAATCTTAGTGCGTTATTTGTCACATCCAAGACATGATTTCGTTTATTGGTGAGCATGTCTTGGAAATAGTGTAAATGGTAGAGTTGGGAGAGGAAGACCTAGGCGAACATTTCACGATCAAACCGGAGACGTTCCGAAAAAAGGCCAGGTAAAGAGTACTCTAAACCAACGAGTATGCATGCGAAAATTGATGAAAGTAGGAGAAGCGAAAGACGTATGTCAGGACCGTAGCATGTGGAAGAAGATTGTCTCTGCCTACCCTGTTGGGAACAAGGCGTGAATATATACATACATACATACACGTTATAATTTTTTTAACGATGTCAATGGTTACAAAGAATGTCGTTTATGATACCTACCGTTAACACAACGATTCGATTTTTAATTCCTGAATAATTTATCGATGGCTAGGGTTTACAAAAGCGTTTAGGCGTCTAGTTTATGATTAACGACAGTAATATTAGCCCCTTAACAGGCAGTCAGTTCGAAACATTGATGTTAATCAATCATTAAACAAAATTCTTCACATATCGAAATAGTTTTAATTTGTCAGAGACGATGTTTTCACCGGACGTTTCCCTTCACAGCTGAAAATGTTTACACTTAAGTTACTAGCGTACTGCGAATTCGTATTATACTTTTTGTAAAATTTCGACCGCGGCGACCACTTACCAAGCACTATCCGTAGGTACATAGCACATAGAATCTCAGTTCAACCACAGCGACAACTTGTCAAATAATCTTTGAATTTATCTTAAAGGTACTCAGCGTCCTGAGTTCGAATCTCAGCCAAATCCACTAACTATACATAGCACAAGTGATTGTAGTGAAATCGCCCGGGAGGATATCATTGTTATATATCATTATAGTCATATTGTACTTGTGTTGATACCATGCAGGTGGATACAGACGAGTTACTAAAAAAGGATTACATTTAAAATCAGTTGCGTATGCACCCGAAAAATGTTTCTTACTAAAACGTTAAAACGTTAAAACTAAACGTTATTACTATGTTAGAAATTGTAAAGAAATTATTGTACGAATAGAAATGACAAATTGCTAAAGTTTTCGCGTAAACGATACCACCAGCAAAACATTGCTGATCCCAAAGCATTGAATGTGAACGGAAGAAACATCGGTTTTGATTCGAAACTCTTACATACATATATTGAACTTTGTATTGAACTTGTGTGATTTTTCATCGCCAGCACAACGGTATAGTCATAGACTAATGGCTAGTATTGTATCTCTATTTATTATACTACGGTAAAGTGTTGTAAACCACCACTTTGTTTGCGGCTTTTGCTGCTGCTCGACCGAGGTAGTTCCACCTCAAAAAATATCAGCGTGAAGTAGAGGCATCTTGTGCTTCTGCGTTTTGTTCGGTGCATGAGGTAACCGAAGGCCCAAATATGTTTAAAGGCCGACAACCCACCTGCAGCTTCTCTGGTGTTGAAGATGTACTTGGGCAACGGTAATCACTCACCACCAGGTGAGCCGCTAGCTTGTTGTTTAATAAAAAAAAAGAACCGCTCCATTCCAACGTATTCGCCTGACTGAGCTTTGAGTTATATTTTTTTTCTTTGAATATGGAGTAACATTTATGTGATATAAAATTCAACTGGGACGGCGAAGTCATGTGCGCCGTATAATATGGCCTTTTCTGAGATACGAGATCAAGCCTTTTTATGAAAAGGAATCGTCCAACTTTCGTAGCATATGGACACGAATGCCACTAATTTATAAACATGTGCATCCAATTAGTTGTGACTGCAAGATATTCTCTAGAATAGTACTAAGTTAAATAAAAAGTTCAAAAAAGTGAATACACATTAAAATTACACAGCTTACTCAACCCAGAGTGCCCCTCTCTCCGGCGCGGCGGTTGGCGAGCTTCGACGCCGAGTTTTCTCCCGGACAATGAGGTTTTCAAGGCGTCTCTTACGATACCGACGGGAAGAATGTTAGTGACTACACGAAAATATTAAGTTATTTAAATTTTAAAGTTAACAAATACATTATAATTTCAGCAAAGATATAGCCCATAAAACGCGAGAAATGTCGCGGAAAGCGAAAATCATTTACAATGGCAGTACTTAAATCTTCAATTTTTCCTTTTTGCATTTCGTATAGAATCACCCACGGCTAGCTAGTGTTGCGACCAGCATATTATGACTTCCTACGGACATCGTTTCAGTAAAGTGTAATTAACAACTTCAACTGGACATTCATTAAAACTTTATTTTTAACGAAAGTTGCTGTGTGAATTTTACGAATTTCTATTTTCAGTGTATATTAATATTATTATAATATATAATATTTTTTTAGCGAAACTATATTCTTCTGTAAATATTGCAGCCTCTTTAATATTCCATACATTGGGTTAATAGACTTAACAAGTATTATGAATAAATAGTTCATCTATTTATTACTACAGTTATAATGTTTTATTTGAAAACGATATTAAAAATACTTACGGAATTGACATATTGTCAAATAAGGTTGTGCATTTATTTCAAAGTTAAATAAATGGCATGGCAAGTCGCGGACATTAGCTTAACATATCCAGTCCTAAAAACCAGATATTTGTGAGCTACAGGAATATTGGCGTCGCTCGGTATTCGAAATAAGAATTAATAAAGATTTAAGCCATAGTTTAACAGTCGTCAGGTACGTTAATTACTAAGCCACGCAGTAGCCCTTGTGATACCAAAAGAATGCGGGCCAATTCCTAGGACCCAAGGGAAATTGAAAACGTTATACTATCTGTGCATGTACGTTCGTAAACAAAATAACAGACATAATTTGCAGATAAATGTAATATCGTTTTAAAGTGGGTTAGATAACATTTCCGTGGATAGAGAAGCAAATAAAAAGTCTCAAGCGGTGCCCAACCAACTGCTGTATCTTGTAACTATGTATAGCTACGAGTATATCGTTCATGACAGATAGCTGACTTCAGTCCGTAGCTCCGCTACGTAAGGGCGTTCCGTGTCAGCCTTTAATGAGTGTAGGGGCTATAATTCACGGCAAATTGCTCTAAATGGAAGTTCGGGGTCAGTGACCTGCTCACCTTCTTTGCTATGCAAGGCAGCTGTTTGGGGATCGACATTTTACTGGGATCACTAAAGTAACGCGATGTGTAATTAGATATTCAAAATAAATTGTAATAAAATAGCATACTGAAAGCAGAATAATATTTTTTATATTTTATGTTTTATATACGAAGTTCTTACGAAGAAATTTAACTAACTCCGTAGATGCATATAAATTATCATATATATGTATATCTGTCTGTCTGCGAATAGTGCGTTGCGGCAGTCAGCCAAACTGCGCTACCCTTCGTACCAAATCTAAAGTCCCGTAATCTTGGTCAATCCCTCTGGTTTAATGAGAGTAAAAGGTGCTTGTCTCCTACCAATCTCTGAAGACAGTCACAGGTTAACATGGGATCAGTCGAGAGAGTCGTTGAAATTAAGCAGTGCCTCGATGCTTTTTTTTTATTCAAAAGATGTGATATCCATTTTATTAATAAGAAGTAACATAAATGACTTAGGAGATTAAGCCTCGTTCGACGCGAGTTTATTTAATCAATTAATTATCATAATTATCTGTCTTCGGCTGGGATTGCGTGTCTTAGCAGTCGGTTGCCGCAACCACTAAGCCACGCGGTCATTCAAAAGAAAATGTTATTCATGTACTTACACGCCGCAAATATATTCCAATTGTCGATCTAATTTGTGTAACGTACTACTAATATTGTTACGTAATCTATATTTGTAATGATCCTTTGACATAAATTAGTGCTTTTTTTTGTACCCATTATTGTCTGCCGTTCTACGATTATTAAAAACGAATATTTATCTCACATATTCGTTTTTTTTTACACACGTACCAGTGACGTCAGCAAATGAGTCCTTATGACCATTGTCTAAGTGAAAGCGGTCTATTTTTCTAAAGTAATGAAAATCATGTTTTTTGTATCTATACAAAATAGTATAGATAAAATAGATAGATTATGTAGTAGAGATACTTTGCTTTTATCGTAAGTATCTGAACGCGACTACTCCTGTTTGAATTGTAAAGTAGACTTGATCACTTCGCTCCCAGCGATATGCAATTTGTCTACTGAAGCTATTAAAATACTTGTTTAAGATAAATAGCTGATCATCATTAGTCCGCTTGTTGGCGCAGAGCCTAAGCGTTTGGCTCCGGCGCTGCGGTAACGGGTTCAATTCTAGCACGGGACAAGTATTTGTAGAACTAATAATTTATACATGTAAACTGCTGCCATAACTCGGGAGGTTTTCCTATAGTAGAATAACGCTCTTGCTTCGTGTCATTGCAACAAGATATTCTGATTGTTGCAGACTTATTACAAGTAGTTGCGGAAGTGTCTGTCTTTTTTCAAGTCTGGTATTGGCTCCAGACAGATTATTATCAGTAAGACTGAGGTAATGCGTAGTTTTATTTATTACCAAACTCTTACCATTTTAACACAAAAATAATATTTATGTTTAAACGTGTTCAGTTTATAAGTGTAGTTAATCTGTATGTAATAGATTAAAATTTTTCTGTGTCAAATTAAATTAAGCAGATTTTAGACAAAATGGTTAATATAGCATTGTGAATGGCTTTTCTCTGCTTTAGACACTGATGATGCAAATTTCACAAAATTTGTTAATTTTTAACGCACCTTTCCAAAATCATATAAACGAATTATATAAAAATTAAACAGTATACAGAAAAAAATGCCAAAAATAATAATGTAAAAACTCCTTAAATTTGCATAAAATTTCTTGATTATGATTTCTTTTCATGGTCTGTATTCAGATGTTTCTGCAGGGATACACTCGTATTTCTGTATAAAGTGTTCATTCCGACATTGCGCACGGAGGCAGAACGGCGAGCTTGCGGGTTGAAACTAAAAGTAAAAATATTACGTAACATTGCAGCTTTTCAACGGTTCTTTTCGTTTTTAATTATTATTTAACATTTGTCACGGTGAAATACGATTTTGTTGGAGCTTATGTAAGTTAAGACGTTGTTACAAGCAAATGTTCAACACTTACCGTGGTCTGTAGCGGCTGGGGCTTTAATTTCAGTCCAAGTCAATTCATGAATATATCACGCAGTATTGCTGGTGCTCATACCCGGTAATATTACGGATTTTCGTTTCACACGACTCAGCTTGTCTCGCAGGCTTCCGCAATCTACCTTTCACCATTTTCGGGAGATGGAACGTAACGCCGGATTTGCTTTCGGAGATTGCTGAGATGAGATTGAAGATGCATGTTGAGATGGAAGTAAGAGAGACCGCATCGTTACGATTTTATCGCAAATTACCCTTTTCTTATAAGGGGATCTACTAAATATTTTATATATAACATGATGAAATTATACAGTTATAATATTAACCAGTTTTATCCACAAATGTCAACCTCTGTTTTGGTTCTTGCACCAACATGGCTAACTAACGATGTCAGAATTAATAAATTGATTTCCTATTTAATCATAGGTATATTAGAAGGCAATAGTAGATAGTACCCGAAGAGATGAGATAGGCTGACAATTTGTCACGTTTAGATGAAAGAAAGAACCACGTATATTTAAGCTCTAAGCGTGTGCTTATTTACAACACACACATAGAGAACAAAAAAAATCTTCATCAAATATTTGAATCATAATTCAAAATAGGTGAATAATATTTTGAAATCAAAATAATAATAAAAAAAAACTTTTTTAATTTATATTTAAGGTCATTATTTCCTATTCTCGGCATTTGATTTGATATTATATTACTCGCTTAATTTTAATAACATTTAGGCAAAGAGTCTTCATTAAAAACTACTGCAAATAAATTTTTAATGATGTCGAAAGACTTATTAAACTTTATTTGTGCGACATAGCGGTAAGCAACACAACATACCAGTACATCATTTTCTATTGTTCATAATGTGGTTTTTGATCGAAATTTTTTTTAATTTAAATTGATGGAAATTTGTTTGCCAGATTCTTTGAAACCAGAAGAAGGATATAAATTAAAGTTTATCTATATATATACTATATATAAATTACTGGCAGAACCCGGCTATACTTCACAGTAGCTATTTTTGTATTTAAAAAACTAAAATATTTTGTCAGCGTTGACTAGATTTCGCGGATAGGTAGGATTTGTGAAATATAACGAATTATAATATATTATTACTAAACATTTCCCGAGGAAAAAAAGGCTTAAAATATTGTAAATTTTCGCCGAAGTAACCATTTCTAGTGAAAATTGTTTCCAAGATTAGCCAAGACAAACAAACAGGAAGATAATATTTTTTTAAAAGTCGATTTATTGAGTTTTGGTATCTTGCAAATCGTCAAATTATTCAAGAAATGAAGTAGCTATTTCGAAATCACAGAGAATCTTTTAAATGTTATTAGTATTATAGATTGCATACAGTTTGTCAGTTTGTTGACGTTACCGCTCCGCTCCTATGGCACGCAGCGTGGTCATACCTTTCACATTCTTCAATAAATGGGCTATCTAACGCAAAAGTATTTTTCCGCCGCAAGTAAAATAGTTTAAGAAGTAACGTCGCAATTGGCGGTGTTATGACGCTCTGCGTTTTAACGCTGCTGCTGTGTTGCGCTCCAATTCCCGTTGACGAAGGAAAGACTTCCGACAAAAACTGGTGGGGGGCCCGCAGAAACCCAAGGGCCCCTCTTAAGGAAGTGCGAGACCGCGGATTGGGTTAGCGTCGATTAGGGTGAAGTCGCCGGGTTTGCTTCCGGAGATTGCTACAAGACTTTTCCCTGAATCATCTCTTACCACGCCCATGGGAAAAAGGGGGTGGCAGATTCGTACAAAGCGACTACACATTTAAGTTTACAATTAGTTATTAAAATTAAAAAAACGTAATAATAAAAATAATGTCACAATTGGTATGCATCATTAAGATTACAACTTCTTAAGCAGTTTGATAATTGCATACTGTCTGAATTAATACTTCATTAAAAACCTAATTATCAGCAGCAAAAGCCCGTACCTCTACAATACCGTAAATAAAAGCTGCTGCAAAATATAATCCGTTGGTCTTAATTAAAATGGCAACAAAAGGTCCTTGTAGAAGCATTAACTTTAATTATTTTAAATCCATGAGTACAGTTCAACAATAGATTTTAATACATAAATATTTGAGTAATATATCATTGTGCAGATAATAGAAGTGCTAACTCTTAAGTATTTTTTAATAATTTGCTAACAATTCCTTTCATTTAAATAAAGATATTAAAGTGTAAAATAAACTACAAAAACAAATGACAATTGACAAATAAAATATAAAAATTCTTACGTCAAATAAAAATAATTCTGAAATGAAAAATGTTCAAAAAAATATTTAAAATATACATAGAAAAAGGTTAAATTTGGTAAAAAAAATGTTCTATACATACAAAAAATTAAATTATAGAAAAAAATTAAGTACTAATATTAAGGTCTAATAAATGTTGCCTGCGCTAGAAGTGCAGCAAAATGTTGTCTGTATAAGTTTCAAGTAAACCATATATTTTGAAAATATAACGAGAAATAAGGAGCCACTGATTTTGCATTAAACTATTCTCTATTTTAATGCTGTACAATAACTTAAGAGAAATCGTAAATTTCGGAAAAGTTTTTTTATATGTATTTATGAACAAAATTTAAACTGTTTTTTAACTTTAGGGTGCAAAACTCGTATTACAATTTCATATTTGACTACATCAAATTTTAGTGTTCATATTGTTATATATATACTACAGTAATATTGCCATATTGGTATACATACTTGTTACCTGTTAAATAAAAGAATAACCAAGAATATATAAATAATAAAATATTATTATTAATAACAATAGAAATTTAAATCTTATATCCATGGGTCAGATACAAATCTGAACGTTTAGGTAACAAAATGGAAATCTAAATCTAAGCTCACAGTATCTCATTTTAAGCAAACCTTATTATATACGATTCAACTTGTTAAGTATATAAAACCATTATTGACGATCGTTAGAATGAATAAATTTAAACAATATTTTATTATTATAAATTACTTATAGGAAGAATATCAAAGGAAATATATGAAACTATAATAATCTGATTAAAAACATGTCATTGATAAATAACTGTCTGACGTGGCCTTCCATTGCAGTTGGACAAAAATAACAATTTCCACAACAAACACTTCTTTTTGTTTCTATAAATGACGTGTTTTTTAAATTGTTTTTCATAGTGGTAGAACAGAGACTCTCATTAAAATTTTAAGTCTTGAACTTACTAAGTTTAATAAATAAATTCCGTGTCTGTTCTTATTAAATTGTCCCTCCCATCTCCCAAATATTATTTAAGGATGACAACGCAGCACCTCTGGTGTTGCAGATGTACGTGGGCTACGGTGACCACGTACCATCAGGTGAACCGCTTGCTCGTTTGACGCCTTTCCCATAAAAAAAAAATATTACTAGAAATACACGGTGCTGTAAATTTAACGAAGAAATTAGATACATTTTTGTTCTGAATCCAAAATTTCGTCTGCAAGGGGAACGAATATATTATAATTGAATGTAAATAAACTGTGATAAAAAATATCTTGTATTTAAATATAAAATACGAAAAACCTTATTCTCCGACCTATTACAATAATTTGTATTTCTTTTCTGAAACAATGTTTAAAATGATAATCTAACTAATGAACGGTATGAGTATTATTGAAAAAGTATTTCAGATGATGAGGAGACAAAAAATGGAACAATGCAAAAATTCTGTGATCGAGAAAAAGCCTGTAGAGGGCGAGAGATTGTTGTGTAGAGAGGCCTGCAGAGTTCGTTCTCGTTATTTGTAAATAAATTTGACTTCCGTAAAGTAAAAAAGTTTTGTTTCCACGTAACAAGGGTTTCCATTATTTTAAATTTTAGTTAAGTTAGTTTTAGATTTATTTTATCTAATGACATTATTGTGTCCATGCTCTCTATTGGCCGATTTCTGCGACATTCTGTAGTCAAGAGTGTATCAAACTGTAAATATTTGCATCTACAGGAAAACTATCAGGTGAAAACAAAAGATGAATATATATTTTTTCATATACTTCTTAATCTATGATAATACTAAAATTTTGCAAACGCTCCATGGTAAAGCCTTGTCAACTACAACTACAATACGTCATCGAATGATTTTTCTATATATTCTAGGAAAAAATAATATTTGATAAATTCGCAACCAACAACCATTGTATGTACTTACGTAATACGTTCAGTTGGAACCACATGTAACTCTGAGTTGCGATATTATATTATATACCGTAATATTGTTTTTAATTTAAATTTAAACATGAGAAAAATACGCAAAAAGGCACGACTTCACCAAATTATATGGACAGATCTTCTCTTAAGTTCTACGCGGCATAGACACTAGATGGCGCTATTGAGCGGATCGGATTTAGAACATATTGAATGTATGAACGTTCTCGTACTTCGGTAGAATATTATGGTATGTTTGCAATCCATAGCACGTAACAATATATAATATTGTTTATATGGGATAATATTGTTATGGGAATATCTATCTAATAAGAAAAATTATACCTTTGTTCTTTTTTTACTTTTAAATCCTTTCCTTGATAAGGGTTAACAGGCATGTGTCAGGCTTTAAGATTTTAAAACTGATCTTTATTCAAACTTTTTAAAATATAAAAAAAATACTATAAAAGCGAATTGAGTATTGGATTTTTTTAAAGACAGACTCGGGTAGCACTATGGCTTCGTAGAATACCGGCGTGAAGTAGATACATCTTTTGCTTCTGCAATTCGTTCTGTGAGTGAGGTAACCAGGGACCAACCTGCCCTTCCCCCTTCCCACTCCCTCTCTCACTACTAACATAAGGTGAACCGCTTGCTCTTTGGCATCACATAAAAACTAAAAATTAGCAGGGCAGGCTTATCCGGGATAGCCGCTCAGAGTAGGTTCCTCTGCATCCGAGGTTGAGTCTTTCACGACTCTGGCGGGGCCGTGGGGGGACAGGAGTGTCGAGAGGTTTTACGACTGCTCACGATATCCATGGCCTCCGAGTGGTGGACTCGAGGAAGTCCGTTGCTCACGTGGGAATGTAGGCCGAGTGTGTAGGCGCGTCCGTGTTCCTGTGCGTTTAGCCACGATGGAGAGGATGTATTCTCTCCACAGGAGACCTAGGGCGGCTAGCGTCGGTGGGGTCACGAATGTATGCGAAAGTGTTCCCATGGACCTATTGACATGCGGCGACGATGGAACGCCGTCATAACTCGTCCCTATTTCCGCTAGAGTACGTTAAGCATTTTATCACAGATAAAAAAAGACGGCGAATTAGTTGATCGCTTCCAAGCCGACTCTAGAAAAATAATGTAATATTAGACCATTAAAACGTTTTGTATAGAAAAAAATATAAAAAGTGGATACCTACGGAATTTCGTACGCCGGTTTCTTCTCCGTCAGAGGAACCGCATTACGAATCGGCGGTAGATTTTAAAAAAATACGTTCGATAAGTGAAATGTATGTTTCATACATATATATAGAATAAATGATTTGATTTGATTTAACAAAATCTATCTGACATATCTGTCAAAAGCCGTTAAGATCCGTTTAGCCCTTTAAGCCTGATTGAACGATAAACATACGAATTTTCATATTTGTAATATTAAGTATAATTTGTTTCATAAAACGTTATATCAGTTAAATAAAAACATAGCCTATAGCACATCTGGATTCAAAATTTTAAAAATTATTAAAAAAAAAAATTTAAACTTTGAAAGTGGAGTTAAAATTTTAAGAGTGACGGAAAGTTCGATGTTTATTGAACGAAACGTGAAGCGTCAAGTAGAGGCACGACAATGCCTCTGTCGACTATGGTGGTATTCTGCGAGGCCGTGTTCGTATCCCGGTCGGGGTGGTTCATTCGTGCAGCAGCAAAAGCAGCTGCAAAGCTACCACCTATAAAAAAAAAGTTTCATAGTACAACGTTCCGCGACCGCGGTGGAGCTATTATTATTTGTGGTGGACTTGAGTTTGTGATGTTCGTTTTGCCTTTGCTTGCGGCGGCGTTGCATTATTATAAAATTAAATATTTAGAAAAAACAACAGATAAAAAATATCGAACTCATCTTCGGAGTTTCTTTCACTAATTTTAACAACTATTAAAACGGCGATAATTTGAAAAAAAAAAAGTGCGTTTGTCTAACGAAATGTCAATTTCTCACCTCGTATAAAGAATTTTCATTATTCCATTATATTTTTATCTCCGGGAGTGAACACTGAAACTCGCCACTCGACGTGTTCTATCTCCTGGAGAGGCGAAAAAGGCTGGTGACTTACAGATACAGGCAATTCTATAACTCAAACTGTAAAGAATTCAAGTTTTATTAACAATTAGTAGGTAATATAAATTTGACAATACTCTCACTTTAAAAAGGCAATAAATCATTTACTACAAAATGATCCACGAATTACTGACACAACTTCAGAGATCGTTCTGTCGTTCTGATACATTATCATTTGAAAGGATTTATGTCTTCTTAACTAATAAAGAGATTGGAATAAGTTGGAATTCTACTACAAAATCTACTAATTAAATATTAAAATATTTTATTTTTATTTTTTGCACAAATGCATTTTATTTACAAAGTTGCAATAAAACAAAATAGACCTCGTGAAAAACTAAAAGAATATTTCTATTCTTTAATTCTAAATTACTTGAAAGATTAGATAAGTTGTGTTTACAACACAGATTTATGATTTTACTTTTAGCATAAAATGCAAATGAAAATGTTTTATTATACAGCGTGCTAGACACTGTCAATAAAATAAATTTATATTATAAATTATCTCAAGTCTTTTATCTGTGTTCGAAATAACAGCTAACAAAACCTATTTTCAGTATAATACAAGGATAAATATTAAAATAACACAAAGGTGTTTTTTTAACTCAACAGTAAGTTGTTTTATGTTCTATACTGTCCACAGCTGATCATAAGTTTCTCCCAATGGGAGAATTTGCCATTGCCTCGCTTGGCAGTTGGAATGCCGAGGTGTAACTACACCATGCACCTTAAACGCTGCTGCCTGCCACAGATCTGAATAATTTAGTTCTTAAGTTGCTTTTATTAATAATGTAAATTATAGAGCAGCCTATGTTACATTTCGAACATTTTTTGAGTATTATACTCAGGAAGAGGGCGATCGGGGCCTTGTGGTTTGCGTACCTGACTATTGAGCTTTAGTCTCAGTTGGTAGCCGTGGCTTGGTTTCCCACTGAGAACGAAGAGGATCCTACATGTGGCCGGTCTGACTGAGCGGGCGGGCAGGCCCGAGGTGATTGGCTACTTGCTTTGCACTGGTATCTCCGTTCTCCGAAGCAGAGGAGTGGCCTCGGGGAAGATTTTAGTATTACATTTCCTATCCTTCTTGACTAAGGCCGGCTGATGCAGCCGAGGCGAGGCCGCGAGGAATGTAGCCGATGTTTCGATACGCCGTTCTCCCTACCCTCTACGGGCTAAATGTGAAAGTCGACTTTAAAGTCGACGAAGAAGTATCACAGTATCGAGAGAGTAATTTTTCTAATTATGTAATTAAAAGTTCATAAAAGATAAAATAATGTATTGAAAAATGATTTTGCATTATGCAGGGCATAACTAAATGTACAATTTTCAATAAATTCTTAAAACGTCTGGAATAAAATAGTTGGTGGACTTATTATTCTATTATTTATTTCCATTGAGTTAAAATGGAAATAAACTCAGGCTAATTTAAACCGGGAGCGTAATTGCGGAAGATTTGCTATTGCCTTCCTTTGTAGCGCTCATCGAGTATCGTAAAGCACAGTAGCATGCAGATCGTGAGTTGACTATAAGCGGTTGCAAGAAAAATACTTCTTCTGATGCGAGATCATATGTGAGAAAATTTGTGCTTTTCTATAAAAGAAATTAAGATGTTAAGATAATTCAAGTAAAGGCAAAGTATAGGACTTTTTACATTATAAAATACGATGAACACATTAAAACGAGAAACACATTATAGAAAAATATTACGAGTATAATGACAAAGCCCAGATAGTTGAGTGGTTCTGCAAGGAGATCCGCCTCCGAGTCAAGAGACCTAAGTTTGATTTTAATTGTCGACCTGAGTACTGAGGCGACTGTGTGAGACTCACCATTAATCACATACTTTCAAATAAGCTCTAGTGAAAAGTGGGTTGAAACACTAAATGTGAATTGAGCCTATGTCAAGCACAAGGTGAATTTCACCTTCCCGATGGGGAGTCCTGTAACGTATATGACGTTATCATCCTCATCTCTCTGAAACCACCAGCGTCCAAACCAGCAAACCATTTCAGAGCCTCGTATTAGAGAAGAAGGCCTTTGAGCTGCAGTGGGCATTTACAGGCTGCTTTTATGGACAAAGGATTCAACATTTAAAGTTGCAAAAATAATTCTCTTTTGGATAAGTCATCACTTGCATGGTGATGGATGTGTATCCGCCCTGGAATGGATCAATTTTGCAAGCAAATTGATTAAATCAGGCACAGCTGCTTACAATTCCTTTCAAGGATCGGTAAAATAATTTAGGAGTTAAAAACTTTATTTAAAATATGAATTTTGTTTTACTACTTGATTGAAAAAAAATATTGTTTTAGTATAAGTTATGATAATCTTTTCTGAGGTAGGTTCTGTATTCGTTTTCATTGATTACATCGTGTGTGTCTATAGCTGGGATGGAATAACAAATAATCAGAAAAGAAAATGTATGGAATTAAGCGAAAATGGATATTTCGGTAATTTGATAATTGTTACGCTTTAAGACTTAAAGAAGTTTCAGAGACAAAGATATTCACAAGCATCTGATCAAAGTAGTTTTTATAGGGATTCTATCTCGTATATCGTCATGTCCCCAGTTCGATTTTCAAAACTAATGTACCATTGGTATCGTGAGCCTGAACCCTGACACAAAAACGTTGTTTCAAATGGGCTATGTTAACAAGGTGGTTAAATGGATTAAAATTTAAAAAAAGTTCCGGTTAAATATAATTTAATAATTTATCGTCTGTAAGCAAAACCGGCCGTATATTGGAAATTGGAAATCGGTGGTTAGAATAACACTTGTGAAACGCGCTGCTATTCAAATTGGTTTTACTCAAGAGTGAATATTTAATGCGACAATATGTAGCGTTAACAACAGAATACACCAAAATCGATAACAGTCCCATTGCATTCTAAATCATAACGAACGTTATTGTATAACGTGACACCTGTAACGAAAAGGTTTCATGTATAAAAAAAATCTGTAGTATAAATAACAAAATTTGCTATAAATTTTGTTAAGGAGCATTTCGTCTTAGAATTCTACAGTATGTGGTCATATTCTAGATCGCACCAACCATTACGTTACATTTCACAGACCACATATTCTCGTTAAAGAACTCCGATTCTTTCGAAGGATCATTATCTAACGAAGTTAAATAACATCGTAATTTTAATAGAGAAGATGGCTAGGTGCTACCTCCTGCTAGGGATCCTGTAATAAACAAAATTAAATCCAAACCGAGCATACCCCTCCACGACCTCAAGATACTGTGGGCTCATTTTGCGTAGATCGGACCAAAACATGCAATCAAAAAGATGCCGGTAGCCGGGTTAAGTTCATGGTTGTGATGACTAATGTCATCATCAGGACGACAAACATTTGTAAACTATAGGGTTTTATAAATGTTCGAAAGAGTCAAGTAAAACCATTTTCTGAAGAATTATAATGTCTATATAGAAATATTAGCTAAAATTAAAAATTAAAAACAAAATTAAAGAATACATTCAATGAAGCGTAGTGTGCATTGCTTAACATTTTTTTGCATAATAACATTTAACTTTATCGAAGGATACATTGTTAGCTACCGATTTCAAATAGAGCGTGAAGAAGGTCTGCACAGCGCCTGCACAGGCAATTGATAAATTTATGGAAATGCACAGCTTTTCCTCCTCTTTTGCTTTGTTAAGGTACAATTCACTTGGTGAAGGTGTTCCGATACTATGGATACTCGCGTACATATACTCGTAGCGTATCCACAAGTTACTGCGATTTATGTATGTAAGGAATTCATTCATTAATTTCAGCATATCACAAGTCCACTGCTGAACACAGGCTTCTCCCGAAGATTGTCTCATCATAGGAGGAGAGGGGGTTTTCCGTAGTTGCCATGCCTGGCGAGCGGGTTGGCAACCGCAGTTTCTTTATGGTCTAATACAGAAAGATGCTACTGCCCATCTCCTTAGTAAGTATATTCCATTCCATAAGTATTTCCTTCTGTCAACTTTTATGACACCCACGGGACGAGATGGCATGGCAGATTCCCTTATACCGCCACCACACGGTAATATTATTAAACTTTTGACCATTAGTTGCCCATGGTCAGGCAGGCTTGGCGTTATTCTTTACTTCCGACAGCCACACGGAATGTAAGGTATATGTAAGCAGAATAAAAAAAAAATTAATGATAATGTGAGTATGTTAGAATTGTGAGAATTGAAAGTAAAATTTGAAGTCTACTTTTATGACTATTTTTTGACTGAGTTCGAGAGAGAAAGAAAGTGTCAATGTAGAAATTTGGTTAAGGTTTTTAAATTCTGTAGCGCTAAAACTTAACGCGTTCTTTTAAAATTAGATCTATATACAAATCGAGTATGTTTAGGTTAGAAAAGCACTAAATCAAGAAGGCAAACGTTTAACGCATCTAAAACGTGATGCAATGACGTATTTTTACCATTTCCTGTAACTATCAATTAGGCTAATTCAGACATTTAGCTAATGAGGGTAACATAATTAAAACCTTCAGCTAGTTCCCGTTACGCTACATATGCCGCATAAGCTAAAAGTGAGGAGAAAGCTCTTAACAGCAGTCAACCTCAAAACATCGTAAAATGAGTTCGTTGACACTTAACAAGTCCTGCTGACATAGTAGCTATCGGATATCATCCAAACATGGTGTCGTAAAACCTAACACTGGAAGCTTTATTATGCTTTCACCGGCAAGGGAACTTCCGCTATAATTTATTTTCATCATTGGAATACTGGCAACTTAATATATGACGTGTTATTTTCATTACGTTTTATTTCCTTGAACCTTGACATACCGTAAAGTATGTACTTTTATGATTGTGATATTCATCTAAAAACGAGTATCTATCCATCTCACATCTATTCCTTTTTAGTTATTAACACACAATTCCTAATGCATAATGAATTTTCTTAATTGTAATCGAGGTTCGGCTCGTTTATTATTTATCAGAGTGTTAAACGAAATTTCTTTATTTATTGCCATATTCGTGAAAATCATAAAAAAAAAATTAAAAAACTAAATAAAAATGTAGTAACTGAATTCTACGTTTTCTTATTGCTATTGCTTGCGACAGTCATTGAAAAGTATTCTGAAATTCGATTTACTTCGTGTATTTTGATATAAAAGTGTTGTTTCTCTGAAGAAGCAGAATATTAGTTAACAGGAAAAGAAATATTAAGCAAGAGTACGTTAATATTTGTACCCCTAACGATTCAATATCGTCAATGAGTAATTCCTTTGCTTACAAAATCTGTGTACGTTGTTTAATGTTGTATACATTGTTAGCGTACCCGACTGCTGAGCCATGGGTATTGAGTTCGAATCTTTTATATCTTCTGTGCAGTTGACAACTACCGATAGTATACGGAAGTTGTCGCAGTAGTCGAAATCGATCAATTAGTAGTTTTCAATAGTAACTTTTTTTCTTTTAGCAAACTCACCTATACGCGTTGCATTTTGCTAGCTGACAGACCTTGCTTTAGCAACTGAATAATAATGGAAAATCTATTACAATAAGTCGGACTCATATTCCACAGAATAGCGCTATTTTCCTAAAAAGTATCACAATCAGTTATATTACGAACAATTTTTTTATCTACACGTTTGTTACTTGATACGTCATGATCGATGATCAGTTCAGGAGCAACATCAAATCAAATCAAACTGTTTGCTGGCTAACAAACAAGCACGAGCACAAGCACAACAACACAGAGGAACCCATACATCTTTACCTTCCCATATCCGATGTAACGCTGATGCAGTAACTTTGGAGGAAGAGCTAGATGCAGTATCAGAGACATAAGACACAGCGCAACGTAACGAGACCGGAACTTGGGTAAAAAACCATTTACTTGCGTTTTTGCATAAATATTGGCATCGTCTGCGATTTGAAATCGTGCCCCTGGGACAGCAGACAGTTACGCCAATCACTAGGTCCCGCGATCGTGGTTTTATAAGAATTGCGTAACATTCTCGTTCTCACGACTGAATTTGCTTTTTATTAGGTTAAAGTAATTCCAATTCCTTGCTAAAATTCTCTAAAGCAACATTTTAGCTATACCAGCCTAGACTCGCTGTTCTATCAAGTCCTTCACGTCAAGGAGTTTGAACAATGGAAGCAGGGTGTGACACCTTACAATGGCAGCCCATGACGGTATCGATCCGAAGTGTAACATAGTACTGCTACTGTATTAAAAGAAGATCGCGTAATACCGGTTTTAAGAATTTATAAATGTCCAAATACATTATAAATACTTTAAAAATTAATACTTAGTAACAGTTCGGTATATTTATATAAAAATTAAACTATTGAAACTATTCTTCTCAATTTTCATCGACTTCTTTATATTCCACTACTGGGCTAATGGCATTCCCTAATGGATGATAAAAGTACTCAGTAATTAAAAAAAACTTTTAATGGTACTTTTTTTTTATAAACTTAACCGTGAACCTTAATTATAAACACAAATAGCCAAAAAAAATATTACATTAAACCCCTCGGATGAGAAATCTTACAACATTCAATAATTTATTAATGAAGCCCCAAATTACAATCATGAATATGTACTCGTAATTCCTGTGTACGCGCTTCGGAATGTAAGCTACTGAACAGAAAGGACTCCACTTTTTATTTACACTCGGAGGGTTGGCCCATTTTGCAGGGCCGTTAGGGCCAAACGGGTTGGTGAGTGCAGTACCGGAACGAACTAACCGCGATGGTAGTTCCGGCATCATTGGATGTAGGTTTCCCTTTATACCCAAAAATATGTCTATATTTAATTTACATTTGGCTGTGATTAAAGAAAAGCATGTACGTATTATTATATATCATCGATATGTTATGAAATGAATTGATTATTTTATAAATTGAATTATACGATAATTATGTACTTATAAAGAAACATATTCAGTCTAAACGATCATTGCAGAGCTTAAATTGCTGAAGCTAGAAACGTGTAATTTGAAACGAAAGTTCCGTTTCAACCGACTTCAAAAAGGGAGGAGGCTATACATTCGTTAGTATTTTTTTGTATGTATGTTACGCGATATCTTCACCGATTGTGAACCGATTTTGATGATTCGTCTTTTATTGATAAGGCTATACCTTAAGGGTTGTGTGCCATTAAATTTAACCAAAAGGAATTAGAAATTTAGTATTTAAGCTTCTGGTTAGGGCTCTCTACTTTCGCACTAGCAAATCCTCGGAAAACAACGTATAATACTACTAGAATTTATATCTCATTGCCATAACTATATGCTATACAAAAATTATGTCAAAACCTCGAAGGTGTTATAAACATTTATGTCTGATGCTGACATTGAATAGTTAATAAAGTGTTTTATTATGTTCATTTATTGTATTTTTCAACATAAAGGGCACATTGTGCGAATAATAAAATTTATTGACATGTTTGTTATAGGTATGCTCCTGGGAAAGATGATTTCAGCTTTAGAGGTTATCAAATTCAAAAACGTTTCTTTCCATTATCTTTGTACGGATGTCAATAACAACAGTCTGCGCCTATTTTTCATATTTTTATAATTAAAAAATAAACTAGAACAAAAGTATTTTTTTTACTTAATTAGTATTCAAGATATTGAGTATTTAAAAAGAGCTAATATTCATGCAGGTCTCCCGAAATATCTGCCGTTATGCCAGGTGACAATCAGCTGGTAGATAGTAGGCTTAATAGACACCCTGGAGATGAAGTAGCAGATTTTCTCTTTTTTGACCAAAGTCCCATACCACAATTATTAAACTAGATCACGCTTATATTTTCGTAGTAAATACTCTATTTCTTATAATTTACACTACTCACTGCAAATGTTTTCGGTACCTCCGACCTTTTCGTTAATTATTATTGTGATATATATTAATCGATAATATTATAATGCTTTAAATTATATGAAACCTGATAACGTCAGAATATAAGGTAGGAGGACTTATGTCGTTAATTAATCTGAGCAAATTACCTTAATAAGTCACATTAACATTTTATTATTTAGGTACTTGACGTGCAGAAGGTGCCTGTCGCGATACTTTGGTTTACGAAATACCTTAATATTTTATAGCATGGTATTGCTTAAAATATACAATGTAAATATAACATAAGCGTATCTTAGGAAAAAAAACTGTTTTATCAAAAAAAAATATTGCTATTCTTTTTCAAGGAACCGTTGCACACAGGTGGTCAGACTACGCCCTATCCATATAATTAAAATCTGTAGACGTCCTGGTGAAGTGGTAAGTTGAATTATAGTGACTCAGTATACCTTTTAAAGTGGAACACAGCAGAGGCTGCACAGCTGTTTGGTGGCAGAAATGCGACTAGGAGTTGTCTGGATAGGTTAGGTTTAGATTACCACCCTTTTACCTAGTAAGTATTTTTGTTTTATGTATTATGTCTAAAAATAAGTAAAGTAGCAGCTTTTAAATACCCGCTGCTGGGCAAAGGTCTCCTCTCAAATATTTTAGAGAGTTTTGTAGCCGGGAAGGGTCCATCATGATGTACCAGTGCGGATTGGCGGACCTCTCATGTCCATGATTTATTATTTCTCCGACATGCTGGTTTTCTCACGATGTTTTACTTTACCGTCGAGCACGTGGCAATTAAGCACTCATACGTTTCATTTAAACAAAATGCTATTAACAATTTTAGTGGTGTCGGCAACGAGGATCGAACTTAGGGAAATCGCATACTATGAAATTACAGCAAGCGCTCTGTTACACTAGACTACCACGGTTCACGGATTTTTGTCTACTTTAAATAATAGTGCGTGCATCTTTGCAACGTCCATTAATTTATAGAAAAATACAGGTTATACTTGATTTGCCACATTAGCTGAGTGGTAGGGATCTCCGTTGGACTCCGAATCTGGGGACTCGAGTTTGAATCCCTGTGTGGAGGCCTCGAACCAATGAGTTTTTATCAAATTTACGTAGCGTTTTTATCGTAGGCATGAACACTAATATGGTAGCTCAATACCTGCCACGTTATCCCAACGAAGCGTTGGTAAAAACTGGGGTTGAAAAGATTAATAATTTTTGAACACCTCTGTATTGGGATCGTGGGAGCTTAAATGTTGAATCTAACTCTATATCTGTTTAAGTTAAATCGCCTAATCGAATAAGCTTTTGGTTAAATTTTTTTTTAAATCTGACGTTACATTTAATTTGTACCTAGTTAGGATGATCAAAGTAGAATTTTCATTGGTTGGTTCATACTTATAATTCGTCTTACTTATTCTGTTTGCAGAAAACGTCAAAGATGTTCTAACCTTGCTTTCTTATTACTTCAATGTTTTTTCAGCAAAAATAAAAGATCCAGTCATTCCTGATACGAATACGAAATCTGGATTCGTACTAATAAACAGTAACGACTAATAAATGTATTTTTATTTTCTTTATATTCCAGGGTTTCGTACCGAATCATAATAGAAGCACATTTTAGTTCTATGATCGTCATTGCATTGCGTCGTAAGTTCGTTATTAAATATAAGCCTCAACTCATAATTATATTTTATGAGTAGCCAAAGCTACCACGTTTAGGAGACAGTTTCGATAACGACACCTATATATTAATAATTGATTCTATATTTATGATTTTATTATTCGAAATAGTTCTTCTAACTACGGATAGAGTCGCAACGAACGCTTAAGTTCAACTTGTACGTATACCATGAACTCAAGGGTTGAGTGGTAAGTATTTTATAATGCTAGCTCTTGACTGATGCGATCACATTTTTAGATCATTTCAAGTCAACTGAACATGACTCGGTGTATCTGATTTTCAAGTACAAAATACAGACGGACATTATTGTGATTTTAAACAAGACGCGTAATTAGGCTGTATGCGTCTATGTACATTTTAATTAATTTTATCACTGTCAATAAATATAATTGACTCCGTGTAAATGCGGAGTAATCACATAAATGTGCCTAATTAGAGGAGAAAATGAAATTTACTTATAATATTAATTAAAATTATTTCGACACATTTTATACATGTATGTATATCAACAAATAGTAAATGGGACGGTCGGCTAGGCGAAAGTAGCATTATCTCATTGTGTTTCGTAAGATATAACGATAAGTGGAAACCCTTATTCTGTAGCGGCCACTAAGAAGTCCACAGGTGGACATAGATCATAGGGTCTCTTAATGGTACTGGACATCTTTTTGTACGTAGAGAGCTAAGCGGCGTCTTTCGCTGCTGCTCAAATGAACCGGCTTGATTGGGGGCGAGGTAGAAGCATATTGTACTTCTGCGTTTCGTTCCTAAGAGACGACTAAAGAAAAAGCCTTGAAAATTGCAATAGCTTCCGACTGATGGCGGGATATCAATCTAGAAAAATACCAGACTGATGACGCTTGCGGAGCGTGACCTTTGTCCTTCAGTGGACTATTTTCAGATTGTTAAAGTAATAAGGAAAGGTTAAGGGAATACAGCAGATGGTTATTTAACCATCCGGCAGAGGCCATGAATTCTCGTGGAAATAAGGGATAAAATCCAAGTGAACTTTTCGACTTTTGTGACACCTACGGGATAAGATAGGATTAAGGCAGATTATTTTATTATGGACAAAACGCATTCCACATTAGTCCATCTTAATTGAAAATCGGGGATATATGTTGACAATTGCTATTATTACCTCTTGTACTAGTTTCACATTGTGCTTTTATTCATATTTCATAGTTATTATTGATGTATTTTCGTCTGGTGTCCTGTGGCTGTCGACGCGAGTGTGGCAAGACGTAAGTGATGCGTCGGTGCACATGGTATCGGGCGGGCGGGATCCGAAGTTAGAATTCACAGTCTTACTATAAAGAGGACTTTTCGGATGGGCTCTTTTATTTATTGAAGGACCTCAGAATCTCACACCTCAAACCTATCGACGCTCAGAATAAATAAATGATAGATGTAATTTCTATATAATATAATATTGGAGCAAATATATTGTATAATTATTTTTATGATAAAGGTTAGCCATGTGTCGCGTGCGTATAGTTAAACGGTCCCTTAAGAGAGGTAGGCTGGGCGGCCACCTCGACTCGTACTTGCAGCTATGTGTGCTCCTCGCAGACCCCACAGTCCTCGCATGTACGTCACCGCTAGGCGTGGACAGCAGTTTTTTTTTGGAAATTTTCAATTTAACCAATTAAAAAAAAAACACATTACTGTATATTACTTCATTGAAAACAAAGAAAATAAAAATGAACTTTTATTGGCACCTAGAATAATACCTTTATACTATTGTCACGTCTGGAACTAAAAGAACTTGATACAATTACTCAAGCCATTATTCGCTGTTTTTCAGCGTTGATTACGAAGTTCGGGTTTGCTTTGTTCTTTTCAACGAGTCTGTTTTACCAAATTTTCATATTAGTAATTGTCTTTTGAAGTAGCTCAAATTTATGAAAAATCAGCAAATGCAGGTATAACCTTCATAATTAATAAATTATTTTACTATACAGTTACAAAATAATGGAAGACATGGATGATGAAGAGTTGGATTTAGAATGATAGTCAGGGGTCTAGTCCGTGCAATATAAATGTATATTTTTATATTATGTTCACTCACTTTAAATAAACATGTATTGTTATGTTCACTGTTGGTCTGTATAAATAAAATAAAAAATATACAACGGGCGTCAGGACGAGGTGAGGTGTTCATTATTCGGATTCGTTATAAGTCCGCCTCCAAGCAGAAGTCAACGCAACGTTTTTGTTCGGTTGAGGACATGGAGAATTCTTGTAAATCCTGAAAAGAGCAAAGCGATCTTCTTCATCAGATAGATCGTGTTACTACTAACATATTCTTCCAGATAAAACTTATCGAACGACCCGTCCCATGGGTGTCGGAAGTAAAATACTTAGAGGAGTCACACTAGACCGCAGACCGTCCTTCGCTAGACATAAAATGTTATTACATAAAACTTGCATACATAAACTATAATATTAAGGCAAGTGTCGTATTCGCGCATGTTCTTAAAAGTCGACCAAACTTACTTCTAATGATTAAAAATCGAATGTAGAATGTATGCGAAATGTAGATTTACTTCGCGATCAAGAATTGCGATTTCTGGTAAATCTATTCAAAGAAATGTCGATAGGACATTCCGACAGAAAAAAAGATCACTCTATCCCGTTGGTGGCGGCGTTAGGTAACTACACCTCCGCGCGGGACCCCCCACCCCTCGTCACAGACATCCTGACCTAGACTGCCGTCATTAACGACAGTAATAACCCAACCCCACCCTAGGAGTTTCCGCTAGCGCCTCTCTAGTTGTTGAGAATCCTTCTTTCGTTAACAGGGGTCAGAGCACAGCACAGCAGCAGCGCAACGTCGCCGAGCGCCGAGACCGCGACAGCAGCGTCGTTGCTCTTTTATTTATTTTACTGGCTAGCCTCCTGCACGCGAGTCTCTTCCACCGAAGTTGCTACGGTCGCCGGGTGCACAGCGACCTGCTGTGCTCATATCTGTGCGTCGGTTAGCACTTATAGTTGAGCCCGACATAACTGGTCACTGCTTTCAGTTTCAGGTATGAGTACTTTATTGCACGTTTTCCTTAGAGACACAAAAAAAAGATGATGAAAAGGTGATCATTCGCCATTCAGTATTCAGTCATTCAGGCGGTGCTACATTGTATTTATACGTACTCGGGGTGTGTTGCGGTCGGTTTGCATAGCCAATTTATTTCTTTGTACTTTGCTTGTCTTATTCTCTGTTGTACATTGTGTTATCTGTGTAATGTGTAATTAAATGCCGGGCAAGTTTATAATTTATCACTCTAGTACCTTTTCTTATCTCTTTTAATTGAAATTATCCTTCTGATTCCTAATAGTCCGGAATAATGGAATAATTAAAAGTTCACAGTACGGAAGTTAGGCTTTTAACTCTAAAGAGATTTCACTTAAAGTGATTCCAGCCTTTGTTTAGAGAAATGATGTTGCCAAAAATATCAAGGAGGAATCTTCTTACTTCTTTACGGTAGGTACTTTTTAAATAATTGTATTTGAAAAAAGAAGGAGCAATTGAAGATGTTGTATTTATACTATTGGTTAACCAGACCGGGAGTACCAGTGCTTGTTCGAAGTTTCTCTTAGATTACTCTTAACCTTTTATGTGTCATGACAAAATAAATTTTAATATTGTCTTTTTAGTGTTGAACTACAACACTAGTTTTTTTAGTTTAAAACTACAACATTTTAGACTTTCAATTGTTTTAAGAAATGGGTGCCACATAAATTAACTGATGTACATAGAGCAGCACGCGTTGATGCTTGCGTTGCTTTAATGAGTAGGTAGAAATAAAAGAATATTGAACAGAATATTGAAATGTGTGTCGTTACGATGAAAGGTTGATTACGTAAAAGTTGAAACGCAATGGCTGAACCTAGATTATTTACCAGATCAATGCACTAAATCACGCATAAAATAGTCGGGGTAACTGTTTGGTTGTCACTTCACGGTACAATTCACTATAGATTTTTGAGATTCGGTGAATCAATAACAGCAGATCTCTATTATGAAGAACTTTGAACTCTCAGAGAAACAACCCTGACTCGTTAATCGATCTACGCCATTATTGCTCCATGATAAGACAAGACCTCACATTGCTGGACAAACAGTAACCTTAGAATTCTGGAGTTAGATGGTGTATGGTACACCATCCTCTGTACTCACCAGACAAAGTGATTTAGATAATTTCCTACAAGAAACAAAAAATCGATCTTCGGAAGCGGTACAAAATATTTTCTAGACTTTGCAAAGTACAGATCCCCAGAGTTTTATCGAAAAAGCAAAAACGACGTGGCAGAAGTACAAATATAATTAACTAAATAAAAGGATTTGAAATGAAACTATTATTTACGGATTGTGTCGCGTTTAATTTCGTTTTTATATTCCCGACGTTTCGATTGCTTTATAGCAGCCGTGGACACGTGTTCCAATTGTGTAGTGTTCGCGTAAATACAAGAAATAATTAAATAAAAATATTTTTTCGTTTAATTTGTTCTAGGTGATAAAATTTTTTTTAAATAAACGGCAATTTCATACATTAACCCCTACATGAAATAATTAAAATATTCTTCAAGGTATGTTTATTCGAAATAAAACAGGATTTATTTTCAATTATAATAACAAAATCGGCATGAAGTCGCGCAATAATTAATGTAACCTAGCTAATTAATTTATTTACCTTGGAGGAGACCTATGTCCAGCAGTGGACTTGTGATAGGCTGAAATGATGATATAGTAATCTATTGAAAAACCTATAAAAGTCCTAAAATAATTTCACCAAATAATATCGTTTTCTTTTACTTTTTCACAGCCTATTAGAATAAATTCTTAGGCCATCCGTCTTCTTCTATCTCCCGGATGAAAAATGGATTGACGACGCGTCTACGCTTTATCATGCCAAACAGAAATCCGGAAACTCTGCCGACTCCTCTAGGTTATAGGTGAGAGTGCTTATATGTGTATAATACATTATTGTCTTTCGTTTATTTCCTTAACAATCTCTACATAGTCCACGGTAGGACATTGGCCTCTCCCATAAGGAGAATTTGCTACAATCGCCACGTTCGGTAAGTGATTTGGGGATAACAGTACCAGACACCTTGTTACTCAGACACTGCTGCATGTCATCGGTCTGCTTAAATACTTCTGGTATTTTTCAGGTTGGTTATCCTTGGAAGAAAGGGGGTGGAGGTTCATATGCCGCTACCGCTCGACCTATTGTCTATTTTACAATCATATTCACACTATTTACATGATGGACTCAATATGATAATTATCTGCAGCACGCGCTGGGAATACCGCAGAGCTCGTAATAGAAACAGTCATGTTTGTTCTTCCACCCGTTCAGTGCATTCACGATGTCAGTTGCTTTCAGAAGTAAGCAGGAATGGTTTGTGTCAACAGTCAAATACTCTTCTGTTTGTATATTTTCTCTTGAAAATATGTCGTTTTACGATAAATATTTTACTATAAATAATTTTACACTTTAAATCATCACCGATTATTCGATATTCTGATTTTTGATTATCTAAATTAAAATCTATGTCTCCTATTTCTTAACCAGACTGTAAGTAGTGCACTTCTGGACATAGCCATGTTCGGACCAGCAGTACAATTACGAAAAATAACTAAGTTGCATAAATAAAATTTACCTTATCCAAAGTTTTCAAAATATTTTTGTATCGGAATTTTACCAAGTCCGTCAATACATTTCTTCTTTGATGATTAAAAACTCGTGTACAGGTCAGAAGAACAAGTTTTATTTTAAATAATCATACTAGGAACAATCACCCACGTCATCTAGTCCCAAACAAGGATTCACTGTGTACCAAGAGTAGCCATCGAGAGGCTATAAGATAGTTATAGATATGCTTACTTAGATAAACTATCATATATACATATAAAAAGATCCATGAGTCGGGTACAAGCATATCTATTTATCATACAAACGATTTCCCCTTACGATTCGAACTCGTTATCCTCAGGTGCGAAGGCAGGGTCATTAACAAGGCTATAAGAACTATTATAAACTTTCAATAATAACTACTACAATCAAGTTAATGGTTACAAATTTTGTCGCACTCATACGATGAAGTATAATCTCAAAACAAAGCCTAGAGCTGCTAGTTCTGCAAACAGCATTTATTCCGGCGTGCCTTATCTCGGCATCACGGAATGTACGCTGCTGAATAGTGTTGGGCCACTAAGAGGATTAACATATTGCTGTACTCCCATTATTTATTAAGACTGGTTCATTCTTATATATATAGCGAGATAAATATATATACGATAAGTCTAATTTTATGATTCAAGGTAAACATTACGGGAAACTTATTATTTATTGGTTTGCCAATGTCGGGACTTCAAAATTTTTACTGTAGTCTTGTATACCAATTGCTAGCTCGATAATCTAAATAGCAGTGACTCAAGCTAAAATTAAACCTTTCAGTAAACATCATCAAAAACGTTATAAAAAAATTCTCTCTACAGAGTAGATTAAATACAGATTGCGGAGAGGATTTTTTTCCACAGCGTCTCCCTTGTGGATTATGGCTGTTTAAATTAATAAAAAATTTCATAACTTTCTTACGAAGATTTTTAAAGAATGAATTTTTATAACAAATATGTATCTTAAATTTTTAAGGAATTTTCTACGGAATCATATTTGCAACACAAATACTTTTAGATCCAAGCTTAGTACCTTATATTGCTACATATTACATGTACGTCGAAACGAGTTTGGGAGTGGTTCACTGTGACGCCTCGTATGCGATCTTCTTGTGAGCCTATATAAAGATACCAATAGAAAGCTATCTCAACGAATTTTCAAAATGGTATTAAACAAATGAAGTTGTTTGAAGTGAAACAACCCCTGGCTAGAATTGAAATAATATTTATATTTAAAGATGAAAATAATTTAATATTCAAGTAATAAACTCAAAAAAAAATCGAAGTAAAAAATTTATAAAAAAAAGACCACTCGATACCTAAGGGTACGAGGGTTAAAAAAAATAGTGTAACAGCATAACGCTTCTCCGTTTACCAGTTCCGATAACTTGAGATAACCAATTACTCAAGGCAAAGAGGTATTCCTTACAGGTGCTCAGGTATGCGAAACGTCTATTGATATAAATAAATGAATAAAGAAGCTTTCATGACTGTACACCCAATACTTGGTCTGAAGTTATTTGGGATAACGTGATAGGTGGTGAGCTTTTTGCCAAATTTAACGTACATATAAATAAGTAAGACCATGGCGGTTAATTTTCCGATATATTATGCTTAGAAGCAGACGGACTGAAACTAAACTAAAATAAAGTAAAATAAATTACGTATATGTACATAATTTGTGACTTTGTAAAAGTTTTTTCATCTAATAATTTTTCGATTTCGAATTTTTGTGTTCCTCTCACGTCTGTCATTGGAAGCCGACAACAGAATTATTTCTTTTGGGTTGGTGTTTTTTTTATATTATTTTTTTTACCTGTGAACATCTGTTTTATATATTGAAAACTTTCTTTAATCTTTCAGCCTGGAGGTATGCCATATGGTGTACCCTGTTTTATACGTATTGGTCTATACATTTATTTTTTGAAAAAAATCATTTTTTTTTTCAAGTACAAAAAATGGTTTCGTTAATTGATTAATAATCATATCATTGATAATCACGGTATGATTTTATCGGGGAATGAGTATTGCCGGAATTTTGGTTAAATTATAAGTAACATAACGGATAAGGCCTTTCCATGATAACGCCAACATCTCTCTCAAGACTTACCTCACTGGGCGTACTACTAAGTTGTAGAGCGTAGCACCGGCACCTATGCACTAGAAATGTTGCTGCCCTTCAATCGTCTGTGGAATTAGGGTTCGTCATACTTGGATGGATTTTCCGCCATCAGTCGATCCCTAACCTAACGAGGCTCTCGTTCGTCGTTTTCGTTCAGCATGGTGCACCGCGTGCAGGCTTCGGGGTGAATCTTTAGATTGTGCTGTCCCTTAACCGAAGCGCCAATAGCCGAATGGATTAGGGTGCGGACTACGAAACATGACGCCGTAAGTTCGAGCCCGCCATTTGACTATTGTTGTGAACCACTCCAGATACAAGCTGTAAGCTTAGTTGGAGGGTTAACACGAATATTAGTAATATTACTTAATAAATAGCATTACTAGTATTCTTTAAAAAAAAAACAGTAGCAATGGTATAATTGAAATGGTGAATAGAGGCCGATTCAGATTCAGACATAGACATATTCTCATAATTTTCTAGAATAAGATGGTAAAAACGTACTTAAAAGTGATTAGCGTATGGTCTTAAACTTATAAGAATTAACATTACAATATTTTCAATAAATCGAGAAAAATTTGAGTTCTTGTCACGAGTTCTTTCACAGAAAAGTCGACGGAATTATTTCATTTACGAAAACGATTTATGTGTTTTTCATGATTTATTA